>PVJD01000477.1:0-432347 GCA_004026545.1 Mormoops blainvillei
AAGCCTAGTTCCATGAGCCTCTTGGGGACCAGGAACATTCAGTTAATCCCACCTGCAGTAAAAAAGTATGGCCCAGCCCTCGCCAGGTAGCTCAGTTGGTTAGGGCATCATCCTGATACACCAAGGTTGCAGGTTCAATCTCCATTTTAGGACAGCATCAGGCCAGATTCAGACTTCTCCCCTCAGTCCCCACCCTGACCTCACCTTAATGAGAAACTCCCCCAGCTGCAATCCACTTAAGATTTCACAGATGATCTTCAAACACTCCGCATCAGGGATCATAGGGTCAAAATGACCAGCAATGTCAAAATCCTACAGCAAAGAAAAAGACAGAAAAAAAATCTCCGCTGAGCAGCCAGGTCCCAGGTTGTAGCCCCCAGAACTATCAAACCATGATGTCTCCTTCAGGTCACTTACACACTGGCAGAACTCCCTATAGCGGCCTTGGGCTATGGTTGGGCTCTCCCGCCGCCACACTTTTCCAACATGGTAGCGTTTCATCTTCTTCAGTTTATTCATGGCCATATAACGCGCAAAAGGGACCTCACATAAATAGGTTAAGGAGAAAGAACACTGCATCCAATGCTCAGGCCTAGTGTAAAGACATTAGAAAAGACTGGGCCTTTATCAACTGGATCTCATCCACTAGGATAAGAAGAAGCACCTTCTCTGTCTTATTTCCCGCTATCCCCAAGGCCCAGCAGTACTTGGCATTCAATATACAGGGTGGGCAAAAACAGGTTTACAGTTGTGAGTACACGCGGCTTATTCTTGTAGTATTTATTAATTATTGTATTATTTATTTGTATTACAACAGTAAACCTACTTTTTCCCACCCCTTTATACTGAATAGTGTCAAATGAAAGAATCCCACCTAACAAAACTACAAGTTCAGTAGAAAGCGAGGGAAGCAGAGATCGAAATGACCCAAGCACTTCAAGTCTGGGTCATTCTCTCCCACTCAGATCAATGCTCAACCATCTCAAAATAGTCAAGCTTCAGGACCTTGATTTGTCTACAGCTTCCATATCAATATTTCTTAAAGCGTAGGTCGAGGACTATCTGCATCTAAATTACCCAGGTGCCTGTTAGAAACGTAGGCTGCTGAACCCCACTCCAGCTACAGAATTAGGAATATCTGGGTCTGGGGGCCAGAAATCTGTGTTTCTGCAAGTTTCCCCATGGCATTCTGATACACATTAAAGTTAAATGCCAGTGCTCCAGGCCAACCTCTGCTGGCAGAATTGCCTTGTGGGAGAAACTGGAAGTAAACTCTGCTGCCAATAGGCCTACAGAGTCCCAGAGTCATTATTATCCCTTTTGCCAGACCAAGCCCTCTGGGTTTGAAAAGAGGTAAGTCAGGTTCCAGCACTCAGAAGGATACAGTAAGGTCATAGCGCAGGGACAAAAGCTCTCCACCCTGATCCTTGAGATCATAAATGAGCCCAGAGTCCTCTCCATACTTCTCAGTGAGCATTTCCTGCAGGGGTCAAACAGAAAGTGTCACATTTCAAAGGAGAACTCCAGAACACAGGCTAGAAGCCCTTCGGAAAACTGGAGGCAGGTGAAAAATGGAGTTCCAGCATTTTTTCACTACTTACCTTTAGCTCAAATGCTGGAGTATCCAACCCTTTTGCTCCATGACGTTTAAAGCAGCTAATGATTATATCAAGTATTTTCTCCCTCACAACCATCTGCTGAGGACTAAGATCTCTGGTGCCCTAAAAACCAAAGCAGCCACGGTGAAAACAAAGACAAAAAACCAGTCTATTTAAGACAAAGAGTTAGACAACATCTGTAATCTCAAGTGTAGAGTTGAAACCTCTTTGAGTTCAGATAACTCTAAGCGCCAGTACCTCAAGAATAGTAAAGAATTTTTTTTTTCCTTTTAGTCTAAAAGGGTGTTCAAAGGGGTCAGGAAAAGACAAGCAAAACAGAGGGCAGTCTTCCAAGGCACTTTAATGGAACAGGGTGGAGCAAAGCAAATTACCTTTGGGGTCTTGATAATCAAATTTGATTTCTCTTGATGTGGCTTCAGTTGGGATGTCAACACTGCCTCTGCAACCTGGCAGAAAAAGGAATGTGAAATGTGGCCCCTCTCAAGACTGGCTAGACCTGTAATATTTCTGGCCTCGTGACCACCAACCTGCAAAGAGCTTTGGCCCTGAGCAAAAGGAAGCCTGAACACTTTTATCTATGCCAATCTCAGCCCCACTCCAAAAACTCCTGTTCTATCTGCAATCTATATGTAATAACATACAAGCTTTATCTGAGAAAGTTTAAGTACCTGAGAACCCTGAAGGCAAAGAACAACCCACCGCTACCACCACCAACCATCTAGGGGTAGGGATTAGTGTGATCTTTTCCAGGTCTCAGTTCCTACTCAAAGAGTGAAAATAAGAATTTTTAATAAGGTAGCAATGATCACTAAGCTGGGAGACAAGGGAAGAAGTAATCTGAAGACAGAAGAGAGTCAGCCCATGGACACAGAACATGCTTTAGAATGAACAGGAATGGATTTCCTAATTGAACTAAAAAACCAGACTGATAGGATGCTATGAGTGAAAATTGATAACAAAAGATCTGAAACTTGCTGTTCATGATAGGATAAAGCATCTACTATAAAGATAACAGGGTCTTTCCTAGCATAAAACAGAATCAGTGATTTTGTTTATTACCAGCAGGCTGCATGCCCTTCCAGAAATATAGAGGGTGTGGCAGTTTTATACTTTGGTGGATTCTCTCCTCCAAAAGCAGGCAGTTCAAGTCCACAATCCCTTCTCTGCAATTCCAAAATCCAAAAATCTCTGAAAACCGAAAATGGTGTGGATTCTTTGTTTTGGTTTTGGTTTTTTGGGGTTTTTTTGAGACCCATTTGGAGATAAATTCGAATGTGAACTGTCTACTTATGGTTGTTAATCATCTCAGTGGGAATATTCACATATTTTGCTTAAGAAATTTTTACCTCAACAGGTTCCAATAAGGGACAGTGGACCTATAATAAAATGCTCCCTTACTATGTATCCATAGGTAAATCACTTGACCTTACAGTCTCCGTTTCCTCAACTGTAAATGGAAATAATATTCCCAACATCTCAGGACTGTTATGAGGATTAAGTGACAAAGCATCTAAAACGCTTAGCTCAGTACATGGAGGGCACTCAGTAAAAAACCAATGCTATTACTACTCGAGTACATGCCGCGAGTTCATGCTTTCAGATCTGGACATCCGGCCCTGACAGTAAGGCGCTATCTCTGGCTGGCTCACCTGGCTATGAGAATGGACCGCCCGGATGCACACAACACGGGGAGGCCGCAGGAGCTTGCCAAGCAGCGCAGCCCAGACCCTTCCATGCAGGAGTCCAAGCTGGGGCATCGTGTGGCAAGAGGCCGACTTTCCAGGATGGCAGGCGAAAGACCTAGGAACGAGGCAGGTCGGACCCCAGAAAGGGTACACAGGGTTGGAGAGGTAAAGCCCAAACTCCAGGGAAAGGAGTGAGCGCTTCCAAATCCAGCAAAGTGGGTCCTTTTCTGTCAGGTTTCCCCTCAGCTTAAGCACTTCCGGTAGGAGCAGGAAGTGGATGTTGCGCTCGACGGAGGCTCTCTAGGTGTGCGGGCCCCCGACTCTATAGCCGGAAGTCATCCAAGCTGAAGCTGTGGCCGCTGCAAACGAGCGTGATATCAGTCCTCCCCAGTTAGCAGCCACTATGGCAGAGCGTGCGGCGCTGGAGGAGCTAGTGCGACTTCAGGGAGAGCTTGTACGGGGACTGAAACAGCAGAAGGCCAGCGCCGAGCAGGTGAGACCCAGGCGGCAGGGGAGGGGCCAAAGCAAGGCCAGGGAGGACGTAGAGCTGGGGTGGTCTGCATAGACGACAGGAATGTGAGAGAGAAGGGATCCCTTTGGTCGGGAGAAGGACGAGCTACGTGGTGAGGTAGCCGGGGTAGTACCCGAGAGAAGCAAAGCTAGGCCTGGGGAGAGGGATCTGTTCCCGATCCCGATGGAAGGATACTGAATGAATGGTGAGGGTGGGGGTGGGGCTTGGGGTGGGGGAGAGCAGCAGCTGCGATACCCCAGCGCCCGCTTTCTCTCCACAGATCGAGGAGGAGGTGGCAAAACTACTGCAACTGAAGGCACAGCTGGGCCCTGATGAAGGGAAACAGAAGTTTGTGCTCAAAACTCCCAAGGTAAATATCATTCCTTTAGGGGGCCCACTTCGCCGGACCAGGTCACTTAGGATTATCTGAAATGCTGCAGAGGAAACAGCAGTTGTTGCGGGGTCAGGCTGGATTGGACTCCTCCTGAGTCATTCTGCGATGGCAAAATGATGGCAGAAATTAAGCCAGCTGGGTGCTTACGGGGTCTGCCTGCTACCGCTTCTCCTTCTTTCATTCAGTAAATACTTACTGAGTGTTTACTATGTGCCTAGCACTGTACAAACCAATGAGTGTAGCATAATGAATGATATAGCCTGTCCTCATGGAGCTTACATTCTACTGAAGGAAACAGACTTAATACAAATAATCCCACACATGGGTGTGTAATTACAAATTGTGATAAGTGATATAAAGAAATAATAAGGACACTGAGAAAAATGGGGAGAACTGGAGAGGCCGAAAAAGCCTCAGGAAGTAATGTCCTAACTGACATAACAGATGAGTGGGAGATATCCAGGGGAAGAGGATGAGGAAAATAGATCCAGGTAGATACAGAAACTCTGAGGCAGGAAAGAATCTTGGTGATTTCCAAGAACTAGAAAAAGGCCTGTATAACTAGACCCAAATAGAGCAGAGTGTAATGGGGTTGGAGATTCCTAGCTCAGCCTCCAGGATTTCAGTTCAGATGCCACTTTCTGTACCTTCTATAAGCAGAGCTATTTACCCCTTCATCTGGGCTCTCTTGCACTTTACATATATCTCTATTGCATTTATTGCTGACTTTTAGTTATTAACATGTTTTATGTACCATGAGAGGCTGAGATCAGGGACCTGGAACTAAATAGCTATTC
This sequence comes from Mormoops blainvillei, assembly GCA_004026545.1. NCBI lineage: Eukaryota > Metazoa > Chordata > Mammalia > Chiroptera > Mormoopidae > Mormoops > Mormoops blainvillei. The sequence continues at coordinate 5,007 of PVJD01000477.1, forward strand.
AGTGAATGTAAAGTATGTGAAAAAAGGACAGGATTGATTATCTGTCTTTCTTATGTTGAGGTGTCCCCTTTTATTTTATTTTTTAAGGTTAATTTTTGGGTTCCTAAATTCATTGAGCGATTCCTCATTTCAAAGGTTAAGGAGATAGCGTAAAATCCCAAAGTGAAAAGATAAATGAGGAATTTATGGTAGGTCAAAGTGGCCTCACCTAAACCCAGTTATTAATCTTAACATCACTGAAAGTAGGACAACCAGACATCCTCCTTATGTGATGCAATAAGAAGCACACAGCACCACCTTTCAGGTATTCTTGCCAATAAAAATGGGCCCTGAATCCAATCAGGTCTTCAGACCTATCAGTTTACCAGAAATATGGGAGATGGACGAACATGTTAAATGACACTTTGAGTATATTGTTAACCAAATCTAGAATGTGAACAATTCCTTAGGACAAAGTCAATATCCTCAAAAATTAATTTTAAATATTTTTAAAAAGGAAACTGTTGTAGATTAAATAGACAGTAGCCATATCAACCAAATACAATGCATGGACTTCATTTAGAATCTGATTCAAACAAACCAACCATAAAAAGTTATTGAGGCAATCGGAGAAAATTAAACATGGATTGGGGATTAGATAATATTAAAGGGTTGGTATTAGGCTTTTTTTTTTCCCCTTTGGTTGTAATACAATGGTATTGTAGTGTTTTTGTTTCTGTTTTAATCTTTATGTGTTAAAGAATCATACTAAAATGTTGATGGATATGAATTGATATGAATTGATGTCTGGGATTTACTTTAAAATACTCCAGGAAAAAAAAAATGTTGGGGCTTAGATAAAATAAGAATAACAGATGTTGATGGTAGTCGAAGCTGGGTAATAGATACATGGCAGTCTATTGTACTGTTTTCTATAATTTAGTTTAAAAATTTCCATAATATAACATTAAAAGAAAAAGAGATTATACTGGGGAGTTAATATGCGGTTTAGTTTGTTGAAATGCACTTCTCAACGTGTGATTCATATTAATAACAGAAAACTCAGTGTCATGAGGACAGTACTCTTTCAAGTCCCTTTCATGGTCAAAATTATTTTCAAAATGTTATCTGCCATTTTTTAACTTCATTTTCAATGAAGGTGCAAAAGCACTAGTGAGTAGAATTGCTGGTAGTGTCTTAGCACAAATCAAGAGAATGGCACTAAATTGTACTAATAGCCATTATGTTCTTTAATGCACTCACAGTAAAAAAGAAAATCAGTTTCCTGTAACATCCTTGGTAAAACAGTAAAAATTGTTAATTTTATTGAATCTTGACCCTTGAGTACACTCTTTTTTAATATTCTGTGTGATGAAATAGGAAGTCCACATAAAGCACTTCAGCTGCATTCCAAAACAGGAAAAACACCTGTGCCCTTAGGTGGACTATAAGCTGAACTAGCTACTTTTTTTCCATAGGACATCTTTTTTATTTGAATGAAAAACTGAAAGATAAACTATTATTTTAAAGAGTAGGGGTTTTTGGCATTTTCACAAAAATAAATGAAGTGAGCCTTGTCACTTTAAGGAAAACATTTAACAATATTTGTTGTCAGTGATAAAATTCAAGTGATCAAGTGTAAGTTAGAATTTATTTTTTAAAAAGATTTTATTAGAATTTTAGAAAACTTCTGTCTTCCACCTTAAGCCTAACAGGTTCCCAGTACTTAATGACGTTCCTGATAAGATCTATGGTAATATTAACAAATTTGGTTTTCTAATATTGTATAATGAAGTGAGTGTACCAACACTTGGAAGATCTGTGTAACTGTTATCACTGAACCAATGCTTTCCAATAATCAATGTATGATGTTATAAAATCATACATGGATAAACAATCCAGCCAAAGTACAAGACAGAATAATAGGTATCTTTAAAATTGTGGTAAAATATACGTAAGATAAAATTTGCCATTTATCCATATTTAGGTATACAGTTCAATGGCATTAAGTACGTTCTCATTGTTTTATAGTAACCACCACTATTTATCCCCAGAACTTTTCATCTTATCAAAATGAAATTCTGTACGCCATTAATCAGTAACTCCACACTCCATCCTCCCTCCACCATCTGGTACCCACTGTTCTACTTTCTATGTCTATGAATTCTGGGTACCTTATATAAGTACTGGATTTTAATCTAACAGTATGAAAAGTTCATTGCTGTAGTTTCAATTCCACATTGCAACCAGTCTTTAAGAAACTACCACTTGTTGGATTGGGGTGTACTTTGAGAAGAATATCTATAGTTAGCTGAGAAGTTTAGTAAAATATTCCTCTTTCTTACAATTACGGTACACTTTTGTGTAAGACTAGATTTTCCTTATATAGTCAACCAAAACAATATTTTGCAACAGAACTGAGTGAAAAGATAAAAAAGCATATATGAGAATCCAGCTGTCTTGTATTAAGCCAGGCATTAAAGATTTACAGAAATGTAAATCAGTGCCACTCTTCTCACCAGTTTTTTGTTGTTGTTGTTCTGGGAAGTAGTTATATTTCCCTAAAAATATTATTTATGTTAACATGTAATGGATTTACTGTTAGAAGAATTAATGAATATTTTAAAATGTTTTCTGTTTTAATTTCTAATACAATATTGATAGGTATAATCCACTTTGGGGTCCTTAATAAATAGCAAGAGTGTAAAGAGGTCCTGAAATCAAAGATTTAGTAGTAAATCCCAAACTAGAAGCTATTATCTGGAAGAACAGAGTTCTAGTCTTGACTGCCACGAACCTGCTGAATGGCCTTAAGTAATGATTTGACTTCTCAACCTCCTGTAATTCATCTATAAAATGCATCTGCCCAGCCCATGCCATAGGGCTATTAGAAACAAATTAGAAAACAAATAGTATTGATTAGGATTTTTTGGCAGAGCATGCAGCGCTGGAGAAGCTAGTCCAGCCTCAGGGAGAGCTTGTTTGTGGACTGAAACAGCACAAGGCCAGCGCTATCGAAAGAATGTTACTTTAAAAAAAAAAAAATTCTGTTGGGAAAGAACGTTACTTGTAAAATTTGGAGCTCAACCAGTTAAGCCAGTTTTAGTTGGCTATGTGCCTATCATTAGGTAGGTGTTTCCTGTTAGGCAGGAAAATGTTGTTACCCCAGAAAAAGAGTTTTTAGGGAAACTTCTCAGAGAATAGAGTTCTAAGAATTCTGGAAAATAGAACCAAGCTTAAAAGGGAATGGGGCTTAGGTGATAGCAAATGGGTGTGGCGATTAATAGGGAATTTATACCTGTTTTACAACTCGGTGGCCTGTAGGAAAATTGAAATTTGGGGCACGATTTGCATTCATCATTGCTGAGGTCATGCTTTTGTATTTATCGACCTTATTGTTCTTTGTTTTTAAATCCCATCCCTGGTTCTTTGGATGATTTTGACTCCCAAGGGCACAAGAGACTACAGTCCCCGGCAGATGGCAGTTCGGGAGAAGGTGTTTGACATAATCATCAACTGCTTCAAGCGCCATGGTGCAGAAGTAATTGATACGCCTGTGTTCGAACTAAAGGTGAGGGATGGGTGAGAAACCGCGTGGCAGGAGGCTGGGTATGTGAACAAGAAGAGGATGGCCAAGCTCTCTCTCCTGTTTTGGACAAAGACCAGTTTTTTTTCCAATTAAAAAAGGGGATGGGACTGACTTGGAGGGAGAGGTCCTGCTTTTTATTTACCTTGGTTTTGGCCAACAGCTTCCAAAAGAGAGCCTGTCTTTAGAAAGGAGTGGAAGTTGTTTCGGCTTCTATCTATATTGAATTTTGTGGCACGTATGTTGAGATGTTTTCTAGATACATGCAAACCATACATATAAAGTATAAATATGCAACCAGTCTCCTATTTATGGACCCTGAGATTGTTTCCAGTTCTTTAATTAGAAAAAAAACCAGATCGCATCACTCCCTACTTAAACCCCAGTGGCTCCCATTGCTCTTATAATATGAGGCACTAAACTCTTGACCCAGCCTTACAAGGCCCTATTGATCTGGCAACTGCCCACCTTTTCCACCTCATCTCATGCTATTTTCCCCCTTGCCCACTGTGCTCCTCTGGCCTTCCTTCTATTCCTAGAACATATTAAGTATATTAAGTATGTTTCTGTCTTAAGGGCCTTCATTCTGACTCTTCCCTTCTTTACCTGAACTCCCTTATCCCCTAGCTCTTTACCTGACTTTTATTTTTATTTTTTTAGATTTTATTTATTTATTTTTAGAGAGAAGGGAGTGGAAGAAGAATGAGAGGGAGAGAAACATCAATGTGCGGTTGCCTCTAGCACACTCCCAACCAGGGACCTGGCCCATAACCCAGGCATGTGCCCTGACTGGGAATCGAACCGGCAACCCTTTGGTTTGCAAGTAGACACTCAATCCACTGAGCCATGCCAGCCAGGGCTGCATGATTTTAACTTCAGATTAAATTAGAGATTACAGATTTTTATCTTCAGATCCCAACTAAAATGCCATTCCTCATATAATTCTTTCCAACTACCCTGTCTGAAGTAGCCCTTGCTTATGACATCAGCCTTTTTGATATCCTTTAGAGAAGCTATCACTATCTGAAATTATCTGTTACTATTTCCTTGCGTTAATGGGTTTCCCGTCTCTTCTCACTAGTATAGAAGATCCATGAGGACATGGACTGCCTGTATCTTATTCACTGACATATATTCAGTGTTTGGAATATACATCAGTGGTGGGCATTATCTGCAGGCTAAGTTCTTAGAAATGGAATTGCTGGGCCAAAAGGTTGTACTCATTTTTATTTTTATTTTTACCAACTATATTAGTTTTCTAGGGTTGCTATAACAAAGTACCATAGACTGGGGGGCCTGAAAAAAAGACAACAAAAAACAGAAGCTTGTTGTCTGAAGGCTGAGAGTATGAGATAAGGTATCAGCAGTGCTGGCTCCTTCAAAGGCCCATAAGGGAAGGATCTGTTCCAGGCTTTTCCATGGCTTGTAGATGGTGTCCTTTCCCTGTGTCTTCACATCGTCTTCCCTCTGTCTGTGTCCACATTTCCTCTTTTTATAAGGACACCAGTTATATTGGATTAGGGCCAACTCTAATGGCTCTTTAAAGACCCTATCTCCAAATACAGCCACATCCGGAGGTTACTAGGAGATAGGACTTTAAGATATGAATTTTGTGAAGGACACAGTTCGTCCCATAACACCAACCAACATATGAGTGTTTCTGCTTCTACACGCTGGGACTTCTCAGGCATCTTAAACTTTGCCAGCTAGTAGTAGGTGAAATAACATAACCTTGTTGAACACATCATGGGGCAAGGGCTGCTTTTGACATTGTTCAAATCTCAGGTGTCATAAAAACATTTATATTTGTTGATGAAATAACCCACTGCTAGGAGTTTACTGTTAGAAGAAAAAAATAGTCAAAATAAAAATATATATACCCAAATATATTTACTGAAGTGTTATAGAACATATTAAAACATTGGAATAACCTAAACATCTAATGGTGTAGTCCCAGGAAGGAAGAAAATACAGAGCTGCTTCTCACTGGAATATAATGCATCTTTTTAAAATAATACTTCTGCCCTAACCACTGTGGTTCAGTTGGTTGGGTGTCATTCTGCAGAGCAAAAGGTCACTGGTTTGAGTCTCAGTCAGTGCACATGCCTGAGTTGTGGGTTAGGTCACTGGTTGGGTGCATACAAGAGGCAACCAATTGGCGTTTCTCTCACATGGATGTTTCTCTCCCTTTCTCCCTCCTTTCCCCTCTCTAAAAATAAATGAATAAAATCTTTTAAAAACAATAATAGTAATAATACTTTTGCCCTGGCTGGTTGGGCTCAGTTGGAGCATCGTCCCATAACTGAAAGGTTGCGGGTTCGATTCTCAGTCAGGACATATACCTAGGTTGCAGGTTCTATCCCTAGTCTGGGTGCGTGTATTCCCAGGAGCATACAATCCTGGGCACGTGTGGGAAGCAACCAGTATTTCTCACTAATATTTATGTTTTTCTCTCCTTTCCCCTCTCTAAAAAGCAATGAAAAAAATGTCCTCAGGTGAGAATAAATAAATAAAAATAATACCTCAGCTCTGTCATAAAATGGAAATAGTGGTAAGCAGAAAATAAAATGGGTATTTCCTTTTGATAATAATTAAATTAAATAAATAAGCATTGGGATAGAGAACAGAGGAAATATAGGCAAGTTGAAATCAGTCATGTTAGAGTAGTGGATTTTTGTTTTTAAAACTTCCTTTTAAATTGTTGTATTTATTGTTGTGACCACACTTCTTTATGTTTTCTTCAGGAAACACTGACTGGCAAGTACGGGGAAGACTCTAAGCTTATCTATGACCTGAAGGACCAGGGTGGGGAGCTGCTGTCCCTTCGCTATGACCTCACTGTATCTTTCTAAACCTGGGCTCTTGGCACTTTGGATGGGGAATAATTCTCTAAACCAGGAGTGGCACTTTTGCAAAAGAGAGCATATCCTTAGAAGTTCTCGGAAATCCAAATGAGAACTCAGCTTTATGTCAAGGCCCAGTTCCAACTCTGCCCATGATCCCCTGGTTCCAGAATACCCCTCCCATTCCCGTCCAGTGGACAAAGTTCTTAATTGACCAACAGCACATTTCCTTTAGCTCCAAGCTATGCCAGAAAATCAACTGCTCAGAGATCCCACAGGGGGCCCTTTGCTGCTCCCTGGCCAATGTGCCCAGACTTCTGCTGTGCTCAGCATAGCCCAGGGTAGAGAAACTACCAAAGTGAAAGGAGCCCTAATTTTTTTTTTTTGAGACTTCAGCTGCCCCTTGTGTTAACAAAGTTGATTCTTTCTAATGTTCAGAAATGCTGTTAATCTTACGGGTGGTGGTTTTACCCATGCAGGGAGGGGCTAGACCACAGTTCCAGTTGGTGATGATAATCAACTTCCAGACTGTGATAGAAGGGGCTTTCTCCTTAACTCTTTGTCATCAGGTTCCTTTTGCTCGATATTTGGCAATGAATAAACTCACCAACATTAAACGTTACCACATAGCAAAAGTATATCGGCGGGATAACCCAGCCATGACCCGCGGTCGTTACCGGGAATTCTACCAGTGTGTGAGTATGTGGGTAACCTGGCCATCCCTCGAACCAGTAGAGTCTACTGAGTACTGACAGTACCCTGAGCACCCTGGATGTCCCAGATAATGCTAACTTTTAGGGTTCTTTGGTATTTTCATATAGATTTCACAAAGGCCCTGTGGGGAGGGGAGGACAGGGATTATTCTCCCCATTTTATATATGAGTAAACCAGAGACTAAGCAGGATGAAGAGATCATAGGTCTATGAAAGGCAACACCAGCATTAGAACGCTTGGTCCAGTGTTCTTCAGATTAAACCACAGTGATAGGGTCACAGCAAAGGATGACAAAATTGGATTTGAGTTATCAAATCATCCAGCCTGGTGGGCAGAGCTTCTGAATAGAGAAAATGACTAAGGACTAAGGCTGTATAGCTGCCCCCACAGTGGTGGGAGGAAATAAGGAAAAGTAGATGAGTGAGATGATGAAGGAATAACCCAATAGATGGAAAGGAAACCAGAGCTAGTAAGAGACCCAACAATGCTGGGGTTTTCCTTTGGGCTGATGATCAGAGAATGAAGAAGGTCTATGTGCGAGAGCAAACTGGAAACTGGCCTTCGGAGAGAGCAGAGCTCCTAGGAATCCCCCCTTAAGAAAGTGAACCCCCCCGCCCGGAAGCTCTAACTACCTCTCTCCCTTCAGGATTTTGACATTGCTGGGCAGTATGACCCCATGATCCCTGATGCAGAGTGCCTGAAGATCATGTGTGAGATCCTGAATTCACTTCAGATAGGTGACTTCCTGGTCAAGGTCAGAGCTGAACGAGGCTGGGAGGGCAAAGTTGGGCCTGGCCCCTGACAGGAGAAAGTCTTTGTGCAGAGCGACCCATAGCCTAAGTGACCAAGGCTACCAAGGGTCATGTAAAGAGATTTTTCTCCTCACTATGCCCTGGGTCCCTGCAGGTGAACGATCGGCGCATCCTAGATGGGATGTTTGCAGTCTGTGGGGTTCCCGACAGCAAGTTCCGCACCATCTGCTCCTCGGTGGACAAGCTGGACAAGGTAATGACCCAAACACCTGACTCTTCCTCTCAGATCCCACCCTACCTTGAGAAATGGAGAACAAGATTAAGAGAGAGGGAGGCCTGTCTCTCTGCCCACCAGGGGAAAATCAGCCTCAGGATGTAGGTTAAAGAGCAACTTCTGCTCCAAGACTGCCCCCTGCAGAGGGCCCATACTTGTTCTGTGGTGGGGAAGGCGCCCAGGGGTGCCTGACTGGTATCTGTCTGCGCAGGTGTCCTGGGAAGAAGTCAAGAACGAGATGGTGGGAGAGAAGGGACTTGCGCCCGAAGTGGCTGACCGCATTGGGGACTACGTCCAGCAGCACGGTGAGCAATGACTCCTGCCTCCCCAGCAGCCATCCCACTCCCCGAAAGCTGCAGCTCTTCTCTGTGTGTGTGTGTATGTGAGGGAGGGAGAGAAGTGGGGAGGGGGGAGAACAAGCTCACACACATGGCCAGTCCAGGCAGGAAAAATAGAGCCCCTACCTTTTTCTTCTGGTTAGACTGGCTCACAAATCTGTCTCCCCAGGTGGAGTATCCCTGGTAGAACAGCTGCTCCAGGATCCTAAATTATCGCAAAACAAGCAGGCCTTAGAGGGCCTGGGAGATCTGAAGCTGCTCTTTGAGTACTTGACCCTGTTCGGCATTGCCAACAAGGTGAGTAGAGGTTGGGGATGGGCGCCCCTGCTGAGCTCTGGGGCTTCAGGTCCTTGATCCCCATCTGCTACTCTGTTCTTGTCCCCACAGATCTCCTTTGACCTGAGCCTTGCTCGAGGGCTGGACTACTACACTGGGGTGATTTATGAGGCAGTGCTGCTACAGACCCCGACCGAATCAGGAGAAGAACCCCTGGGTGTGGGCAGTGTTGCTGCTGGGGGGCGCTATGATGGGCTGGTTGGCATGTTCGACCCAAAAGGGCGCAAGGTGCCGTGCGTGGGGCTGAGCATTGGAGTGGAGCGGATCTTCTCCATCGTGGAGCAGAGGCTAGAGGTAAGTTGAAGACAGTCCGGGCAGGTGGTGGCCCCTGAGCTATCTCTGATCCCCAAGGGAGCAAGTGGGGTCACTTTGGGCAAGGAGCATCTTTACAGAGAAATGGAGAAAAGACGGGCACTGCTTCATAGACCCCCACCCCATTACAGAACAGCTTTATGGATCTTTGATCATTCTTTTTTCACAAAATGTCTTTCTCTGGGTCCCTACTTCCTTGGAAGCTGTCAGGAACCTAGGCAGCCACACCTAACAACCCAGGCCTTCTCACAGTACAGAATACTTGATGCTTTACTGCTCTGTGCCAGGCACTGTGCTTAGTGCTTTTCATGCATTATCTAATAAAATTCTTACACCAGCCCTCTTGAGAGCAGCTACTTTTACTATTTACATTTTTCAGATGAGGGAACTGAAGATTAGATTAAAATATTTCACCCAAAGTCATGAATCCTTTAAGTGGCAGAATCAGAATTTGAATCCAGGCAGTCTAAGTTAAAAGTCTTGCTTGGCTAGGAAGTGGAAAGCCTGTGTCTGAGGCCCCGAGATCCCTCAGATGGCTGTCCTGACTCTCTGGCACCTGGAGTAACACCAGGGAAGTCCCTTGTGGCCTCAAGAGCTCCTTTGTTACTGCTGCTTTTAACTGGTTGCATTTCATCCCCTGGAGAATGTTCTGGCAGTAACCTTCCCACTGCCCCATCCTTTTCTCTCGGGCAGATACCACCCATGTTTCCCAACTGAAGTCACTGTTCCAATAGGCACCTCACATTTTAAGAACAATGAAAATAGTCTTCCTGCCCCGGATGGTGCAGCTCGGTGGATTGAGTGTCGGCCTGCAAACCGAAGGGTCACAGATTCAATTCCTCAGTCAGGGCACATGCCTGGGTTGCAGGCCAGGTCCCCAGTTGGGGGTGTGCGAGAGGCAACCACACATTGATGTTTCTCTTCCTCTCTTTCTCGCTCCCTTCCCCTGTCTAAAAATAAAATAAATTTTTTAAAAAACTTTTTAAAAAGAGAAAATAGTCTTCCAGAAAAAAACAAGGGACAGCAGCATCCTCCCTTCCTCCCAATCTGTACATACCCTGGGTTGTACCCTATGGGCTGTACCCTCTTTTAAAAAAAATTTTTTTTTTGAGAGTATGTTTATTAAAGCTGGTGACAGTGAAACCAGGAAGCGCTTAGGATAGAAGAAAAAGGAGCGAGCCAGGGACGGGGCTGCTTTGACTCACTGGGAAGCCGGAGAAGAGGGGCTTTGGAGACATTCAGGGGGTTAGCCAGGATGAGCTGCCACTGCCCATTGTTCCCCTGGTTGCAAGTCTCTTGCGGACCCTTAGAGTTTAGGAGATGCACACCTGAGAGGGAAGAAAGGTGTGGGTGTGCTCACGACAGGGAGAGTGCCTGCGCTGTACTCTCGACTAGGCAGATAGTGGGAACGGGAACTGCCAGGGGTGACTGGATTGCCCGGTGGGCTCAGTATCACTTCTGTGCGACTATTCTTGTGGGCCCTTACAGTAAATGGAGATAAGCTAGAAGGTACTAAAAATAAGCTATCTTTGCCCTTGCCCTGTGTAATTTATTCTGGTAAGTCACATGTATAAGCCAGTCAGTTTATTTCTTGTATCATCTAAGAGCTACCTTATGCCCAGTTGCTAGATGAGAAGACGGGGCCCCTGCCCTGATGGAGCTGGCTGAGTTGGGCCTGGTCGCAGAATCCCGACAAGGGCCGACTTTCTTTTGCTCCTTGAAGGTATTATAAAGGGTAGCCTGGCTCTCTGACTCTTTATCTGCACCTTCCCCAGGCTTCAGAGGAGAAGGTGCGGACCACAGAGACACAGGTGCTTGTGGCATCCGCACAGAAGAAGCTACTGGAGGAGAGACTGAAGCTCGTCTCAGAGCTGTGGGATGCCGGGATCAAGGTACAGGAGGCAGGCCCCAGGGTGGCAGCAAATGGGAGCGTTGGGCACAGACTAAGTAAAAGCTCACCCACAGTGACCCTGCTAGTCTCTGATTTCTTGGGGTGGAACTAAGAGCAAGGTGACAGCTTGGGCCCCCAGAAGGTTATCCCTGAGGACAGCAGAAGTCAGCCTTCATCATCTGTCTGGGTCCCCTGCAGGCCGAGCTGCTTTACAAGAAAAACCCAAAGTTACTGAACCAGTTGCAGTACTGTGAGGAGGCAGGCATCCCACTGGTGGCCATCATTGGTGAGCAGGAGCTCAAGGACGGGGTCATCAAGCTCCGTTCAGTGGCCAGCAGAGAAGAGGTAAGCTGGCGGGCAGGAAGGCTGAGGGACAGGGAATGGATGCCATTTCAGCAGGCCAGTGCCCATTCAGGACCCCAGCAAAAGCATGGCATCCTTATTAGTACCCACTTGTAAAGGACTTCAGGGCTTTTAGCCTGTTACTAAGGTCACGGTGGGGTAAGAACTCCATCCCCACAAACACCCTGTGTCTGGCTCCCCCAAGAAACACTGCCCACCCTGAATGCTGGATTGGGTTCCTGCTCCCAGCCGGGCCAAGCCTGATGTCTAGAGTAAGGAGTGGGCGCTCAGGAAGCAGTGGAGTGGACAATGCTCATACCACTTTCTTCCCCCATCCTGGCCAGGTGGACGTCAGAAGAGAAGACCTGGTGAAGGAAATCAAAAGGAGAACAAGCCAGCCCCTTTGCATCTGCTGAACTGAAGAAACTACCCGAGGAAAGTGGGACAGAGATTGTTAAGGCTAAGACAAAACTCTGCATATGTACTTACACAGCTTTGCACACTTGTGTTCCAGCAGGAAAACCTGAACAGTAGTCCGAACAGAGACTTTTTATTTTTATTATTATTTTATTGGTAATTACAGGCTAAGAGGTCCAAGTACTGTGCCATTTTCTACCTGGGGCCCTGGGGCTCCTGTCCAGTCTGGGCTACAGGGCCCGGGCCTGAGATGGCCTCCTCTGCGGGGCCTACACCTGGTGCAGGGACTACTCCCCCAAACCAGTAGCCAAAGGTGCAATAAAATATCGCAACCGCTGGAACCTGCCTGTGTCGCTGTTGCCTAACCCTGCCTTTGTCGGAGCCTGACCACTTTCGTGGTGGAAAATGGGGAGAAAGACCTACAGCAGGCCCTTGCCCAGGGTGAAGGGTGCCCCCTGCGTCCCTCTTGCCCCCAGCATCCCTCCGGACCGGTTTGCCAGCTATTTCTTAGGGGCCAGGGCTGGCTGCAAACTCAACCGCTAGAGTTTCTAACTTTCACCTGAGGGTCGCGGCGCACGTGCGGCGGATACCCCCACCCCTTTTGGGAGGCGGGGTCGTGCACAGAGCCAATGAGAGCTTGGAGGGGTGGAGGGTTAGGGAAGCTTCCAGAGGCAGATAGGGAGGAGGTTATAAAAGGGAGCACCTACCGAGCCACACGAGAACCATGCAGTCCAAGCGGGAGTGCGAGGTGAGTGGTAACGCCGGGTGGAGTCCCACTTGCCCGGGGAGTCGGGCGGGGACGGGCTCGGTGATCCGCCATTCCAACTTGCCCCTTCCCCCTCAGCTGTGGTGTGAGAGGGTGAATCCGGAGAACAAGGCGGCGCTGGAGGCGTGGGTCAGGGAGACGGGCATCTGCCTGGTGCAAGTGAACGGGCAGAGGAAGTATGGCGGGCCACCCCCAGGTACACTAGCACAGTCCTACGCCTGCTGGGCTACACCAGCCTCCATGGCCCCGACCGGCCCCTTTGGGGGAGGTGCTTACCCCGACTCTCCACAATTAGAATCCCCTAACTTCGCGTTACTCCCTCCCCCAGCAAACGTGGAAACGCCTCGCCTGTGGCTTTCCACCCACCCGCCCCCTCGAGGAAGGGAGCTAGTCTTAAGGTGCACCTACTCTGTGCCAGCCCCCATTTTAGCCTAGTCACCCAATTATGCCAACGGCCTGGGTGGGGTACGGATGTTGTACCCATTTCACAGACGTGTACTCACTCGGTCCCTCCCGCGCCGGGTCCCAGGGCCCCTAACCCGGAACATCCCGATAGATGACGATTCCGCCCCCCACCCCCACCCAATCCCTTTCCCCCAGGCTGGGTAGGCAGCCCGCCTCCGCCCGGATCGGAAGTTTTTATCGGTAGGCTGCCCCAGGACGTGTACGAGCACCAGCTGATCCCGCTGTTCCAGCGTGTGGGCCGTCTCTACGAATTCCGCCTGATGATGACTTTCAGCGGCCTGAACCGCGGCTTCGCCTACGCCCGCTACAGCTCGCGGCGCGGGGCCCAGGCCGCCATCGCCGCGCTGCACAACCACCCGCTGCGGCCCTCCTGCCCGCTGCTCGTGTGCCTCAGCACCGAGAAGTGCGAGCTGAGTGTGGACGGGCTGCCACCGGCGCTGACCCGCCGCATGCTGTTGCTCGCGCTGCAGCCTCTCGGTCCCGGCCTTGAGGAGGTGTTACTGCTGCCCAGCCCGGGGTCGGCACCCACACAGATGGCACTGCTCAAGTTCAGCTCGCACCGTGCTGCTGCCATGGCCAAGAAGGCCCTGATGGAAGGTAGGAGTGGAGGCTGCTGGGGCCGCTGGTTGGAGCAAGTGTTTTGCCAGGCACTTTACCTCTACGGGTCAACACGGCGGGCAAAGTCGGAAGAACTTAGGGTCAAGAATACCCAAATTTGTAACCTTATACTATTTATTTAAACTCAGATTTTTAAATTTCCAGTGGTATTACCACTTACCTAAACTTAACACTTCCTGTGCATTTATCTCCTGGCTTAATCCTTAACATTCCAATGGGAACACATACAGAAACACACACACACACACCTCCCTCTTTAGAGAAGAGATTGTTTTAAGAGAAGGGGGCTTGCCCAAGGCAGTCCAACTGAGACAGTTGTCTGTTGTGAGAATTAAGAGGGTACTTAGCACATTCCTTGATTCAGGGCAAGTATTCACAGTGAAGATTAGCTATTTCATGATTATGCCGTGGGCAAAACCAGCATTTACCAGTACTCCTCCAAGAAAACTTAGAAGGTAAGCAGTTATTACACCCTCTTTATAAATACAGCGAAGCCTTAAGTTATTTAATTTGCCAGAGGTCACACCACCTGGAAATGGGAGGCTAGAAATTAAAACAGGCTGGGGGGCGTAGGCCCAGGGCTAAGACCTGTCTTGCTTCTGCCTTTTTCCTGCAGGGCAGTCGCGCCTCTGTGGAGAGCAGGTGGCTGTGGAGTGGCTCAAGCCAGACCTGAAGCAGCGACTCCGCCAGCAGCAGCTTGCGGGGCCGACCCCAAGGGGCCTACAGCCAGAGAGTAGCCAATTGGCCCTGGCTAGGGTTAAGCTAGAGTCCCCAGGGGCTCGAGCTGCCCTGCAGCTGCTCTGCCAGCGGATGAAGCTGGGTAGCCCAGTGTTCCTCACCAAGTGCTTGGGCACAGGCCCTGCTGGCTGGCACCACTTTTGGTACCAGGTGGTGATCCCTGGGTATCCAGTGCCCTTCAGCGGCCTCATCTGGGTTGTGCTGACCTCGGATGGGCAGGATGGGCATGAGGTAGCCAAGGATGCTGTATCCGCACGGCTTCTGGAGTCACTGAGTGAGTCCGGGACCAGCCTCTTGTGGTCTGCTGGGGCACTGAGTGAGGCCGGGGCCAGCCTGCTGTGGTCTGCGGGGGCACTGAGTGAGGCTGGGGCCTGCCTCCTGTGGTCTGCTGGAGCTGAGGCAGGTACCATGGTTAAGCAGTAACCCCACCCTCGTCACTCGCAGCCTGAATAAGTAGGCAGAGCCTGTGTCAGTCTCCCACCCAGCAGGCCTGGGCAGCCGCCATCTGATCCCATAAAGGGGCAGAGCATGGGCCCCGCCCTAAGCTGATACAGCCTCCCAGCTGGGGCACAGCCCCAGTGCAGCTGGGGACAGCTTAGGTTTGCCGAAGCTGTGGTGAGGGACCTTTCCCTCCCTCTCCCAGCCCAGGGTTTTCCTTGGCCTTTCTGTGTGACACACACAACCTCTCTCACTGTCTCCTGCCACAGCTTAGCAAGAATCTTTGCTTATTTTCTTGATTTGTCTTTGTTGGTTTTTATTTGGGGGATGGCTGAGCCAAAGGGTCAGAAATCTGCCGTTTGTCCCCACCACTTGGCATTTTGGTTTTGGTGTATGTGTACTGTTGGTTTGTTCTATGCTGGTTGTATTTATATTAAACCCTGGTTGGTGTACACCGGTGTCCGTGCTGTGTTGCCCCAGCTGTGGACTTGCCTTACACTGGTGGCGTGAGCAGCCCCACTTCCCCACAGTCCTGAGACTCTCTCTGCCCATCTCCTTGTGCTGCACAAGAGGGCACAATAAATTCACAGCCTCTGGAGATTCAGCCCAGGAAGCAAGACGCTTGCCCAGTGAGGACCTGTCTGAGATTCTGCTCGCTCCCTCAGTCACTGTCATCCTCACTCTCCTCTTCCTCCTCCTCCTCTGCCTCTTCCCTCAGTCCTGCAAAGAAGTCATCGCTGCTCCAAGCCTTGCTGCTCAGCGCCCGAAGCGGCCCTCCCTTTTTTTTGCGCCGACGGTAGTCATCCACCACCACAGCCCGCAACTGGGCCATGTCCCAAAACTTGAGGCACTGGTCATGGCCACTGCTGGCCAGGAAGCGGCCACAGTGGGAGAGGGCCAGCTTCTCCACAGGCTCCCCGACGTGCTGGCCCACACTGCCCACCACTCGGTTCGGCAGGATGTTCACAGCCCTGGGTGGAGAGAAAAGAGCGTTGGGTGTTGGCTGGTTGGGCCTACCCTTTCTGTGACCTGAGGGCCCGGCTTCTCTAACCTGATGACTCCATCGGTGGACCCAGTGCACAGCAGACTGTCAGTGATTGGAACCATGCAGTCGATGGACTCGGCTCTCAGGGCAAAGCGGTCACTTGTGGCCCCAAAGCCATTCCAGTTGAAGAGGTAGATGGTACCTTCGCTGGATCCACAGGCCACCTTCCTCCCACACTACAGAGAGAGAGGATAAATCATGTTTGTGGACCATGTCAGACCAAGTCCCTAGCACACCCCCATGCCACCATACCCAGCTGTACCTTCATGATTGTGACAGAGGTCAGGTCTCCAGACTGAGGTTCTGAAAGCAGCTCAAACCGACGTCGCTTAATATTGAAAACACCAAGGCAGCCATCCCCACTGTAGAGAAAGCAGAGCAGCCGGCTCGGCCAGAGGCTCCTACCGAGGGAGACATTTAACACACGGAAGGGAGGGCAGCCAGCTTTGAGGCTGTACCTGGCTGTCAGCAACAGCTTCTTGTCTGGGTCGAGAGCCATGTCAGCAATGTACTCCTCATGCTGCCGCATATCCATTAAGGGGCCCTCCTTCCGCTGGTCCCAGAGCCGGATGCCACCTGTGTCATCCCCAGTGGCTAGAACATTGTTATCCACCAGCAGTAGGCTGTTGATAGGGGCACTAGAGGCACAGAAGCAGGAGTATTTGGAGCATTTTTGTCCCGGCAGGGAGCTGCCGGTCCCTACCCCTCACCTCAGCGCACAGCTGTCTCCCCTTACCCATGAGCCTTAGAAGTGCGTCTTTCCAGTCGGCCCTGCTCCACGTTTAGAACATGGATGGCTTTGTCCTTGGAGACAGTAACGAGTTCTGGGGGAAAAGATGCCCAGGTCATGGTGCTGCTTACTGCTCCCTTCCCACCAGCACACTACTGGCTGCCTTCCCTAATACTCACTCTGCCCATCTTCAGAGAAGACCACGGCACGGCAAGACTTGAGGTGGTGACCTGAGGACCAGAGCTCCTTGGTTTCTCCCTCTTGGCAGGAGTAGGAAAAGCTGGGAAGAGGTGGAGGACAGTGAATGACCCCAGGCCCTGCCTGGGATGCATGGCATGAAAGACCAACTAGTCAACCTTCCGCCTTCCTAGGAGTTCCTGCTAGGACACCTCTAAGCATAAGGCGCTTATCATCCCATTTTTCCATTTTCAGTGAGCTGCACATTTAGGTTTTTTCCTCATATTTCTTTCCCTCTCTTTGTCCCTCCCTTCCCCTCTGTCTAAAAATCAATCCTTAAATCTTTAATAAAAACAATCCTTTTTAAAAATCAAAGTATATTTGGGTAAGGATTCAAAAGAAAATAATAATAATGACAGAAGGACAGCCCTAGAAGCTGGAAATGTAAGAAACAGTAAGAACACCAGAAGTTGAGAACGTAAAAGATTAGTAAGACAGGGCTCTTACACTCCAGGTCTTAAGGAGCTAGAGAAAGCCAGTTAAATCCAGCACATTGTGACCTCGTACTGAAAAGGAGCCAGGATCAAAATGAAGGTGGAACAGAGAGGCCCTGGCCTGTAAACTCAGCAAGGCAAGCACCTGTCCAGAGAGTATCCCCAGTGCCTGCCTCAGAGCTGATCCTCAAAAGCCCGAATGAATAAGTGCTTAATTGCCAGTGGCTCCCAGGTGGGCAGAACTGGGCCTACTTAACTGTGTGCTCTGTCGCAGGGCCTAACATGAAAAGGCTGCTTAATAAACAGTGACATGTTTTAGTGAGTGAGACAGGCATTCAAATAATTACACAAACCGATGTACGATTACAAACCATTATGAAGTTTATGAGGGAAAAGACATCTAGTGCGATCTAGTGCCAAGGCAGCATTTAATCAGTAACCTAATTTAGCCTGGGGCATGTGGAAGAGTGAAGAGATGGCAGAGAACTCAGGGATAGGTACAAGAGAGGGGAAAGGAGTTTTCCAGGCAGAGTAACACGCAAAGAACCTGAGGCTTCACGATACATTATAAAGGTGAAGAGGAATGAGCACAGAAAGTAAAGGAGAGAGGGAGCAAGGGCCGGAGGATCAGGGAGTTTAGACTTAATCCTAAAAGCAAAGGTAAACTATTCAAGGGTTTTAATCAAGGAAGTAAGGTGGTCAGATTGGTGTTTTCAAAAGATCAATTAAGTAAGAAACGAAAGCGGGGGCCCTGCTGAGCTTGTTTCGGCTCAGTGTAACAATCCGGTGAGACGGTGCCCCGAAAGCCGCCTTGTCCTGCTAGTTACTGTCTCTATGCCCATTCACGACATTACAGCCACTTCGTCGTCTTCCGTTCTTTCAAGAGATTTATGTGATAACTTGTTTAAAGCCGAATGTTAATGAATGAATCAGACCATATGAGTTGCAAAATTTGTCTTCCTGCCTTCTCCTCTCGCCTTCCCCCTCCATCCCTGGGGAGTTCCCAGACCCGGCAGCCCCGCCCCTCGCCCACCACTCTCACCACGTCCCCAGTTTTGCAGTGCACCTACACAAACACGTCCCCGTCCACGTCCCCCGCCGCCAGGAGGTCGCGGGACGGGTGGAACGCCAGCCCACTGGCTGGCGCTTCCAACACGATGTCTTCAGGGGTGTCCCGGATACGGGCCGGTACTTCCGGGGAGTCGGAGTCCTCCTCGTCGCTCTTGTCCTCCGCGGACCTCTCCTCACACGTTTGATCCATGCACCACACGATTCGAGCTGTGCTGTACTGTAGCGCGGAAGTGATCCCAAATCCAGTCACCCGGCAGGAGTTAGTGGCTGGGTGCACCACTTCCGCTTCAGGGGCGGATGGGAGAGGGCGGGGTCGGGAAGTGGCCCCAGGCGGTTTCCGTAAGGAGGAGAAGGCAGCCGACGGGAGCTGGCGTGGATGGAGCGGACCCTAGAGGACACGCCCCCGTGGTCCATTACTCTGTGTTGATACCGCCAATGCCTGGGCAAGCTAGAGCGCATGGCCATCAATCCCCTCCTTAGTCACTTTTGTCCTTTCTCCTCATTCTGACCCATGCTGACAGTTTGGTACAATTTCCCTGGCAACCTAAGAAACATCCAAATTTATAGAGAATGTTGTAAGTTTATTTGAGTCAACCCGAAGACATATGCGAGGGAGCAAGAACTTAGATGTTCCCGAGAATAAAATTTTGCAACTTGTTTTATGCACTTGAAATTAAGAAGGGAATGTAAGCAAAATTACATGAAGGTGCAAGAAAGCAAGATGGGGACTGGATTATAGGGTAGTTAACAAGATTATGTGCTCTCTTGAAGATGATTATTTCAAAGGTCTGTTAACATAGATGCACAGAAACAATGCACAGGGCTTCAAGGCGAAGAAAACCTTTTACTAAGTTATTATATGCCTGGGGTGCTACCACCCATCGTGATCTGCCATTTAAGAACTTATGATCAGATGATCCTGTAAGGTTACTCTCAATAGAGCCCCATTTTCAGTCCACATCCCACAACCAGGAAGGACTTAATACCGTCAGGATCAGACAGAGGAGCTCCCATAGCTCTTGGCTTGGTGAAACAAGACTGCGACAAGCATCAGCCAGGTTGGAAGAAGCAAACGCCCACACCACAAGAATTTCACATGGTGAGTCATGGTGTGTAGGCAGCCCATACATGCACGTGCATAAGTTGCTGCCTTTCACATGTAACATGTTCATGGTTGAAGAAACAGCATTCTGCCCATTCCTAGTTAGGCTGCAGACCCTCGGAGGGCCAGGCCAGCATTGCCCAGAGCTGGGAAGGAGTTGCTGAAGAGGAAAGTGGGCACAGCAGTTGTTTTGGACGTTCGTTAACAAAGGCTCCACATGATGCAGCAGAGGAGGAGCAGGAGCTCGAGTGTCTGAAGAGAACTTTCTCACATCACTGTAGTATTAAACCTTCTGTCTCATGCTGATTCCCAGTTGCCTTGACAAAGTGGAGTTAGGACCCCAAAGAAGTTATATGGCAGTCCTTGCCTCTATGTTGCCGACCAAAGGGTCTTTGTCACTTCTACAGGAATTGTTGGTGCTTGTGGAAACTGATTTTTAAACTGGCAGTCAACCTCCAGGCCTTAATCTTAGGACCTTCCAGGTATCTTCCTTTCAGCCAGGTCTCTATGACCTTTTCCCTAATTGGGACTGCTGCCTAGAACCATGGAACCTGGGTGTCACTTACCATCTGAAATTCTAGGTGCTATTGCAAACAAAGCTCAATTTCAGCCTCTTAAATGCCCTTGCCCTGTCAAGATTAAAGTGACCAGCCCTGGCTGGTGTGGCTCAGTGGACTGACTGAGAGCCTATGAACCGAGTGGCAGCACAGGCCTGGGTTGCAGGCCAGGTCCCCAGTACGGGGCATGTGGCAACCACACATTGATGTTTCTCTCCCTTTCTCTCTCTTCTCCTCTCTCTAAAAAAATAAATAAAATCTTAAAACAAAAAAAGGTGACCAAAGGCAATGTCTATGGTGGCCATCTAGCCTTCTTTGACTTTGGTAAGCACACAGGTTTTAGACTCGGAACAGGCAGGAGCAGCTGGGGATTTACGAGTACCAGACAGAAGTACTGGCAATGAGCAGAGAAGAAAAAAGAAGGGATGGAGTGACCTGAGGGCCAGGAAGCCCACCCCGGGCCTCGGTAAACTTTGCAGGGTGTTGAAGGGCACACCAAAGTCTTTGGGCCTAGCACAGGGATTCAAGGCACTTGTTCCCCAAGGTAATCCCTTCAGCCAGGGAAGCAGTGATATGTTCTTAGAATTATTAAAGCTCCCAGGAGAGCATAAATTTGTAAGAGGTCTTTGTTCCAAGTGATTCTCATCAGGTGCTTTCACCTAGCACCCAGTCACGCACAACTTTAGGATCAGACTGGCAGCCCACTGGGCTGACCCCAATTCCCAGGGAATCTCTGCCCCAAGAGTAGGCCCCCAAACGGGCCTGAATGGGTCTGACAATTGGAACCAACCACTCTTACATTCCTCTACCCACCTCTTGCCCATCAGTGAGGGTCATTCCATTCCCCACTGGGCACCCTGGCTCGTAAACATCCTTACTGTCTAGAAATCTAGGACCATAGCTCAGGAAAGGACTGAGCTGACTTTCTGCATGTGATTTTATACAATCAGTAGAATTAATAGCCCTCTTGGTGCCTCAGGGGCCCTGGAGTGGGGGATGCTCAATATAGAAGGGGCAGCAGGTTAACCAATTTTAATGGAATCAAGTGATTATACAATAATATTTTATATACATTCATGGAAAAAAAAAACAACCCTTGCAACTTCTTTGGGAATTGTAGAAAGCAAGCAGTGGGGAGCAGGTCCTTGTAAAGACTCTTCTTGGAGTTGGAACTGGAGATTAGTATTTTGGTCTTTTCACTTCAACCCTGCAACAGGAGAAATGAGTCAGCATAAGAGCAATAAACTGAGCAACTCCCCAGCCCCACAAAGGATGAACAACAGTGCTCACCCATCAGCTTCCATCTTCTTCCTCTTCTCAATGATCTGCGAGGAGTTAAAGCGGATAGTTATAACGCCAATCTAAGCTCACCTGAGACCCAAGGCTGATCTCTCTCCTACTTCCATGGCTCCCCAATCCCTTGCCTATTCCTGGATTAGTGGACCAGTGTCTCCTCCCAGTTGAAACCCTCCCACCAGAGGGGCAGTCCCACTTACGGCACTAATCTTTTTCCACTGGCGATCAAGCTCTGCCTTGTCATTGGTTTCCTTGAAGCGCCTGGTTTTCCGTCCCTCAGACATTTTGATGCCATACTGGAATGCAGCCCTGAGGGGAAGAAAGAGAGAAGAAGGCATCAGTTTCATAGCACTAGCAAGGTGATCCCAGAGAGCCCTGTGAGCACAGAAGCCACATAGAAATGTCTCAGCCAGACTACACCCTCTACGTCGGTGTGGGGCTAGTCCATCCATCACCATCCCTCTCCTCACACCCTGGCCGTATTTAGTACCAACTCACTTGGGCAAAGCTTCCTTGTTGTTCATATACTCGCTGTATTCTTCCTGGGTATCAAAATCCCAGCGACCCAAGGGGCCCTTCTTGTTACCCTGTTGCAGGACAGAATGGGAAACCGGAAAGGAAGAGATGTTAGTGGAAATGGAATTTCAACCCTTGATTAAAGCCAGGCTCTCCCACAATCCCAGATTTCATCATTTATAAATCCTAATGTAACAAATAAAGAATGAAATGCTTACTATGTATTTATTATATGCCAAGTATTATTCTAAACACTAAATACCTATCTTATTTAATTCTCTCAAAATCCCTATTAAGAGAAATATACTTGTCTCCATTTTCCAGATGATGAAACTGAAGCATAAGCAGTAAAATAAGTTGGCACGCTCATGAAACTAATAAATGGCAGAGCCAGGGTTAAACAAGGCTTCAAGGTGGAATTAAACCGTGCTCTTAACAATTGCAGTACAGAGGGGACAAAGAAAGAGAAGATGAAATTTCTTAATCATTAATGGTGTTTCTTGGGTTTTAAGAGTTGGAGAAAAATTCCAGTACTGGCAGACTAGAATAAACTTCATTATTTTCAAAAGACTGAAATTCCTTCTGCCCTTTATGCTTATGCACTGAAGACTGGCTTACTGCCTAGGATAGAAATCAGTCGGACACGTTGTAAGAAATAAAAAAACAAACACATTTTTGGCTCTATCGCATTTGATTTTCATACAAACACTGTGAAATAGCTAAGCGGCCCATGATCCCACAAGGCTGCTGATCCCACTACTGCAGCTGACGGATGGTGAGGACAAGCAAATGAGACACAGATCTTCTGGGGGTGGGGAAAGGGATATGCACTAAAGAGTAACTACCCAAGAGCCTCCACCAATCCTTCCAACTCCATACCTGGTCCATTTTGCTATAATCAACCTCCTCATCACTGTCCACAGCCATGTCATCCATCCTAAAGAGAAGGAAGCGTTGAACAGATGGTGCACACCCGGACTCCTGCACTTCATCTAGAAACCTACCCTCGTAAGAAACTACATACCTAGGAATGACCATCCCCCTAGACCTCCCACTCAGAGCCTAAGGGAATAGTTCATCCAAGTAAAAAGTACCCATGGATCCCAGCAAATCAAATTTCCACCTTCTCCCACCCCTGTCCCCCCACCCAAACTTGTTCTCCAGTCATGCCAGCCTCCTTTAACAGTCTCACGTACGTGGCTGGGTAGCACTCAGCATAACTGTTGGACATGCCGAAGAAATCTCCCAGCTGCTTCTTGTCCTCTGGCTTCTTCAGCATACGCTATGTTAAAGACAATAATTGTGCCTGTAGCAGAAAAGCTTCAAGCAGGAAGGGCCAGGGGCTACAAGCACCAACGTGAAAACTCTAAGGACAGGACTGTGACCTTGAATGGATTCTCTCACAACGGGGAAAGTCAAAATGACTTCATCCAGGTCAAAAATAACACAAAAGGGAAGAAAGCTGTTTTGTGGGAAAGCAGGGAGGCAGGTGGAGTTGGAATGGAAAGAGAACAGTTCTCTAGAACCCAGGAACTTATTGAAATAAAGGATATGATTCAGTGCTTTCCCAGCCAGCAGACCCAGCAAACTTTTCATTGATCGATTTGATCAACTCTTTGGCAGATCCAGGGCCTGGGGAGAGAGAGCTCTGTTAGCACATTGAAAAGGGGAATTTACAACCTCTTCCCTGCAATGTACTTCCAACCTGCAGCTTTCATAAAAACACTTTTTAAGCAATGGAACCCATTTAGCTAACAAAATTTTAATCAAATCCCAACTAATAATGAGCTACTCTGGCTGAGAGGGGGTCGTGTGCTCAGAATGTTGTCCACTCAACCTGCCTCAAGTCAAGACCCCACAGCTGGAGAAATTATATCTAACAGGTCACATAAGCCCTGTCATTGCTCAGGAAGATGGAGGAAACTGCAGACTTATCTTCTCTCTATTCCATGTAGCAAGTATGGATCTTATGAGAACCCAGAACCAGGAAATCCCACAATCCCACCCTTGCAGGCTCTGAGCTCTAGGTCAGACTTTAGCCCAGGGGAGAGCAGGACTGCCAGAGCTAATGCAAGACACCGTGGATACAACTCACCTTTGTCAACATCGATGGGCTGGAAAGAAAATAGAATCTGAAGTCAGTATCAACAGGAGGGATTTCCATTCATCCCCCACTCCCCAAGTCTGAATCGATTCCCTACCCCCTGAAGGCCCCCTTTACAAAATGGTTTCTACCCTGGATCGGTCGACCCAGTTGCTTCTATGGAGCCATGAGATGCCTCTATCACAGGGGTCCTGTACCTGGCTGGGCAGGCAGATAGGTAGGCAGCCCTACCACTTGGTACCAGGGCCTGCATCTTACCTCATCGTCCACTTTGGGCTTCTCAAAGTAGCTGTGCCTCTTCTTCTCTTCCTCTCTCTCACGGTCCCGCTCCCGATCTCGTTCCCGTTCCCGCTCTCTGTCACGGTCTCTGTCTCTCTCCCGATCACGCTCCCGTTCCCGGTATCTCTCCCGCTCCTTGTCCCGAGGTGTCTTTGTTGTGGAGGGCACATAATCCCCAATGTCTTCAAATATACTAGGAAAACAGGTATCATTAGTTGCCAAAGTCACACACACCTTCACTTCCCCTGGCCCTTTCTCTAGATTCTCACACCCAGGCCTCCCCAAAATGCAGAAGATGAGAAACACAAAGCCCCCTTCCTCCCTCAGATCAGGTGACAGGGGCTAGGATACATACTTCATGTCAGCCTCAGGGGGTTTCTTCTCTTCCAGTTTCCCTGAAATGTGAAGACAGGAATGAGGAAAACTCATTCATTCCCACTCAGCCTCACCATGCTAATTTCCTTTCTTTTTTTAATTATTTATTTTAAGATTGTATTTATTTATTTATAGACAGAGGGGAAGGGAGAAAGAGAGGGAGAGAAACATCAATGTGTGGTTGCCTCTCACACACCCCCTACTGGGAACCTGGCCCGCAACCCAGACATGTGCCCTGACTAGGAATCAACCAGTGACCCTTTGGTTCCCAAGCCAGCACATAATCTACTGAGCCACACCAGCCAGGGCTAAAAAAAAAAAAAAAAAAAGATTTAAATTTATTTACTTTTAGAGAGAAGGGAGTGGAAGGAGAAAGGGAGGGAGAGAAACATCTATGTGTGAGATATCAGCTGGTTGTCTCTCACATGCCCACAATTGGGACCTGGCCCAAAATCCAAGCATGTACCCTGACAGGGAATCGAACCTGCAACCTTCAGTGTACACGATGACACCCAACCCACTGAGCCACGCCAGTCAGGGCTCTTCAATATTCAATGCCCTTTTAAATGCCTGTTTAGAAGGTGAAACAAAAAGCTACCCATTCTCCCCTCATGCCTCAGTTAGCCACTGCCTCCCGCGTGGTCAGACAGACAGAAGCTGGATGCAGCCATCTCCTTGCCTATGCTCCACTGCTCTCATGTTCCCCCCTTCCCCAGGAGCCTCCCAATGTTCTGGAGACAGAAGGCTCCAGGAGACCTTGGTTCCATCCTCAAATGCTCCTCCAGCGGTAAGGTTTCTCTCCCTGGCCCTTCAGGTTACCTTTATCCTTCTTCTTGAGCTTCTTGTTGCGGGTACCCTGCCTCAGGTAGGAAAGGATCTGGGTGAGCTTGCTGATGACAATGTCATTTGTAGTCAGTGTGGTCTGGGCCTGAAAATCGCAAGCAGCAAGAGTGTTTTCCCACTGAACAGGAATCTTTTCATTTATTCATTCATTCACTTAACAAGCTGAAGGATGAACCAGAATTAGCGAGGTGAAGACTGGGAAAAGAAGGGTTGTGGAAGGACATTCCAGAGATGAAAGAGCATGTGCAAAGCCCTTGGTCAAAAGTGCTCCTACACACTAAAGAAAGCAAGGGTGACTGAAGAACAAACAACAGGGAGGCAAGGTGAAAACTGGCTGGAAAGTCCAGAACATGCAGAGGCTGACAGGCCACAATAAAGATTTTGCTCTTTATTCTAATATCGAGAAACCAATGAAAGCTTCCAAACCGTGGTAAGACAAAAATTCGTGTTTAGAAATGATCACTCTGGTATATGTAAAAACAGAATTGGAGACTGGGGGGATGGGGGGGGATGATGGCTAAAAGTACAGGGTTTCTTTTGGGGGTGATGAAAATGTTTTAAAATTGATGGTGATAATGATTACACAATTCTATGAATATATTAAAAGCCACTGAAGTATACACCTTAAAGGGGCAACCTGTGGCCCTAGCAGGGTATCTCAGTTGGTTAAAGCATCATCCTACTACACCAAGATGGTAGGTACAATCCCTGGTCAGGGCGCATACAAGAATCAACCTATGAATGCATAAATAAGTGGAACACCAAATCAGTGTTTTTTTTTCCTCTCTTCTCTCTCTCTTCCTCTCTCAAACATCAATAAACAGATTTTTAAAAGGGGGGGAATGTTTATGGTATGTGAATTACATCTCAGTCATAATTAAAAATAAGTAAAATATTAGAAGGGAACCAGAGAGGAA
The DNA here is from genome assembly GCA_004026545.1 of Mormoops blainvillei. NCBI lineage: Eukaryota > Metazoa > Chordata > Mammalia > Chiroptera > Mormoopidae > Mormoops > Mormoops blainvillei. Next base: position 31,322 of record PVJD01000477.1, read on the forward strand.
GTGGGGAAACCAATTAGGAAACTCTTTTAATAGTTCCAGCAAGAGATGATGGCTTAAACTAGAATGTTATTGGTGGAGATAGAGAAAAGTGAATGGATTCAGTTGAGATTTAGGAGATGAAAACTGGACAGAATTTGGTGATAGGTTAAATGTGGTTAATGAGGCCAGGGCAGAATGAGGCCGATTTCCAGGTCTGAGACTCACATGAAAGGTTTTCAGGGTTTGGGTTACACACCTCCATAGTAGGGCAATCAGCCTTGCTGCGGATAAGAGTGGTGGGGATGTCTGTGTCGGCATACTCATCATCCAGGTCTACCACGTAGGCCATGCGGCCCGGCAGGAACAGCTCATTCCGCTCATATGCCTTGCTTTTGAAGAGCATGCGGTAAACATTGCGGCCTATGAAAAGAGGAAGAGCAGCAAGAAGCCAATGAGAGCCTTCTACAATAACAGCCGCCATTTACTGAGTGCGAACTCTGTGCCAGCCAACATGCCAAGTGCTACACATGCTTTACTTTGCTTCATTCAATCTTCAAAACAGCCTTGTGAGGTGGGTATTATAATCTCCTTTTAACTAATAAGAACATTATAGCAGACAGTTAAATGATTTGCCTAAAATCATATAGCTACCAAATGACAAAACAAAGAATGAGACCCAGGCCATCCAACTCCAAAGCCTGAGCTCCTATTCATTCTCCTCCACTGCCTTCTCAAGGGCACTATGTGCTTGCCATTGTATTAGGCCCCGTGAGGAATAAGGATGAGGATTTTTTTTTTTCTAAGATTTTATTTATTTCAGAGAGAGGGGAAAGGAGGGAGAGAGGGAGAGAAACATCGATGTACACGAGAAACATCAATTGGTTGCCTGCTGCCTGCCCCCAAATGGGGACTTGACCTGCAACTCAGACATGTGCCCTGACCAGGAATTGAACTAGTGACCTTTCGGTTTGTGGGATGACACCCAACCCACTGAGCCACACCAGTCAGGGGAAAGATAAGTTTTAAGGTAATATTAATGATGAATGAAAAACCAGTTCTGCCCTGGCTGCTGTGACTCAGTGGACTGAGTGCCAGCCTGAGAACCAGAAGGTCACTGGTTCAATCCCAATCAGGGCACATGCCTGGGTTGTGGACCAGGCCCCCAGGTGGGGGCATACGAGGGGCAACCGACTGATGTATCTCTCACACATCAACGTTTCTCTCCCTCTCTTTCTCCCCCACTTCCCCTCTAAAAATAAATAAATAAAATCTTTTTAAAAAAAGAAAAACCAACTTTTAGTAGACATGTTGCCTATATTCTCTTCATCCAAATAATCCCATGAGGTGAACATTAACCCCAGTTTTGCCAATGAACAAACAGGCACTGAGAAATAAAGTCAGATGCCTAAATCACAAGCTCAGGGTGGCGTTGTCATCAGGATGCTAACCCAATTCTCTCAGACTGCAAGTTCTGGATTTTAAATCACCAATAATGCTACCTCCCTTAAAGTATGAGCCCTAATCTGAAAGAGCTTCCCACCTAATTAAGGAGACATTAATAACATGCGAAATAACTATGTCCACATCTGAATTCCACTAGAGTATTTTATGGAAACTAGCTAGCTTAGGGGCAAAAAAAAAAAAAAAAAAAAAGAGAGAGAGAGAGAGAGAGCGAGAGGGAGGGAAAAACGGGCTGAAGGAAAGGGGAAGCATATCCTCCTCAGCCCACTAGTCTACAATTCACCTGGAAAGCAGAGGCACTAGTGCAGAAACCCTGTACTCACCCAAACGCGTTTTAAATTCAATTTTATTTTCAGGATCCTCATCTTTCCTGAAAAGACAAAAAAATTTTTTTTTTGCTAAATGTGTTCCTACTTTAGGTCCCACCTTTCTAAACTCTCAAGTTCCCCCTGATATTTACATACTTGGTTTCCTTCTGGGGCTTTTCCATGAGTTCTTCTTCTTCCTTCTCTTTGCTGGCAATCTCAGCTCGTACCTAACAGGCAAGCAAGTAGCATTTAGATATGTAATCATTTTTACACGTATTTACTGATACCACCATGCCGTACAGTGCCGGGAATTAAGAACTCAGTACTAAACAAAACAGTATAACCTTTGCTCTAATGGAGCCTACAGAAGGAGACAGACATATTAAACAACTAATCAACTAAGGGTGCTGACTGCTGTAAGGAAGATAGACAAGGTGTGTAAGGGTGCAGGAAGTGGGAGGTGGGGAGCGGAGAGAAAATAAAATTGAAGCTGAGACTTGAAGAAGTAGCAATTAGTCCTACAGAAGGGCCACCATCAGCCCTTCTGGATGGTCTGAGTCTCCCTTCCGACCTTGAAAGGCCCAGACAAGAGCATTCGGCTTTCTAGTAGGACTCTCCACTCGCTCACCAGGGCTCACCTTTTGGAGCAGAGCAAAATCCAAGCCTTTCACCAAATGGGTATGTTCCATGTCACCACCCAAGAATTTGGACTCTTGGATCAATTGTCTTCTCTTCTCTGCAGCTGATTTGTCCCTTTATAATGAAAAAGGCCACATTAGAACAGTCCTTTGTGGGTGGCAAAGGCCTTGTGAAATGGCTTGATGTGCGCTCGAGGGCAGGGAAAGTGTGAGGAAGAATTCATATTGCAACTGTTTGACCCTGGGAGGCTGAGGGAACCATGCCCGCGCCCCCTCGGTACTCACGCCTCCGCGGTGGGGCCCACAGCCCTGTAGTTGGCTGTGGTGCTGATCAGCTCAGTTTCCTCATAATCTTTATTCACGCCATCTCGCCGTTCCTTGGCCCGGTCCCGATACTTCTCTGCTAGTTCTCTCTCTCTCTCAATTTCTTGTTGGCGAAGCTTGGCATAATAACTAAGACCCAAGAAAGACAAATGTGTAAGGCTCACCAGCTGCTATCCCAATAGCAACAGAACTGTTCCTGCCTGTTTCCCTATATCTTCATCCAACTGTCTATTGTGAAAGCTCATATATGTCCTGAAAAAATTGCTGGTCATCTCTTGACAGTCTTCAAAACCAAAACTACAGCATCTTTCAGCTCACACTGTTCCAGCTGCCACCTCAGGACACTCCATCATTCACTTCAGAATTTTTTAAGGCCATCCAACTCTGACTCACTGACTCTCTACGGGCAATGATGAAGCCATCTGAATTATCATCATCTTCCAAATTCCAACAGAAAATAAATCAGTCCTTGCTAGTTCTCCCCCAGGACAGTGGAAAGTTAATTACAGGTCCAGAAAGTCTAGTATCACATAAATAATGATGGTAATGATAATGATGACGGCAGCCCAGACTTACTGGATGGGTACTATATGCCAGTGCCTGGCACTACCACAATTGATCTCATGACAACCTAATAAAAGTTATTATCACTATTTCTATTCTACCCATGAGAATATTAATGATTAGAAAGGTTAAGCAAAATGCTAAGGTTATTCTGCTAGAAACTGGTAAAGAGATGAAAACACAACAGGCTGACTTCAAACCCCTAAACTGCCACTCCACACACCATTCTTTTCCACTATGAAAGCTGGGAGCCTTATGACAATAGAGGAAAACTTTAGTCTCTAGTCTTTTAACTGGCCTTTTAACTCCTTTCCCTCAACACTATCCGACTTAAAACCTAACACTCCTCCCTCCTTCCTTTACCTTTTCTTTTTTCTCCTTCGTGCAGCTGGGTCTTCATCCTCATTGTACTCCCGTGGCATCCTAGAAGAGAAAGAAATTTACTGATAGCAAACTACTGCCACAGCCCCAGAAACCCCAAAAAGTGGCCTTGAGGGTAGAAGAAAGGTCTAGAACACTGACAAGAGCAACAGTTTCAATCAGTCAGAGATCCATGTTAATATTTGTAGGTGAGTGGTTCTCACTTTAGAGAGCATCACGACCATTTGAAGGACTATTAGAATTATGTTTCCCCAAATATCTGCCCCAAAATCTGAGTCTGTGAAGCTAGAATGGGCCCAGGAATCTGCCCATTTAAGTACTAGCAGCAACTCTAGTACAAGTGGCTCATGGAACATACTCTGAGAAAAAGTGATATCCCACAGCATCCCAGTCTCCACTGGAGCTTCAATTTCCAGAGAGAAAGAATCAGAACCACAGGCTTCAAAAAAGAACTAGCCTTCCAGTTCCTAAGACACCTAAATAAATAGATTTTCTGTAGGAAGGAGATGGGAGACAGGTTGGATCACCTCAGAACTTACTCATGGTGACGTGACTTGGAGGGTGGTGCAGAGGTAGGTGCAGCCCTTGGGGTCATGAGAAGTTTCCTGAAGTCTTCATTGGTGAGTTTTGATCTAGAAGGCAAAGATTTAAAAAATTAGAACCCGATAAAAATTAGAAAAGAAATACGTGTTAAAAAAAAAAAGTTAATTTTACTGGAAATCAGGGAAATACAACTTAAAAACACGTGGCCCTGGCTAGGTAGCTCAGTTGATTGGAGCATTGTCCCAATACTCATGCTTCTCTTGCTCACTCATGTGTCTCCTTCTCCCTACCTTCCCCTCTTTCTGAAAATAAATAAATAAAATCTTTTAAAAAATGGTAACTAAAAAGAACAGTTTGATTAATTAACTTTGAGTGAGAATTTTGACTGTCATGTACTGCTCATGGAATGAATGTAAGTCAGCGGAGCCAATCTGGAGGGCAATTTGACAGTATCGATTAAAATTTAAGTATGTACCTCCTATGACCCAGCAACTCCATGCATCTATATGAATGGCCGGTTTTCAGTTACAGCTTTGAAAAGAAAAACTAGCAAACTACCTAAAAGTCATTAACTGGAAACTAACTAAAAAACTCTGACATGTTTCCCAAGCGTGAGGAAGATAGCTCTGATGGTACAAGAGATCATTTTAACTGGTGCAGTGACAAGGGGTCATTCATTGACCAAATTTTAGTCCGGTACCTGTGAGCCCTCTTCCAACTAGGCCTCTCCTTTGGCCTGCTGAGCCCAGTTTTAACAATGGAAAAAAGCGAGTATAAATAATAAATATACTATGTAACACCATTTAATTTAAATACTTTAACTCACAAAGCAATGATATATTTTCCTGATATATACATATAAGTATATAAATGCATTTTTAAAAAGCGTAGGAAGACCTGGCTGGTGTAGCTCAGTGCATTGAGCCTCTGCCTGCAAACAAAAGGGTCATCAGTTCAATTCCCCAGTCAGCACACATGCCTGGATTGAGGGCCAGGTCCTCAGTAGGGGGCACGCGAGAGGCAACCACACATTGATATTTTCCTCTTTTTCTCCCTCCCTTTCCCTCTGTCTAAAAAATAAAATAAATTTAAAAATCTTAAAAAAAGAGTAGGAAAAAAACTACACATAAAAAAAGATAACGATGGTTAGCTCTAAGACAAGGACTGGAACTGGGGATTTTATCAAAGAGAATTTTTTATTTCCGATGTTTTAATGTCCTGTAGGAGGAATTCCTATGTAACGAGTAATTAAACATCAACTTTCATAACTAGCACCCTCCCTGCCAGAATTCCCCTTCTAAGTACTCTTATGCAGTTGACCTGATCTAGTTAAAGGGGCAAGTGGTATAATTTTTTGACCATCCTTGCTGACAAGACATTCAGGATTCTTTTGCCACCATGACCACCACCACCCTACCCATTGCCCAGCTCAGTCCCGTGGTCCTAAAACAAAACACTCACTGGTGGAAGGAGTGAGGATCATCCACATCGTGGCCATCTGGGGCCAAAGGGTTGGAGAACGGCTCGCCTAAGAAAAAGAACTGGCATTAATTTAATCCATCTCTTTTGTGTCAGGTTCTGTGCAAAAGTTGGGGATATAACAGTGAACAATACAGATGTGCTTTCCTGTCAAACTGCTCACAATCTCGTAAGGAAGAAAAGCAAAAACAGAGACAGTAACAATACAATGTAGTAAGTACTTAAGTGGAAAAACACAAGGAGCTATGGGAGCCCAGGGGAGGGGGCCCTTAAACCAGCTGGAAGATCAGCAAAGACTTCCTCAAGATGACATCTAAGATACTACATGAGAGATAAATTGGCGCAAACCAAGATTAAGTGATACGGGGTTTGGGGGGTTAGTAAATTTCACAGATAAACCCCGTCTGTCGGTACTTGGGGCAAAGACCAGTCTTAGAGACAGAATCTGGAGCTGCCAGGCCTCCCTTGGGGCCCAATGGCTGCGCCAAGGCTCCAAGCGTCACTCCGGCCCCTCTCCACACACCCCCCCACCCCACACACACACCCTGTTTAAGGTCAAAATAACGCTCCAAGTGTCCCGAGTCCCGCACAGAAAAAAAGGCAGACGGCCCGAGACTTACTATCTCGCTCCGGCATTTCGTCTGCTGTGTTTCAACGCCAGCAAGATCTGAGGTTCCAAAAACAAAGCAGCTACAGCCTTTTCCCCACAATGCACCTCCGGATCCAACCCACAGTGCTTTGCGTCCCGCAGTCCCTCCTTACCCGCCCACCCGCAGGGAAACTGGAGGCTTCCCGACTGCTGCCCTATATTGCTTTTATATCATAGGCTAAACTTGACCCCGCCCCCTACTCAGCCAACCTATCGCGGGGACTGGAGAGTCCGCGATTGGTCCGACTGGAGAATTTAGCCGAAAGGCCTGGGCAGAGGAGTAGGTAGTAGCGGAGATGGCGGCTGCCGCAGTGAGTCGTGGGGTTGGGGCCAAGCTGGCTCTACGAGAGATTCGCATCCACTTATGCCAGCGCTCTCCAGGCAGTCAGGGCGTCAGGTGAGACACAGCGGGGAGAGGCTGGCGGGCGGGCTTCGGGGCGCCGGGGTCATGACCTCGACCTCCGGGTGTTTGGGGAGGCCCGCGCCCACACAGTACGCGCGGCGCTTTCTCGGGCCCCGCAGGGACTTCATCGAGAAACGCTATGTGGAGCTGAAGAAGGCGAACCCCGACCTGCCCATCCTAATCCGCGAGTGCTCTGATGTGCAGCCCAAGCTCTGGGCCCGCTACGGTGAGTGCGGGACGCTGGGGGTCTGGGAGCCGGTGGGAAAGCAGGGGTTCGGGAAGACAAACAGACGTCCAAGGTCAAGCAAAAACTTGTAGAGTCTAGAACTAAGACTTCGGCCTTGCTTTCGACCTTGTTGCCAATAAAGAAATTTACGCCCTTAGGGTTATAGGATGCCTTGTGTCCTGGGTAATAGCCTTGTGGGGGCGGGCCCAGTCCTGCATGGGGACTCGCAGCTGTCATTTTTGTAATTCAGAACAGTTTTCAGATAGAAGAGATGAGATGCTGGTCAGTCCTCGTCAAGGTAGATCCTTCCAAATTATGTGTGGGCAGTGCCGGTCCAGGTAGAGTGTCAGATTCTCAATACTGAAAACCTAAAATAATGGTTCTGTGTTGAACTCTTAGTGCTAGGCACTGTGCTCTGGGCTTTCTTACCTAAATCTCATTTAATCTTTATTATATGAGGGGGTTGATTCTTTTTTTTTGGTTTTTCATTGTAGAGATTAGAAAGTTGAGTCAAAATTTTTAACGAAACATACCTACAGTTATGTAGCTGACTATAACAGGGTTGAGCCTTTGCATACGTTCCCCTTCCTAGAACGCACTTCTGCCAGACACCCATGGCAGGCTCCTTATTATTCAGGTTGTTTTCAGTTCTGAGCTTTTATGTATCACCTCAAAAAGACATTCCCTGACCACTTAAGTAATATGACCCCAGCCCCTTTTTATCATATTACCTATTTCAATTTACCACAATCTGAAAATTACTATCATGTTGCCTGACACATAGTAAGCATGCAATAAATTTTTTACATACTGAATAGTGGTATTTTTAAAAAAAGATTTTACTTATTTTTAGAGGGAGGGGAGAGAAACATCAATGTATGGTTGTCTTTCACACGCACCCCCCCACTGGGGACCCTAGCCCACGACTTAGGCACGTGCCCTGGCTGGGAATTGAACTGGTAACCTCTTGGTTCGCAGGCAGGCACTCAATCACTGAGCCACTCCAGCCACGAATGAATAGTTGTTTTTTAATCATGGTTCTTAACACTTTGCCTTAGGATTGTCTGGAGAAAGGGGGGTGTCACACTTAAGGCGGATTGATTTTAACAGTGGACACCTGTAGTAATGCCATGCACTAAAAACTGGAGGAAAAAGAAAAAGGTTCTTCTTCCAAAAACCAGTAGACTAGAGAAGATGGACTCAAACAGCTCCAGTGTATTATGCTAGATGACTATAGGAGCCATGGAATGGGCACCCAGCCAAGGCTAGGTCCATGCAACGAATGCACTGCTCCCATGGTTAATACCTACTGCTGTGCCACTTAACACTTCCATGAAACACCTTCCTTACCATTGAGGCCACCCACAATCAGTCAAATTCTAGCTGGACCTGTGCTTCCTAGATATGTTTGAGACCCACTGGATAAATCCTAGTCATACCAAATCCACCTTGGTCATCTCTTTACTACTTTCCTATCATAACATTGTCCTTCCTATCATAACACTAAGTTGATGACAAAGACCTGTTGTTATACTCTGCTAGCCCCCACAGTGCAGGGTGGATACTTAAGTCACCTCCCTTTCTCTCCAGCATTTGGCCAAGAGAAGAATGTCTCTTTGAACAACTTCAGTGCTGATCAGGTAACCAGAGCCGTAGAGAATGTGCTAAGTGGCAAAGCCTGAAGCCTTCACTGAAGATGAAGAGCAACAGCCCCACAACCTGGGCTCTGCTGGACTGAGTGCAATGTGGAAAAATGTGTTCTCCTGTTCTTTATAAAGCCTGTGCTGTAAGATGCTGTCCCTGCATGTTCTTTACCTCATTCCCCCTTCTACCCTTTATTATGCAACCACTGAAGCAAAGCAGTTTAATATAAAAATAAAACTTTATTCTGTCCCACCAAAAGCCACCAGCTGCTAAAGCAAAACAAAACCAAAAAGAGGGAGAGATTCCAGGGCCCCAGAGTAAGTAGACCATACCCAGTTCCCTCTGGCCCTGCCTGGACAGCGCTGAGTGAAGGAGCTGGAGTCCAAAGGTCTTGGTTTGGGTTTAGGTCCGGCATCAGAGAACATGAGGAGTCATTATGCTCCCAAACCCCCAAAAGGGACTCCATGGACGTGGAAGCTGGGGTGAGGGAAGGAGTGGAGTGACATTGAGAAGCCAGGTCACCCATGAAGAGCTCTCTGCTGGAGAGCATGCACTCGATCCTGCAGCTGTGCCTCCTCCTCATGCCTTTTAAGGGCCTGTAGCCCTGATTGCTGCAGGAAGGCCTGGGCAGCCTAATGGCAGGGAAGAAAAGGATTCAACACCTAGCTCCCTGTACCCTAACGCTCAATTCCCAGAGCCTTATGAGAAGGTGCATTCCCAATAAGAGGATGCTTCTGACCTGGAGCCCATATAGGCTATCCAGGTCCAGAAAAGTGGCTATAGTTAGAACTGGAAGCAAAGGGGCCACGGTTAAGACTAGAGGCCTCAGAACAAAGAGGACTGAGAACCAGGACCGGAAACCAACCTCTGGCCGATAGAGGAAAAGCAGTTGCAGCAGCTCCAAACTCTGGCTTACTACTTCAGTGTCAGAGAAGGCCAATGTGTCCAGCAAGGAGGAGAGCAGGGGCCCTGGCCACAGATGCCAGCAGTAAGCGGGACCCTTTTCTGCAACGTTGCAGAGAACTGTGAGCACCTGTAGACAGATACGTATACACACAGTCCCCACAAAGGATGAAAGCCGTTGACAGCAAAAACTATTATATAGAGTGCTGACCACATGCCCCAGGCGCTGTGCCCAGCTATTTTATGAGCATGTTCTGAAATCCCCACATTGTCCTCAGGATTACAATTCCTAATTTTAAGTCAGGAAACTGAAGCTTAAGGTGGTTAGTTCATTTGCCCAAGGTTAGTAACTAGTAAACCAGCTTAGGGACTCGCACCTAGACGGGCCTGCCCCTGAGACCATCCACACCACACCACCTGCCACCTCTCAGCTAAGGGTACTGCTGAGTTCCTACTGTTTACACTTCAGCCATTAGACCTTGGACTCAGATGAGTCCAATACCTACCAATACGCTCACCGCATTAGATACTGGCAACAACTGCAAGAGAGGCTCAATCAGATCCAGGGAGAGCAAGGAGGTACAGAAGCTAGGGCTGTTGGCTGGAAGGGAAAATGTCAGGGTGAAGTCCCTCTAATTGCAGCCTGAAAACACCCACCCCCTCAGTCCAACCCACCCCAGTCCAAACTACAGAAAGTTTTCCCAGTATCTAAAGGTCCTGGCCCTGGCAGATTATAGCTCATACCAGTGAGGTTGTTAAGGAGCCAGAGGCCCTCAGGAAGTAGGCTGGGCTGTTTCTGGAGGAAGAACTGCAGAAGGACAAATAAGGATGCCACAACGCGCTCATCTCTGAGCTGTGCTTGTCCTCCCGCAGCATCCACCACTGGCTCTGTTAGCAAGTTGCTTAGACACCGAAGCACGGGGCACACCAGCTGCAAAGACAAGTTGAGGACCAGGTGTAAGGAGGAAGGGGCAACCTACACACTGGAGAAGAAACAGGGTAGGAAGAAAGGTTGAGCAGATCCTGACCTGACTTCTTCACCTACCAGCTCTAGTCCTGCATCCTCGGATCTCTGGACAGCGCCCGCCAAGTCCAAAAGCAGCAGCCCCAGAGTGGACAGAGCCCCATGGGTGATGAGCAAGGCATTGTTGACCTGGCTGGGCAACAGGAAACAAGTGTTGAATAGTTACTACTCAGCCAATCCACTTTAAACTGGCAGACATCCTAGGTCTGTGGGTTTTGTGCGTTTCCTGGGTTCTGAGAAAAGACCAGAGAAGGAAGAAAACACAATTCCAGAATCCAAGGTTCAAAAACCTAAGTGTCATGATGGGAACCGCAGGGGAGTTCTGTAGCACTTTCCCAACTGGCCTGTTACCTGCAGATGATGTAGTGAAGGCACCAGGCGAACTCCACAGCCACTCCAGGGTTCAGCTTTGGGCCAGGCTGCAATAGTCGCAGCATGTGCTGGGGGAGAGTGGAGCCCAAGACGGAGCTGCCGGCAGAAGCAGAGCTGGGAGTAAGAACCACAGACGGCAAGATGCCTATTGCTCTTCCCAAACCCTAAGAGCAGGTGGGAAAAGTATCCAAACCCTAAGTCCTTCCCAGCCAGACACATGGAGTTGAATGTGCAAAAGCTTAGGAACCAGTCTTGATCAGGTATCAAGAGGCTACACTGCCAAATGGCTCATCCCTTAACTGCATATCTGGAGACACAATTTTACTTACGGGACGATCTTCTCTGGAGCTTCCTTAGCCTGCAGGAGCTGGGACAAGGCATATCCAAGGGCTTCCAGCACAGTCAGATGGGGCGACTAGAAACAGACAGGGTAGGGATCTGGCTCTTGGACGTTAGGCCAGAAGATTTCCTGAGTTTTTCAACCCCTTAGCACAGGGCAGAGGCTGGAGCTGCCTAACCAAAGCAGCTGGGGCATGGGGAAAGAAATGAGGGGAGGGCTGCCCAGGGAAGAAGACCGAGAAGGTGGACACTCACCTGGATGCAGGCAGCCAAGGCTGGAACAATGCCCTGTGGCAGGAGCTGTCTTCTCACAGCTTCACTCTCCACGATCAGGTTACCCAGTGTATACAGACAGAGCTCCTGAGAGCAGGACAACAAATGCACTGGGCTTGGCCCACATCAGGCCAGGGTGGGGCTGGGGATGGAGAGAATGGAGCAGCGGGAGCAGCCCTGTCCTTGAGACTCTGGGCACAAGAGGGTGGAAGATGATGGACAGGTGTATAGATGGCAGTGGGCATCAGGAGAAACAGGTTTTGTTCTCCCTACCTGCCAGCTCAAACTGGCCAAAGGCACAATTTCTAAACTCAAGCCAAAAACAAAGTAGGAAGGGACGGGGCTTACTATAAAATCTGAGCTGTGACCGGAGAGGTAGGTGAGAAGGTAGGAAGTGGCTGGCAGGCAGGCCTCAGCCACCGCGGACTGCTCGCAATGAGAGAGCTCATGAAGGCACCGAGCCGCCTCGAGCTGCAGCAGGGCCTGGTTGCTGGTCAGGAGCCCGACCAGGGTCCGCATGCTGCCCTCCAGCCTACATGAGTGAGTACCAGAGCCCTGTTCAGGCGGTGGCCCCTCCTCTCCACACTCCTGTTCATCCCTCAGAGCCCCAGCCACCCGCTCACACCACCTACACTCACCTGATGAAGGTCTGCTGCGTCTCTGGACACTGCAAGCCTCGACGAAGGCTGACCAGAGCTCCCTCTCTCTCTTTTTCCTCTGTTCCCCGCTGGGCTAACCACAGGAACTGCTGGATCTGGAGGCCAGGGCAGGGAGAGATGGCAACACAGATGCCAGAAAGCAAATCTTGAGCCCCGTTCTGCCCACTTCACCTGTGAGCCCTCCAATATTGCACCATCCCTAGAAGTTGTCATTCACACTAATGTGTCCAATAAGTGCCAACATTGCAGTAGAGGAGACAGAAGAGGGAATCAGGACTGGGCTTAATAGCAGCCCTGCCACTTACTCTTCAAGAGACCTAAACCTCAGTTTCTCACCTGAAAAAAAAAGAACGAGAATAACATCTATCCCTCCTTCTTACCAGGTTATTTCAAGGATAATATTTAAACCTGGCATAACCTACCCCTCCAAGTCATTCTCCTCATGCAACCTGTACTTCAACACCTAGCATAACATGGCTTTTTAAACCTGCCAAGATTTTACACAATCTGTTTCATCTGCCTGGCATACCCTCCCTATGTCCTCCACTCCCTTCGGATTTCTGTTCCTGTCACTGTCTCTGGGAAGTAAGCTCTTTCTGGCTTCCTGTGGCAGACTTAGGGGTTTCTATTGTGCCTCATGTTTCCCTCATGACAGGTGGCAGCACAACTGTCTCCTTCAAGGGCTGTGAAGACTTCAAAGAAAGGGACTCTTTCTCTCGTGTACCTCAGCATAATACTCAGCAGTTTCTTGGCACAAAGTGAGTGCGCAATGAATAAATGGTACAACCCAGGCATAAGTGCTTTCTAAATTACATGTGTAAACATAGTCAATGCAAACACTGGGGATGCCCAATACTTGCTGAATAAATAAATGAACTAAAACCAACTCTTTCATTCATTTATTCAACAAATACTATACAGGCATCTGAGTTTTCAACGATGACAGATAGGATCTGGGTTCCTGTGGACTTAAAAGAGTTTGGTCACTATGTCTGCGCTCCGCCGCCCCCTTACCCAGTATCTATGTATATTTAAAAGACGCATCTAACTAATGTATGGAGAACGAGCTTGAGGGTGCCAAGAACAGATGCAAATGACTCGTTAGGAGGCTGCTGTTAAGTATCCAGGGGAGGGTGGTAAGGAGCTGCGATGGCGAGGCACAGAAAGACTCCAGAGTTTTGTTTGTTTTTAATCCTCAAGGAGGAAATTTTTTTCATTGCTTTAGAGAATGAGGAACGGACAGAGAAACATCCGTGAGAGACAGAAACACCGACTGCTTGCCTCTTACACGCCCCCACAGTCCCGACCTCGGATGGAACCCACGAGCTTTCGGTTGCTTTCGGTTACGGGGACTACACTACAACCAACTGAGCCACACAGGCCAGGGCATCTCCAGTTCTTTAAAAGGTTAAAAACAAACAAACAAACAAACAAAAGCCAGGCAGGACTTGAAGTATTGATATGGGGATGAGGGTCAGGATGGGGTGAAGGATACCCCAGTTTCGGGCCTGGCCCATTGTAGGTTTTGAAGGGACCGCGTTCAGGTTTGGGGCTGGACCCCGACTACTCGAGGAAGGAGTTCGGCGCCAGCCGGTATGGACCTTCACTGCGCACCCTGTCCCCTCACCTCGGCTTCCCCGAGGATCAAGTCCACACATCCCCTTTCGGCTTCCTCTGCGGTGTCGTCTCTCAGCAGCCTCTTGCTGACCAGCTGCTGCTCCCTCCTCGCCTTCCGCAATGCTGGGGACAAAGGAGCCAGCTGAGGGCAAAGGAGGGGCACCCAAGACCCAGAACCCCGCCTCCCACCGCCATGTCCCATCCTCCCGTGTTCCCTCGTCCGCCCGCACCTGCCTCCCGCTCCCGCCGGCGACGCCGTAGCTCCTCCACCCCACATCCCACCGGCCTGAGCCGGCCCTGCCGTCGGTTCCACATGGTAGAGCTGGAGGAGACTCTAACTGACCGCAAGGTGGGGATCACAAACCCCAGGCTCGGCAGCTCGCAGGGACCGCGCAAGCGCGGCGCGAGGCGGAAGGGGCGGTAAAGCAGGCAGGGCCTGGCGTCACGTGAAGGCGGGCGGGGAGCGAGGGGGCGCGGCCAGGGGCTGAGGCGGGGCGAAGGTGGGGCGGGGATAGGGACGAAGGGAGGGCGGGACCGAGCCGGGAGGAGGCGGAGAGGTCGCATCTGGGTTGAGAGCCAAGCGACGGCGCCGACCCCTTGGTTTGTCTTCAATACTAGGAAAGAAAGTACGTAGAACTGTACTGAAGAAAGAAATACGGAAAGAAACTCAATCCCGACCCCGGCCGCCCCAGGCCAGTAGCGTCACCTTCCACTCAGCAAACGACCTCCTCACTCCTAAAACACCCTAGAGGAACATTCAAAACTAGCCGGAGTTCTAGGAACAGATGGGATACCATTTATTGGTGAAATGATATCTGCACCCCACACACGCACCTCACCCCAACCAGCACCCTTCCCATTGATGAGTGGCCATGCGTTGCCGTATTGAATGTTTGCAATAACAATTATCCCCATTTTATGGTTGAGGAAAATGAAATAAATATAATTATTTCACTGTTCTGCATAAAAGTGAGTTGTATTATTTTTAGAATAAAGTAATTTACCAAATTTTGAACACCAATAATTTACTGGGTGCTGGGAAAACACGGATGAGTTAAAAAAAAAAAAGTGTTCCTTACCCTCAAAATCCAAATTGTGGCCAACTAAGCCCTATGTGGTCTAATCGGTCCCTGCATACATCTCCAGTTTCAGCTGGAAGGCACCTCACTGTATCACTTCTCCTGGACCTTCTCTTTGTTATCTAAACAAGTCCTGCTCTTTTCCTCTTCCAGGATTTAGCACAGGCTATTCCTCTAACTACAGCCCTGGCCCTGCCCCTCACCCCAAACCTGTTCCCTTCCCTTAATTAACACCGTCCTCAAGACCTCAACTCTTATGTCCCCTACTCAGTTCTACTGGACCAGTTGCCTCTGTTATGAGAGTTTATAGCAGTATATACTTCTTTACGACTCTTTTCACAGGTGTCCTTAAGTTACAGTGTAATTGATGTGGTCACCACCCAAACCCCCTTTACAGCTCTAAGAGAGCAGTGTCCTAATAGTACTTAAGTTCCATTGGAGGCCTCTAATTTTTAGAAAGCTATTACTTAAACAAATACACAGTTAAGGAAAAAAACCCAGAAAAAGGCGTCGTCCTCACCAACTTCCTTCCTGAATTTAATTCCACCTCTTGAAGTCAACTGATAAAGTCTTTGATCTCATGTGAAAAACATCTAGTTAAGTAGCTGTAGACCATCATCATCCTGTCTACCAACCTTGTCTCCAGGCCCAGCACCATCCAGCCCCTGGACAGCCATTCATCGAGAACCTACTCTGTACCATGCTCTGGCCAGGCATAGGACCTGAGTCTTGTCCCTTTCCTCATGGACAGGCTGACTTCTGTACCCACATCCTTCTCTTGATGAGGAAGGTATGATACGTCCCCAGGCAAAAACTATGTTCTGCCCAGAGTGTCTGCTCAGTCACAGCTGCCCAAATTGCCTTTTTACACTTATTTCCCTGGCAACACTGTTAGCCCTATGAGAAACATCCCCATGCCTTCTCTACTACAGGCCTAGCTGTTCCTTTCTCCTACCACAAGTCCTCTGGAAGAGTTTTCTTCACTCTTCTGGGTCTGTTTTCACCTCCACCACCTGCTAGAATACTTGAGAGACTAAGTAATGGTCGTGTCAGCATCCCAGAGCTTTTCACCAATCCTAGTACTTGGTAGACAAATGATAGCTATTTTTGCATTAACATATGAGTTGGGAATCTTTTCAGAAACTTACCATCCCTCTTATCTTGGACCCCTCAACCAGAATGCCTCCACTAAGGTGGTGGGATTTGCTTAGGCGCCAGGCTTCGGTGGCCCTAGTCTTTCAATAGATGCGACTCTGTGCCAAAGACTTTGCTTATGGACAGGTACTATTATGTCCATTTTATTTTACTTTTTATGTTTCTTTTTAGAGAGAGGGAAAGGGAGGGAGAAAGAGGGAACATTGATGTGCAAGAGATACATAAACTGGTTGCCTCTCACACGCCTCCTGTTGGGGACCTGGCCTGCAACCCAGGCATGTGCCTTGACTGAGACTAGAACCGGCGACCTTTTGACCTTTTGATGCACAGGCTGGCACTCAGTCCACTGAGCCATACCAGCCAGGGCATTATGTCCATTTTAAAAACAGAAGCTCAGAAATCTGAGGCCCAGAAACTTTCCCAAGTCTGACAACCTCAGTGGTAGATCTGGGTGGTATTTCATGCCTGGCTTTCTGACTGCAGGACCAGTGTACTTAACACTGAGCTATGTTAACGTCTTGGTCCTTGCGGATGTCCCAGTGACCAGCCAGGTTGGGCCTTGGGGCATGGTACAGGGTATCAGGGCATTTCCAACAGGACACAAAGAGGGGAGTGAGGCCTCTTTGTTTGGACTGCGGACAGATGTGAAGTTACTTTTGGAAAATAAAGGAATTCAAATGTTTTTCATGTAGTTCTTTCCCCAGAAATCCAGAGGTGCAGACCTGTGAGGGCTGTTATGAAAGTATTAACTACAAAACTTCCGCGGCTTAAAGTTTTTTTATTTTATTTTACTTTTTTTAATGTATTGATTTTGAGAGAGAGAAAGAGAGAGAGGAAGAGGGGTGAGAGAGAGAGACATTGATTTGTTGTTCCACTATGCATTCATTGGTTGATTCTTGTATGTTCCCTGATCGGGGATCAAACCCACAACCTTGGCACATCAGGATGACTCTCTAACCAGCTGAGCTACCCAGCCAGGGTTGAAACCTTTTTGAAAACGAAAGTTTTTTAAAGCCACATGCTAGCCAGAAAAGGATCAGGTCCTGGGGTAGGAAGTCTAAGCCAGCAGCGGCGTGGTAGGTGGAGAAAGCGACATGTCCACCACCCTGGAGTTGATGGGGTCCTTTATACATTAAGTTTTGGGAAAGGAAGATGTAAGTTGTTTAGAAGAATTTACATTGGTTATAGATAGGGAGGGGAGACAAAGTGAAGTAGAGACAGTTTCATGATAGACGCACTGTCTGTAAAGAGGAACTATTTACCTCCTTTGATTAGTTACAGACAGCAGTCCTAAATGTTCATGCCTATGCAAGATGCAATGGCCTAGTGGTCAGATAGATGCCTGGAGGTTCATTCAAAGCTCCAGCATAGATTCAGGAGTGTGAGCAGTCTTTGTTCGTTGGTCCACAGCTATTAACTGATTACCTGTTCCTGTCTCTTTCACTCATTCTCTGACCACTGTAATTTTATTTAGAACATCTCAGAATTTTTCTCTTGCCAAAACATAAACCCTACCCCATTCTCTGGGACGCTTGCTCTTTTTGTTAAAACAAGTGAGTTACTAATTAATTCTCCTTCAACATAGGTCCAGCCCTTCCTAGGACACAGAAATTGTGTTGAGGGAGGACAGGGGAGCACTAGGTGCAAGTGGGAAAATTGTGTTTAAAATATCTAGTTTCTCATTTTCAGGAGGGGGAAATTAAAAGTGTAAGAGCCAGTGGCTTGGCCGATGTGTTTCTGTCAAATACCTCTACTTAGGAAAGACATTACTTTCTTGATCAACAAAGTTAAACAAAGAACAAGTCAGCAAAAAATTAAAAAAGGGAAGGGCAGTTATTCTCCAGATAAACTTCCTTCTCTTGAACTTAATTTCAGCCCTTGGAGTCAATAGAGGAAGTTTGCAATCTCTTCCACAAAATATCCAGGAAAATATGGGAGGATATTCAGGGGATTGGACTTGGGTCATGGGAGGTTAACAGTAACCACCAAGACTAGGGGAAAGTCAAAGAAACTACCCAGGTCGAGTCCCTGGGATACAGGCGGAGGAGGCAAGAGTCCTTGGTAGGAGGCACTGGGGATCTTCCTTTCCCCATACCCACCAGGAAATCCTGGGGCTCCTGAGTCATCAGGACACTGCCTGGGGGAGAGTACACTAGAGGTCCTGCAGGATCCTTCCTGTTACGACCCTCCTCCCAGCAACAACCTGCATTGCAAAATTTCCCAGAAAGGGTGGCGAAGAGAAGTGGGGAGTGTCCAGGGTTCACAGAGGAGGGGACAAAGTGACATTCTTGGGTTTATATAAACTCTCAGCGGCCGCCAACGGGTGTGCGCGGCCGGGAAGCTGGCTGGTGCAGTTACAGAGGAAAGAAGCCGAAGCCCTTCCCAGAACCCGCGGGGGACGCAGAGGTTCTGAGCACCCTCCTATCAACCATGGTGAGTGTACGGTCTTGGGACTGAACTGTGGGCTACTCAGGGAATTCCAGGCTCTGGCTGGGTCCGCCCTGACCTCCGCTCCGCTCTCTTTCCATGTGCGGGCGTCCTGCCAGCTGCTGCTGCTGTTGCTACCACTGCTTCACCTCTCTCTGGCCACACCGGAGCCCTGCGAGATAGACGATGAGGATGTGCGCTGCGTCTGCAACTTCACGGATCCAGAGCCCGACTGGTCCAACGCCTTACAGTGTCTGAGTGCCATCGAAGTGGAGGTCCGTGGCGGCGGCCGCAGCCTGCAACAATTTCTAAGGTTCGCCAACACCGACCCGAAGCAGTATGCTGACATGGTCAAGGCTCTGCGCTTGCGGCGACTTACGCTGGGCACTGCGCAAGTTCCAGCTCTGCTTCTGGTCGCCGTCCTGCGTGGTCTGGGGTACTCCCGCCTCAGGCAACTAACGCTCGAGGACTTGGAAGTAACTGGCACGATACCGCTGCCACCTCTGGAAGACATTGGGCCTGCGCTTTCCACCCTCAGTCTCCGTAACGTGTCTTGGGCAACAGGCGGTGCCTGGCTCGCCAAACTGCAGCAGTGGCTCAAGCCCGGCCTCAAAGTACTGAATATTGCGCAAGCACACTCGCTCGCCTTTCCCTGCGCAAACCTCCACACCTTCACCTCCCTCACCACCCTGGATCTGTCTGACAATCCTGGCCTGGGCGAGCGTGGGCTGACTGCGGCTCTCTGTCCGAACAAGTTCCCGGCCCTGCAGAAGCTAGCGCTACGGAACGCGGGGATGGAGACGCCAAGCGGCGTGTGCGCGGCGCTGGCGGCGGCGAATGTGAAACCGCAGTACTTAGACCTCAGCCACAACTTGCTGCGCGCCATACCCCCCGGCGCTCCCGGGTGCGTCTGGCCCAGCGCACTGAGGTCTCTCAGCCTCTCGTTCGCTGGCCTGGAGCAGGTGCCTAAAGGCCTGCCGGCCGAGCTCAGCGTGCTTGATCTTAGCTGCAACAGGCTGCACAGGAAGCCGCAGCCAGCTGAGCTACCCAAAGTGAGTAGCCTGATAGTGGACGGGAATCCCTTTCTGGACCCTAATGCCTCCAAGGGCCAAGGAAACTTGAACTCCGGAGTGGTCCCAACCTCTGCGTGTTCGACTCTGGCCCTGGGGATTTCAGGGACTGTTGCGCTGCTTCGAGAGGCTGCGCCCTTGGCCTAAGAAGGCCCAGGGGAGAAGAATGGATTGGCTCAGATTGCCCTGGCTCTGGAGGAGCCTCGTCAGGACGTCTCAACCAGCCACTTTTCTGTCCATCTTCATTAAAATCTTAAGCAACAGCCCTTGTCATTTACTCAACAGATATTTACTGGGTGTCTGACATGTATTGGGCACAATGCTGGATGGGGAATACATTATACTGAGATTTTCTTCAACCTAGTTTCCCAGAAACCACATCTGCCTAAGTAAAGAACTTCATGGGGAGAAGACTCAGGGAAACGTTGCCTGTCTAGGTCTGTGTGGAAGAAACAAGGGGTTTCTGTGCAATCTGGGCTTTTTGAGCAGATTACTGTTACCTGTGTTAAAGGGTATTTATAAACATAACTAGGAAGATACAGAATGTTTCCTTTGTGATGCATTTTCCACAAGCCAGTTGGCCTCTCAAAAACAATAAAAACCCACAACCATTTGCTTCCTCTCTCTTTCTTCTCTCTCAGGAAGGACAGCTATGCCTGCTCTTCTATGTAAACACTGAGTCGCATAATTTTAAGATAGTTCTCCTGATGAGTAAAGCTCCTCTGAACACACTGGCACACTGGTTACTGCTGTGACAAATGATGGGGAATTTAGGCATGGAGAAGTGATGCAAGATACAATCATTACTGTCTCTGAACCGGAGGGCGTGTGATTAGGTTAGTATATACTGTATAACTGTTTCAGGCTGGCTCTTTGATTTGCAAATAGGATAACATCTTAGACCTACACAGCTTCTTAGACCTGTCACAGGGCAATTAACAGGATTGCCCCCCACCCCACCATCCACATTATCTCAGAAACCCAGGACATCAGCCAAGAGGTGTTGTTCCTTCTGCATTAAATCTGGGAGACAGCCACACTCATCAGGGAGCTAGTTACCGGCCTCCCAGGATGGAAGGGGGCATGCAAGCACAACCCTCCAGCTTGCCCCCTTCCGGCATCCAGAACCACACAGATAGGAATGAAGAATGAAAATTAATATTGATAGGACCGTTACAGAGGTCACCAGACCACACACTCAAAGAACCATGGGGATAGTTAAATAAACTGCCAACCCCAGTCAGGAAAACCCACTGGAGTATCCTAAAGGGGATTTCAGCCAGCCTGTTGGGACATTTCTAGTATCAGAGAATTAACCACTTTAAGCAGCATCATACATTGAATAGCTCTGAGAACTCTTACCAAACAGCTACAGAGGCGCTGTTCCACCTCAGGCTCTGTGCTAGGAGCCTGGTGTACAAAGATAAATCAGAAAAGTCGTGCCCTTGGGGAATTCTCAGTACAGAAAGAGAGACACACATGAAAAAGGTAGCTGTGATTCAATGCTTGGAAAGGAGCAATTCTGAGGGAAGGGTGGTCCTCTGGAAGGCTGTGCAGGTGAGAAGACATTTAATATGGGTCTTGAGAGGTGCACATCACTTCCTCAGGAAGGACATCCCAAGCAAAAATGGACAGCATGTTAAAAGGCTCAGAAACCTGAAAGTATATGGCCAAATCCGGGAACTGTAACAGATTAGGTAGGGCTAACGATCATGATCATATAAGCTGGAAACATTCATTCAAGTGGCCATTATGTGTCACACACTATGTTAAACCCTGTGACTACAACAAAAGTAAAGCAGAAGTTCTTGTTTGTATGAAGTTCAGATTCTGGTTGGCTGGTAGGGGTGAGAGGAAGACAATAAACAGCAGACTTTAATAAGTGCTGTGAAGAGAAAGGAGACAGAGCGTTAGAGGATTAATATGTCCTTAGGATTGTTAGGAAAGTCCTCTCTGATGGGTGATTTTTGAACAGATACCCAAGTAAATTAGGAGAGAGACCTTGGGGATATCCAGGGGGAAGAGCATTTGAAGCAGAGACAACAGCAAGCACAAACGAAGACCCTGAGCTCTTTGAGATGTTACCGGAAACAAGGAGGCCAGTGTGGCTGAAGAAGAGGGAGTATGTAGGGGTGGTAGGGAGAATGGTAAGAGAAGAGGTTAGAGAGCAGTAGCAGTGCCAGATCATGCAGAACCTTGTAAAGCAATGCTACTCAAAATATGGTCCAAAGCGTGGGCCAGGCCATACATCATTTATTACTGCACCATGAGTAGATAAGTAAAAGAGTCAAGAATAAGTGTCTTTAAATTTTGTAAAATTTTACATCACAGCAACATTTCTGTCATATTTTACGCAAGTATCATCTGCAATAGACTGGAACTTTAAAAATGAAACTTGGTGCCCTGACCAGTGTGGCTCATTTGGGTGGGCATTGTCGCACAAAGCAAAGGGTCAGTGGTTCAAGTCCCGGTCAGGGCACATGCCTGGGTTGCAGAATCTGTCCCCGGTCGGGGCACGTTGCAAGAGGCAACAGATTGATGTTTCTTTCTCCCAGTGATGTTTCTCTCCCTCTCTTTCTTCATCCCTTCCCCTCTCTCTAAAAAAATAAAAAATAAAAATAAATAAAATTTAAAAAAAAAGAAACTTGGTCTCATGTTTGAGAAGCACTATAAATATGGAGCACAGTAAACTTTAGCTCTTGCTCTTACTAAGTTTAGGAGCCATCTTCCTCCTCTGACCTTAGAGGGAAAGTTTTCTGTCTTTCACTATTGAATATGCTATGTTCATTGGCTTTTAAGATGAGAGAAATAGCATGGTTGTGTGCAGATGGGAATAATCCAGGAGAGATGGAAAACTTGATGATTCAGGAGAAAGACGAGAGGCATGCTGGAGGGTTGTCCTTCAGTAGATAAAAGGGACTGGTACTGAGTTCATCAGCGGAGGGTTTGGCCTTCCACTGGCGAACTCGGTACCAGTGCAGAGCACGGAACCAATCAACATAGAGGCCAGGCTAGAAGGCAGGATATCTGGGCAAAGATGTTGGTGGGTAATTGTGGTAGCAGGAGTCTGTGGAACTTCTATGAAATTGAAGCTCTAAATAAAGACCTTCGAATGGCAGGCACCTTCTCATTGTTCGGGATTGGACTCGAATGTCACCTTTTGTGAAGAAGCCCTTTCTGCCTCATCATTTTCTTCACAGCACTGATCTCAAATGGAAATCATCTTCTTTACTTCTGTCTGTTTTTGTTTGTTTAGTGCTGTGCTGAAGGCTCCACAAGAGCGACAACTGTGTTAATCTTGTTCAATTTTGAATCTTCAGTCCCCAAAACAGTGCCTGGCACAGGGCGTTTACTCCATAAATCTTTGCTAAAAAATTAATTGAATGAATGGGAGGGGTAGGCTGAAGCTTTTATCGTTGCCGTGAATTAAGTGTGAAATGACTGATGTACTTCATTAAAGTCAAATAAAAAGATTTGCCTAACTGAGGCAAATAACTCAGGTGTCACGGTTCCAGTTGCAAGGCATGTAGTGTTTGTTGTTGTTTTTAAAAATCTGATAGTACACAGCAGCCTAGGGGCATGATTCATTCATTCAGAATTGGGGGTGAGCCCTGGCTGGCGTGGCTCAGTGGATCGAGTGCTGTCCTGCAAGTCAAGGGCTTACCAGTTCGATTCCCAGTCAGGGCACATGCCTGGGTTGCGGGCCAGGTCCCCATTTGGGGGCGCACAAGAGGCAACCACACATTGATGTTTCTCTCCTTCTCTTTCTCCCTCTCTTTCTCTCTCCCTTCTCCTCTCTCTAAAAATAAATAAAATCTTTTTTAAAAATCAGGGGTGGGTGCACAGGGCAGCTCAAGTGAAGCCCAAAGACTGAACAAATTGCTCCTAAGGGCAAGGCTGAAAAATGTGTCCTACACAGGGAAGGATGTGAGACCAGAAGTGGGAAATGGATTAAGAGAGCAAGGGATCCACTCCCACATGGCACAATAATGTCAGATATCCGGTGTGGCGTGACTACTTTTGTACTGCAAGGGTAGAATTAGAGGTCATAAGACTTACTTTTCTGAGCCAAAATCAGTCTCCCTATAGCTTCCTCTTTTGTCCCTATCCTGTGCTCTGGAACCAACTGGAAGTCAGTTTTTTTCCTCAGAAATCCTTGTACCCTGAGTCAAGAGTTTTTGCTCTCACCCGTAGAGTCTTCTTTTCTTGGACACAAACCCCTCTGCTACTTCTTCTAATCCTCAGAGCCCCCTCATTCTCCAGATCATGGAAGCTCTTCATACGCCACTTAGAATGATCTGGAGTAAAAGATATTTGAACAATGACTTGGATATTTGAAGATTTTAAAACTTCCTAGTTTTCACCCTGGCTGGTGTGGCTCAGTAGATTGAGCACCGGCCTGTGAACTGAAAGGCCACCGGCTCCATTCTCTGCAGGGCACACGCCTGGGTTGCGGGCCAGGGCCTCTGTTGGGGGCGTGTGAGAGGCGGCTGATTCAATCACATTGATGTTTCTCTCCCTCTCTCCCCCCTTTCCCTTCTCTCTGAAAATACATAAATAAATAAAATCTTTAAAAAACATTTCCTAGTTTTCTTTTTAAAAAAAGATTTTCTTTATTTCTAGAAAGAGAGGGGAAGGGAGAGAGAAAGAGAGGGAGAGAAGCATTAATGTGTGGTTGCCTCTCATGCGCCCCCAACTGGAGACCTGGCCCGCAACCCAGGCATGTGCCCTGACTGGGAATCAAACTGACACCCCTTCGGTTTGCAGGCCGGTGCTCAAACCACTGAACCACAGCAGCCAGGGCCTAGTTTTCTTTTTTAATATGGTACACTGTACACTAGGTATGATATTGTGGTTATATATAAGAGAATGCTTGATAAAGACATCACAAAAGAAGAAAATTTCAGTCCAATATCTGTTATGAATGTGAATGCGGGAACCCTCAACAAAACACTAGAAATTGACTCCAGCAATGTATAAGAAGAATTACACACCAATGGCCAAATAGGATAACCCCAGGAATGCAGTTAGTTTTTATGTATATGCTTGCAATGAACATTCCCACCTGCACAGTCGCCTGTAAGCTGCTCTCTGTTGACCAGCAAAGTGCTGCCCAGTTTACAATGGCAGTTCCAAGGTGAGCGTACAGCTTCTTGTTTATAAGGCTGTCACTCTGACTGTAGGTAAAAATCAGTTCCACAGACTGAAATGCAGGCTGTTTACCCCTGTGTTTGTTTTTTTTCTGACTCATGAGAAAGAGTCAGAAAAAACCCATAAGTCAGTAAGAAATGGCCGGCCCACATGGTCAGGTAGAAGGGCAATGGAAAACTTGCCTACTAAAGGGATGCTCGGCCCTGGCCGGGTGGCTCAGTCGGTTGGAGCACCATCCATACACCAAAAACGTTGTGGGTCCAATCCCTTGTCAAGGGACATAGCTAAGTTGCCGGTTTGGCCCCTGGTCAGGGCTTATAATGGAGGCAACTGATCAATGTTTCTCTCTCACATTCATCTCTCTCTCTCTCTCTCTCATCAATAAACATATCCTCCTGAGGTGAGGATTAAAATAGGCAGTAAAACAGATGCCCACGTGGAGCGTAAACCTATAGAAGCCACTATGGAACTCTGAAGGATTCTTTAAAAGCAGGGCCTGTCGATGCCCAACAGAAGAACAGCCTTCTAGGACTGGAGTGCATTTCCCAATGTGCTCCCTTGAGGTGCTCGCCTGGGTCCATAAAATGAGGAGACATGGGCTGCTGCAGCGACACGGAGATGGGTTGGATGCAGACACATTCCTCTCACACCCTCTGAGACGCAAAATGCAGACGGAGCTGCTCTGTCTGCCAACGAGAGAAACAGAGACTACAAGCGGCTCTGGGGCAGACTCCCGGGGGAGGGCCCTGCACATGCCTGGAAAATGGGTTACCTTGAACCAGTGCCAGTAGCCCTGGGGCTGTAAGTAGCCCTGGGTCCTGACAGGAACTGGGATTTTCATACGTAATTGTAGTTGCAAATGTTCAAGGCACCATTAGACGATTGGAACAAAAAAAATACCGTACCAGTTTGGGCCACCAATTTTCTTTTCTTCAGACCAAGAGCCGCACTTCACAACTCATAGTGTCCAACAGTAGGCCAAGAGATACCACATCAAATGGACATATTATGTTGCATATCATCCTCAGAGTAATGGTTTAATAGATCATTGAAGTGAGCAATCGAAACGTCTGTTGTCTAAAGTGCGGAGGAGGGGAGCAGATAAAGTCAGGAAGGGCTTGCTTACATGCTTTCCTGAGGGTGTGCTAACACTGAACTTGAGAGGGCCAAGAGGGACACCCCACTAGATAGACTTATCCGCTTTTCTCGGGGATCTGAGGAATGGGGAGTGAGGGAGGGTACTGGCACAACTATAATATTCTTCCCCTTATCACCTCAACCTTTTTTTTTCTTCCCCAGCAGCAGAAATGTATCTACAGGTACCAGAAGCAGGGGGATCCCTAAGCAAGAAACTCTAACCATGCCTTTAAAGCTTTATGTCAGAATTCCTAAGGGCAAGATAAGGCAGACTGTGCTTTCAACAAATCTGGCAAAATTGGAGTGGACAGGGAATGCTGCTGTGTTGCCTGGTGGTGTAGGTAGCCAGTTAGTTCTGTGTCTGTGTAACCCTACTCTGTATGAGGGGGCGGGGCACTTACCAGACTAGCGTTGACGTCAGCAGCCCGGCCCAGCCCTGTGGTCAAACATTGCACCCTTTCCGAAGGTGGAAAACTTGAGGCAGAAACAGAGAAAAGGAAGAAAGGCCTTTGAGGGTAAAGGAATGAATAAGAGGATGATGCAATGAGGGAAATCCAACATTGCACCAACATTTTGAAAGAGGCTCAGAACAACAGGTGACATTGTTTTTTAGCTCAGTTATGACAAATGTCTGAGAGTTGGAAGCCATATGTTGCAGAGGCCACTCTCGTTTTTGGAACCTGACAAGATTGAATGGAAGACTGCAAACATGGCTGACTTTGCTGTGAGAGACATTTTTATCATAAAATATAATGATGGACAGGACTAACTACTCTCATTTTTTACATTACATCTACACAATAAGATATACTGTAACAGTAGCATTGTTAATAAGATTAAACTATTTGTGTTGATAGTCACATGCAGGGGGAAATTGAGCTAAAAGCCTCTCTTGCCTACCTCATAAATGTTTAAAATTCCTCCAAATGTTAAAAATATTAATGCTGCCCCGGTTGGTGTGGCTCAGTGGATTGAGCGTCAACCTGTGAACCAAAGGGTCATTGGTTTGATTCCCTAGTCAGGGCACACGCCTGAGTTGCAAGCCAGGTCCCCAGTAGGGGGCGCACGAGAGGCAACCACACATTTACGTTTCTCTCCCTCTCTTTCTCCCCACCTTCCCCTCTGTCTAAAAATAAAATAAATAAAATCTTTAAAAATATTAATGCTGCTGGTATTGTTCTGTATCTGTTATGCTGGCAGGGCCTCTAGATAGCTTTAGGATGGAGGAGGCTGCTGGCCAGAAAAACCAGCCATGTGGTTAGAGGAGTGGAGTTGAGCTCAATCACATAGCCCCTGATTTAATCAACCATGGCTACATAATGAGACCTCACTTTAAAAAACACTCTGGACAATGAGGCTAAGGGAGTGTCCCGGTTGGTGAACACACTGGTGTACCAGGAAGGTGTCACCCCCCAACCCCACCCACAGGGACAGGAACTCCTGTGCTCAAGACCATACCAGACCTTGTCCTATGTACCTCTTCAGTGGATTGTTCATTTGTGAATCATTCTGGCAAATTACTAAAACTGAGGGGCCGTCATGGGAACCCCCGAAACTGTAGCCAACTCAGACAGTAGTGCAAGTAGCTGGTGACCCCACTTGTGACCGGCATCTGAAATAAAGGCAGTATTGTTGAGGACTTTGCCTTATAACTTGTGGGATCTGGCACAAACTCCAGGCAGTGTCAGAACTGGATGGAAATGTGGGACATCCAGTTGGTGTCAGAGAATTGGTGCCAGACACAGTAAGCATAAAGCTCTCCTGAGTTCTGGAAATTGTTCTTGTGAACTGTGGATTAGTGGGGACACCTGAAAGTGTAGATAACTGGTCAGAGGGAGGGAGGACTGGGGATCCCTGAGCTTGGGACCAGTGTCTGAAGTAAGGGTAGTCTTGTGAAGGACTGTGCTCTTAACTGTGAAGTGTGAGCAAACTCTGGGTAGTTGGTGAAAGAAGTCATTTCATCCCTACATGGAACGTTATTCAGCCATAGAAAGGAAGGAAGCGCTGATGCATGCTATAACCTGGATGGACCTTGAAAACCTTATGCGAAGCACAAGAAGTCAGTGATAGAAAGGTCACATGTTCTAGGAGTCCATTTATATAAAGCACTCAGAGTAGGCAAATCTATAGAGACAGAAGGATTAGAGAGTAGGGATGGATTTGGGGGTGTGTGGTTAAGGAGGCGTTAGGAAAGGAAACCAAGTTTCTTCATAAAGTGATGGAGATGTTCTAAATTTAACTGTGGTGATAATTACATATATCTGCAAACATACCAAAAAACACTGAAATGTATACTTTAAATGGGTGAATGGTATATGAATTATATTTCAATAAAGCTGTTATGTTTCTTAAGGGGTGGTTACCTTTTTATAAGTATATACTGAAATAGCTATGGGTGAAATAAAAGGATATCTGGGATTTGCTTCAAAAGAATCCTTCAAAAAGGGAGGGGAACGGAGGGAATAAGATTGGCCATAAGCTGATAATTGTTGAAGCTGGGTCCTGGGTGGGGGGGTCATTATATTATTCTCTACACAGTCAGATATGTTGAACAGTTTTCCTAAGAGGGAAAAAGGAAGAATCTCATGCAATGTTCTAATTCAGAAAAGAAGGGGCTGTCACATCCTTCAATAAGTTATTATTTAGAGGTCCTGCCCAGAGATCCTCATATCCGAGATGAATTATTGAGGGGAATCTGAGAGCCGTGAAGCCATGGAGCGCGGAGAGACGGTGAGTGCGGGGGCTGGTTTGGGCCCGGGCGCTTCGGCCCCTGCGGCCCTCCCTGACAACCCACAGGCCATGTTCGCCGTGGTGGTAGAAGTGGAGCGGGGGAGAGAATCAGGTAAGAAACCACACCCACTCATTCTCAGAGGTGGTGCAGCTTGGGAGAGCCTCTTGGGAGAGGGAGAGGGCTAACCCGTCTCAGGATGGGAAACTGAGGCCAAGGTCGAGGGCAGGACGCAGGAGTCCTGGGAGCTCAGTCTCCCTCATGAGGGTTGATACGAAGTCCACCTTTCTTAGGCCCTGCGGAGATCATTCACCCCACACTCCTTCTGGAGGGGTCCAGCAGCATCCGCCTGCTTCAGCCAGGGGCTCTGGAGACACAGGTAGAGATGGAATGGCGTGTGGGTGGGGCACGGGAAGGTGGGAGCGACACTGCTGACCCCAGCCCTGCCCGCAGGAACAATGCATCACTCTCGACAGAGTCCTGTTCTCTGAGGCTGCTCAGGTAGGGGGTCGGATAGCGTGAGGGGAGGAGGATGGCAGGCCTTAGGCCCCTGGGGCCTCAGGTGCTGAGTGCTTCCAGAGCCCTTTGCTCGGACCGGGCTGGGTCAGGGCAGCTGGGACAGAGAGCTGTGTCTGTGTCTCCCGGCAGGAGGCCGAGCAGGAGCTGCTAGCCCGAGTCCGACCCACACTGGGCTCTGTGGGCCGAGGTTACAATGTGGCTCTGCTGCTTCGGGGCCGAGAGAGAGAGGCACCCCGCCTCGTGCCTCAGGTGAGTGAGTCCCAGAGGAGCTACCAGGTACAGGAATCATGAAGCTCAGGTGTTGCCTCCTCTAAGGAATCTTCGAGAACCTTCGTTTCCCTACCATAGCTGAACTAGGTACCCCTCCTTGGGGTCCCTATCGGGCCCTGCGATCCATACAGGATATTTGGTCAGGGTCCACTTATTCAGCAATTGACAGGCCAGAGAAGGCAGGAGGCTGGGGCTGATGGGATGAAGGTCAGGGAGGGGTGGTGTGCAGAGATCACATATCCAGGGACATATTATTTTCACAGTTCTTGATAATACTAATAACAATAATAAACTTGAAGGTTTTGTTTTTCAGGATTTCATCAAAATGCCCCCAAATCAAAATAGCTCCCTCAGAACCTTGTCACGGCCCCTGCCCTAGCAAACATCGGGTCCCACTGAAAAGTCCGCTCACTTGTCTAGGTTCCTGAGAACTGTATGGCCTGCGCATATTTCTGTCCTGGACACCGTTTTCCCATCACCAAGCACAGGGCGAAGCACAGACTTTACCCTCAGGAAATGTTGAAAGATATTTCCTTGCCAATCCCTTAGTCAATTAATTTCCCAATCCCCATTGAGCCCTCTTTTTTCCACTTTAGCTGCTGCAGATGCTGTTTGAGGAAGCTCTGCCTCTTGGAGCCTCTGATCCTGTGCTTAGTACTCTTAGCCTGGTGCAGGTGAGACCCTGGAGGAAAGGGGGACCTGGGGAGCCAAGGCCATGGTGGTGCTCCAGCGAAAGCCTGAGACTGGAGGGCAACCGGAAGAGCCTGGGTCTAGCTCCGTTCTGCTGCTCGCCAGTGTGGGCATGTCTTTCTGGGGTCTCCTCTCTCCTGTGGTGCCACGCTTGGCCCACAGGGCTCCGGTATGAGGCTCACGTGAGCTGAAAGCTGGGAAGAAACTTGATGTGTAACAGGCGTTGTGTTTGTGTGACTCCCAGCTCAGCTCAAGCGGGAGGACTCAGGACCTGCTGTCTCCGAGGGCCGAGAACCTGTCGGTGCTGGATGTGGCCCCTCTAGGCTTGTGAGTGTCCAGGGCCCAAGAGTCCAAGGCTGCTTCCCTAAGGCAGGGCTGTCACTCCCAAACAAGGCCCTTGGACGTTTCTCCCTACTGCCGCCCCAGAGGAAGGAAGCTCTGAGCTTGGGGTCATGCCTACAGGGCCCAGGTTTGCTCCCAGAACCCCTTCTCACCCTCTTTCCTTCATTCCATGTTCCCATTCTTCTCACTCCTCTCACCCATCCACTATTACCTCTTCAACTCAATCATTGTCCTCGGTGATTCAAGCATCTCACAGAGCAGGACTTCAGTTTCTCCATCTGTAAAATGGGAGCAATCCCAACTATCCTGTTTGCCTCACTGGGCAGAAGACAAGACAAAAAAAAAAAAAGATCATAAGATGAGAGGCTTTTCGGGGACATACTGAGCTTGGAGCTTTGGGGGTGATTCTTACCAGACTCTTGGGAGCCCCAAGGGTTCCTCAAACAGAGGTTTTGGGGGACTCTGGTGCCTAAGGGCTGAGCTCAGCCTCCCCTCCTTCCAGGGTCGTGGGAGGCGCCAGTGAAGTGGAGGTGTCTGACCCAAGAGCTGCCTCAGAACTGTACTTGCAGGCCACAGCGGGTGCAGGCAGGTGAGGACAAAAGGGTACCTCCTGTCACCTCCCACCTCTTAGGCATTTGGCCTGATCCTAACCTCTCCTCCACAGGGTCTGCTCTCTGCTTACTGTCACTATGTCCCGCCCAGGGCCTGACCCTCCTAAAGGTTCTGGGACTCAGAGTGTATGGCGAGGGGCCTTGAGGGTCTTGGAGCTCCCAGGAGCCCTGTAAGTCTGACAGCTTTGGCGATGGGGTGCGGTGAGGGGGCGGTGACTGAAATACGGATGTCGAGATCCAGGGTAACATCTGAGTCCTCTCCTCTCCTCGCCTTCAACAGGCAGAAGGGCTCCCGTTAGCATTCCTTGTAGGGCAGGTCTATTAACAATGGACTTCTTCAGCTTTTGCTTATCTGGGCATATCTTAATTTCTCCTACATTTTTGAAGGATAGTTTTGCCAGATATAGAATTCTTAGTTGACATATATTTTTTTTGCTTATCCTCCTTGGAATTTTTTGAGCTTCTTGGATGTATAGATTTATCATGTCTTTCATAAAACTTGGGAAAATTTTGAGCATTAGTTCGAATGTCCTTTCTGCCCCTTTCTGTGTCTCTTCTCCCTCTGGGCTCCCATTATGCATGCGTTTGTATACTTGATGGCATCCTACAGGTCTCTGAGCCTCATTTTCCTTCATTCTATTTTCTTCCTGCTCCTCAGGCTGGATAATTTTACTGGAACTACCGTTAAGCTGGATGAGATTTTTTCTTGCACCTGCTCAAATCTGCCCTCTAGTGGACTTTTAATTTCAGTTACTGTGTTTTTCAGGTCTAGAATTTCTACTTTTTAAAAAATAATTTCTACCCTTCTATTGATATTCTCTATTCACAGAGACATCATTTTATTTATTTTTTCCTTTGTTTCCTGAGCATATTTAAGATAGTTGAATTAGAGTCTTTGTCTAGTGAATTCAATGTCCGTGCTTTTCCCCTGTGAATGTCATACTTTCTTGTTTATTTGCAGACCTCATCTTTTTTTTTTTTTCTGGTTGGAAACTGGCCAATCTGAGTATTTTTTGTAAAGTCTGTGTTCATTCTATTGGTCTGTTAAGTCTCCATCCTTCCCCTCGGTGCTCTGACATCTTGGATATGGTGATGTAGTAACTGAAAACCAGGTTCACCTCCTCGCCAGGGTTTGCGTTGTTGCTTGTTATGGGATGCAGCCATCTGTTTGCTTAGTTACCCTTCCAAACAACTTTCACAAAGACTGCATTCTTTGTGGTCACTGAAGTCTCCATTCCAATCTTAGTTGTTAGCCAGTGACCTGACATAGAATTCCTTAAGCTCCTGGGACACACACGCACAAAAACAAACAAAGAAACAAACAAACAAACAAAACTCAAAACCACTTAAAAAAGGAAGAGAGAGAGAAAGAAAAGGAAAGGAGGAGGAGGGGGAGCAAAGCAGGAGAAGGATGGGAAGGAGGACAAGGAAAAAAAAATTCCCCCGATTTCAATAGATTGGCTCTGTGTCGGGTCACTCCTTTATGCTTAGCCAAGCCACTTATGGCTCTGCTTTAGCCTCACCTCCTGCTGAGCCTTCTTAGGGCTTTTCTGAGCCAGTATCCTGCTTCGGCAGGTGCATGGCTTTCTACATTCCTCAGTACATGGGGGAATTTTCAAAGTAAAGTTTTACTCCCTCCAAATCTCACTCCCCAACATTTCCTTTGAATCTTACCATGTATCTATTGTTTATCCCAACTGTTATTATTTTTTAATTGCTTTTAGAGAGAAGGGAAGGGAAGGAGAGAGAGAGAAGGAAAGAAACATTAATGTGAGAGACAAACTTGCCTCTTGGGGACTGAACCTGAAACCCAGGCATGTGCCCTGACTGGGAATTGAACCCATGACATTTTGGTTTATGTGATTATGCTCCAGCCAACTAAGCCACACTGGCCAGGGTCCAATTGTTATTTTATTTTATTTATTTTTTATCTTTCTATGTTTTGGGGCAGGGAAGGGTATGTTTTTAAAACAATGTTCTCAATGTTTTACTGTTCTCTGGTGTAGCTGTTCTGTCCTGAAAGAGTTCCAAGAAAAGTTAAACAAAGGGAAGCCCCTGTGGTCAGTCCTTTGGGGAATCCTAATCAGTCAAAACAAACAAACACAATCCCGTGGCAACAAGATCTGCTCTGTTCTCTCCAGACCCAGGTACCCCCACTGGAAATGTGGGCTGCTGTCTGCCAGACTCCTCAGTGCCGGGGAGGTGATGGGGATAGATTAAGTGAAAGTGTCACAAAGATTTCCTACCATATTTAAGTTGCCTTTCTCCTGGATAAACATTCACGTGGTTGCTATGAACCTTTGACTATCTCCCAGAGTTCTAGTGAGTTTGATTCTGGCCGTTTTGCCAGATGTTTCTGGGGAGAGACAGAGCCCCAGAGTTCCCTACTCTGCCATTTTTGTTGCTGTCACCTTGCTTTGCCATTCTAAAATTGGGTCATTTGTCTTTTCCTTATTGAGGTATGAGAGCTCTATATATTC
The DNA here is from genome assembly GCA_004026545.1 of Mormoops blainvillei. NCBI lineage: Eukaryota > Metazoa > Chordata > Mammalia > Chiroptera > Mormoopidae > Mormoops > Mormoops blainvillei. Next base: position 64,767 of record PVJD01000477.1, read on the forward strand.
TGGATACAAGTACATAGTCAGTAGACGATCAAAAATTTTTATTATGAGAATATATTATTTGAGTAATTAAAGAATAATGATAAAATAAAAATCTACGCGAGATTGCACATCTGTCTGATATTACCCAAAGTTGCCAAAAAATAGTCCAACTTTCCCTCAGAGTATGATTCGGGACAGTTTCTTTCCCCATCCACCGGTGGATGTGCTTCTTCCTTCTGCCCCCTGGCAGAGACTGCCCCCTGCTGCAGGTGTTGGCTGGTAAGGCTGCTAATGAGGAGGAGGAGGGCTCTCTGCCCTGGATTGTCTCATGGCTCCTGGAAGGCAACAACTACAATGGCCTTCTTCTTCGCCTGGACCCTCAAGGTGGCCTGGGGTGGGGCGGGGCGGGGGTGTGGGGAGTTCGCGGTTCTTTAGGAAGCTCTGGGTTTTGGCCTCAGGCCTGCTCCACCCTCACCCAACCAGCCGCTGCCCCAACCCTAGCCCAGAGAGGGCCGGGATTCAGAAAGGTCCCAGGGTGGTCGGCAGTGGGAGGCTGGAGAGGCGGGGTCAACAGTAAAAACAACCCCTCACCCTTCAGAGGCCTTCAACAGTTTACCAAGCAATTTTACACTAATACCTTTGGCTCTTACTAAAACCCCAGGAGGCAGATCTAATCTACAGACAAGGAAAGGGCGGGTCAGAGAAAGAAAGGTAAACTTGCCTCTATTCACACACCCATTGAAAAACAAAACAAAACAAATAAACAAAAAAAACTTTGGCCGCCTGTCTGTCTCTAAAATCAACAAACACGCATTCATTTGGCTGACACATTCCCAGACCCCCCTCCTGCCAGGCCCTGGGGAACGCGGAAGCTGAGTTGGGACAGTTCGCACCCTGAAGGATAAAGCAGTGAGGGGCAAACACACGTTTATAGGTCAGTTTGGTATCCTGATTAAGGGCACAAGCAGACCTGGGCTTGACTTTCAGCTCAGCCAGTCACCAGGAAGTTGCTTGATCTCTCTGAGCCTAAGTTGCCTCATCTGGAAACTCTGGGGGGCAGAGGGTGGTGGGGAGGCAGGATAAAACTTTTAGAGTTGTTGCCTCATTGGAGAGTTGTGTGGATAAAAAGAGGCACCCAGAGAAAGCCTTAGCACGGTGACATTAAGCACATGTAAAAAAGCCTGATAGGTATTAGTTATTTTTATGAATAGTGCTATGAATAAAAATTAAGAGTCATAGGCAGTAGGCTTCCGAGTCCAGAGGAAGGAGTGAGTCACTCCGAGTTTCCTTTCGCCAGGCAGCTCCCTGAGCTTGCTCCAGGCTGCTCTCCTGGGGGCCTCGGGAAGGAGGACGCAGGTGAAACAGCTGCAGCCCACCCTGTGGGATGCAGCAGAAGAGGCCCGAGCCCGCCGGGCTGGCCTGAGGAGCCTGCGCTCAGGCCTCCTTGGGGTCCCGCTGACGGACGGCGGACTCAGCCAGCTGGGCCGGGCACTGCGGGAGCTGCAGGTGAGCGGGGCAAGCCCTGAACGTGCCTGGGTGAGCAGTGGCCAGAGCCAGCCTTGAACCGTCTCCCCATAGGTGGTAAAAGCCTGGAGCCGGCACCCGGGTAGTCGCCTGTTCAAAGGGGTCGAAGCTGAGGCTGCGGCGCAACCGTTAGAGCCACAGGTATGTCTTTTTACCCAGCCTCTTGGAAGCCCCACTGATGTCTGGCTTCCTTTCCTCCGTTTACAGGGCACCCTGAGAGGGCCCTTCCTTTACTCATTACTCTATTGATTCCCAAACATTTATTGATCACTCACTATGTGCTGGGTACCGTGCCATGTGGGCCCTAAGAAATCCCTGTCCTCGTGGAGTTACAATGTGCTGGAGGGAAACAATCACAACATGACATCAGTGCTAGTTTAAAGGGCGTACCAGCACAAGGTTCTACGGGGCATCTAAGTTAGTCTTGGCAAGAAAGGGAAGGAAGACTTCAGGGGAAGTTGATTCCTGGCGGAGGCGGCCAGCCCCGAATGAAGAATATTTAGGCAGAGAAAATAACAAGAAGAGCCTCAGAGGTAAGCGAGTGCTTGATCTCTTTGGGGGACTGCAAGCAGCTCAATTTGCTGGAAAATAGAGTTTGAGGCAGAGTCGGGAGAGAAGGATTGGAGAGGGAAGCAGGGGCCAGGTCATACAGGGCTTTATATTGAGATGTTTGGACTTTATCTTGGCAGTCCAAAGGAAGCCACAGAAGCATTTCAAGCCAGGAGGAAAACGTTGCTCCCACTTTTCTTTTTCTTTTTTTTTAATCCTCACTCGAGGATATGTTTATTGATTTTAGAGAGAGAGGAAGGGAGGGAAAGAGAGAGAGAGAGAGAGAAACTAATGCGAGAGAGAAACATTGATTTGTTGCCTCCTGCATGCGTCCCAACATGGGATCAAACTCCCAACCTAGGTTTGTGCCCTGACTGGGGACTGAACCCGCAAACTTTTGGAGAACAGGACAACACTACCACCAACTGAGCAACCTGGCCAGCCTGCTCCCACTTTTCATGAGCAAACTGAGGCTCAGAGAAGAGAGCTGAGCATCCCAGGGTCACTGGGATAATCAAAGCCCACATAGGTGGAAACGCCCAAGTCCTTAGGCTCAGTGTGGTGCTCTTTCGCCCTCTCAGGCCGTGTGCCCGCTCTTGTGCAGAAGGGGTCCTCCCTTCCATGATTTGCCACGGGGTGGCTGGAAGGCTGCCCCTGCCCAGCTTCTCCTGGTTTTTCTCTCTTCACAATTACTTACAACTTGTTTTTACAGCCCTGGGCCTTGGGAATTAGGTCTGTAAGCTCCGATTTATTGAGCAGTGACGGTCACTGCTCAGTGCTTTGGCTGCCTTATCACATTCCATACTCTGTAACTTTTTTTTTTAAGATTTCATTTATTTATTTATTTCTAGAGAGAGGGGAAGGGAAGGAGAAAGAGAAGGAAACATCAATGTGTGGTTGCCTCTCACGCACACCCAGCTGGGGACCTGGCCTGCAACCCAGGCATGTGCCCTGACTGGGAATGGAACCAGTGACCCTTTGGTTCGCAGGCTGGCGCTCAATCCACTGAGCCACACCAACCGGGGTATCTCTGTAACTTTAATCAGCCCCATGTTATAGGTGAGGAAAAATAAAGACTCAAAAGACTAGTCACCTGCTGGAGGTCATACAGCTAAGAAAAGGAGCTGCTGGGACCCCGATCTGTTTGATTTCAAAGCCCTGAGCTTAACTCACACTGTCCTAGGAGAAAGCATGTGGACTTTCCACTCCTGATATCTTCTCAGCAGGTGATAAATTCAGAAGCGAGCCATAGCCCAGGCCTCCAGGGAGAACCCCAAGGTGGGTCTGGGTCTTGGGGGCAGAGCTGGGGGCCTTCACCACTGATGTGCTTAATTGCATTTTCCTCCAACAGCAGGAAAAGCAGCATCTCCAGGACCTGGGCTCCAGCAAAAGCATCCTCTCAGGGACTCTGAGGAGCAGGTACCCTCATGTCCCCCAGAACAGCGGAAGGCTGTGGGGGAGTGAAGAGTTGCAGAGTTGCAGAGCCCAGTTAATATGTCTCTGGTTTACCCTGCCCCAGCAACAGGGAGAGATATGGAACTTCTGGCAAACAAAGGACCTGAAGGTCTGCTGGATCCCTGAGGGAGGGGCATGGGAAAGCCCTGTTTTCCTACTGGGCTGCGTTATGGTAGGAGTATGCCATCCTTAGGGCCTCCCCGGCATCTACTGCCAGAGCCAATACTTTTCCTCTTCCTGCCCACCCCCACCCTGGCCTCTGGGTCTCTGTCCAGGTTATAGGCACTGTCAGGCCAGTTAGTTCTGGGTTGTAGTTCTGGGAGTAGCCTTGGTAATGGGATTTTGTTGGAAATGTTGGCCCCTATGTCCCGGTGCCATGTGCCTACATGGGCTCCTGGCTGAGCCCAGACTGATGCCACCTGGGCCCGGCAGGTCCCAGACGTGGCCCTGCAGTTCTTCCTGGCCCAGGCCCGGAGGCAGAGACTGCGAGAACAGCATCAGCTTGGGGTTCAAGAGGAACTGAAGCGTTTGGAACCGGAGGAGGCAGGTGACCAGGTCAAAGGCCTGGTGGCAGGAGAAGAGGTGAGGAGGGTCATGTAGGGGACTTTTGCTCCTTCCAATTGGGCCAGGCACTGTGCCGGGGCGCTGGGACCCAGTGTCAGTCACAGCAGCCTGGGTTCACCCTGTCTCCTGGTCCTCACAGCTCTGTAGGGGATACGTGAGGCAATTCTCGGTGCTAAGTGCTATGATGGGGGGAGCCAGGGGCTTAGGGGAACAAAGAGGTGTACCTGACCCAGGCTGGAGTGGATCAGAGAAGGTGGCATCCAAGCTGAGAAGTAAAGGACAAATGAATCAGCCAGAGAGATTCACTAAACCCTGAGCCCCACAGGGCTCATCACACAGAGACACTCAGTCCATATAACTTGTCTGAACAAAGTAAAAAACTGAACTTATGTGCATGGGGTTTGGAGGGTGGGGTGGAGAAACACATGCTCTAAGGGAAGATGATACTGCATGAACAAAGGTCCAGTGGCAAGCACTGGCAGAATGGGTTCTGGGTATTGCAACCTGTCTGGCTGGCCGGAGCCCGGCAGGTGCATGGTCCGAGGGAAGGCCAAAGCGATCGGTGTGCACTGCGCCTCTGGATTTGGGCTTGACCCCGAGGATGATGGTGAACCGTTGAAAGGCAAGTCATCCCAGCTCTGCCCCTCATTAGCCATGTGAATTTGGGCACATTAAGTCACTCCTTTGATCCGAATCTGTAAAATGGCAACTACCTCACAGGGTTGATGTTGGATAAAATGAGATCGTGCACATGAAGCACGTAGAAAAGAGCAGGCACACAGGTGGCACTCAAGAAAGTTGTCCCTTGGTATCCACGGAGAGTTGGTTCTAGGACCCCTGTGGATACCAAAATTCACAGATGCTCAAGTCCCTGTATAAAACGGCATGGTATTTGCATATGACCTTCACATATCCTCCTGTACACTTTAAATCATCTCTAGATTATGTACAACACCTAATATAGTGTAAATGTTATGTAAGTAGTTGATATACTGTGTTGTTTAGGGAATAGTGACAAGAAAAAAAAGTTTGTACATGTTCAGTTCAGACATGTAGCCACTGTGGGCCAAACTACATGGTACACATCAGCGATAACATAACATTAAAAAAATATTTTTTCAATCTGTCTTTGGTTGAATCTGCGAATGGGTTGTGGATGCGAAGGGCTTACTGTGTTATCACTTAAGGCCTCCAAGAAGAGCCAGAGATGGCACCGCGAGGAGGCGGCACTGAGACTCCAGCTGGAGGCTCTTCAGGCAGAGCGGGACACTGCGGAGCAGGACCTGATAGCCCTCTATGACCTGCACGTGCAGGCCACTCGAGCTCAGACATGCCACGTGTTACAGGTCAGTAGGGACAGGCTTTGAGCTGGTGACAAGACTGGCTAACTGACAGACATCTCTGAATCTGGGCACAGGTGTTCCGAGCCTGGCGGGGGCTGTGGGAGGAACGGACCAGGACCACAGAGCATCACCACCGCCACCTGCTGGCTGGCATTCTGCAAGACACCATCAACCTGGCCGCACAGAACCAGGAGCTCCAAGCCCAAAACCGGCAGCTTCGGCAGGTTGCAGACTAGGCTGGACCCTTGCCCTGGGGGAAACTCTGGTGATCAGGAATCCTTCAGAGGCGGTTTCCGCTCTCCTTATTCTTTAAAAAAAATTTTATTGATTGATTTTAGAGAGAAAAACATTGATTTGTTGTTCCACTTATTTATGCATTCATCAGTTGATTCTTGTATGTGCCAACAGGGGATCAAAACCACAACCTTGGTGTATCAAGACGATGCTCTAACCAACTGAGCTACCCAGCCAGGACCCTCTCTCCTTATTCTTAAGGGCCCTAGAAGGAAGAGGAAGTTGAGACACAATAACCAAGCTAAACTTCATTGTAACTAATATCACCACCAGCCAGGTGCCATTGCACCAGTCCCTGCTAAGCACCTAATATCCACTATTTCATTTAACCTTTTCTACTACCCAAAATAGTTGGAGGTACCACTGACCTCCATTTCAGAGCTAAGACAGCTAAAGATAGGAAAGGTTAAGTATCTGCCCAAGGATAGTCAGCTAATAAGTGACAGAGGCAGAATTCAAATTCAAGTCTAGTTGGCCATAGCTCTACACAACACTCAGCAGTGGTTCTCGAGTGCGCATTAGTCACCTAGGGAGCTGCTTTAAAAAAAAGAGACTCCAAAGCCCTGCTCCCTAAGACAATGCTTCAATAGGATTAGGGCTTTTTTTTTAAAAAAACAAGTTTACCAGGTCTTCTACCATGGGAGCAGGGCCTCGGAGTCCCCTGGCTCTGAGATCAGATGACAGGCAGCGCGGGATCTAGAGGAAATGAGAATCACAACCACACTGAGTCCTTAGTAGTTCTCTGGTCCAGAGTGTAGTTTGTCCTGTTGGGCTCAGTGCCTTCTATTCCCAAGGTGCCTCCAAATCCCCCAGCACCCAAGCTTTGTGCTTCAGGAAAACTTCCAAAGCGCTGTGACAGAGAGCAGTCTTTTCTCCTAGCCTATGAGCTACCCCGGGATTGAGATACTAAGGGTGTCAGGGGAATAAAATTGTTTTGAGGGGAGCCAGGCAACACAGAAGACACAGGACGCAGGTCATGGCCGATTGTAGGAACTACCTACACTCCAGAAAGCTTTATTAAGACCTTATTGCTTATGCAGTTAGACACTGATTGAGCTACACAAGTTTCCCTGTGCCTCGACCCAGGTCACTCTGTGAAGAGCTCCCGTGGCGACTGGGAGCTGGGACATTGCTAGGCAGGAGCAGGATCTCGAGTGGGAAGGATGGCAGCTCCTAGGAGCTACAGATGGGGCAGTGGGCTTCAAAGGGTCTTTGGATGAGTAGAGAGGTCAGGAGTGTAGGTTTAAGCCAGGGCCCAGGGACATTTCCTGAGATGAGTTAAGCCCCAGCGCCTCTGGGGTTTCCAGAACAAAGGCTGGGTGTGGAGAGCAGCACTGTGGAGGGAGCAGTGGGCACTGTCTCCAGATGCTGCTAGAGCTGGGGCAGCTCGGCGGAACGGCCGAGGTGATGGGCGTGGAATCCGTGGCAATCGGGCTTTCCTGCAAGACTGTTGGGGACAGGTATCCTTTATGGGGGAATCATGCTCCACAGCTGGGCTGGGCAGCCAGCACCAGGCCTTGGGGCTAGGGGTCCTCTGGGGCGGCCACAGTAGGCAAGGAAAACCAACTGTCACCCATGGCCCACTTTCAGCAACTGCATTCATGCAGGATGATGCAGGGAAACTTCTCCATCAGGAATGGGGTCATTTCTCAGGCCTAGGTATGGACGATCCCTTAATTCCTTAGGAAGAACTGGCAGAGGGGCAGGGGAGAGGAGTTATTTAAGTTTCCTGTTTTCCTAGCCAAAGCCACTCTACAAGTCTCTCAGGTATGCCTTCACCTACCCATCTGGCTGCTCTCACCTCCCCAGCTTTTCTCACAAGGCACTTGTTACAGGGCTGCTGAGGGAAACGGGGGCTGGGAGGTGGCTCTGATGGCGACGCCCAATCTCCCGGGTCAGGAGTCAGGATGGAGGTGATCAGGGGCTAGTGGCTTCCATAGTATAGGTGCACCGCCAGGCCAATGAGCAGTGCGGCCAGGAAGAAGGCGGCTGTGAGCTGCAGCCGCAGCAGGGCTGCTGAGAGCACAGCGTTGACCACCAGCGAGCAGGACACCACAAAGAGGCGCGTGATACTGCTGCCGTGCTTCATGACAGCTGACATGAGCAGTCCATTCAGTGCCTGGCTCAGCACCACGAGCGCTGCCCATCCCGAGAAGCCCTCCAGGAGGCCTGGGCCAGGGCCGCCACCTGCATGCAGACCTAGGTTCAGGAGCACACCGAAAGTGTAGAGGAAGAGGTTCTGAAGAGCCAGGGGCAGCCGCTGTCGCTTTAACAGCAGCTCTGTGTACACAGACGACAAGCCTGAGATGAGGCAGTACAGGATGAGGAGCAGCAGTCCTAGTGGAGTGATGTGCAGGGGCATGGGGCCAGCCGCAGCTGCTGGAGGGGGCCCAGGAAGGGCGCTCCCAGGGTCCTGGAGGCCGCCAGCGGCATAGCAGGCCCCCGCTGCCATGAGCAGCAGCAGCGCCAAGCCCTGGCGTGCAGAGAGGCGGTGCCGGAGGCAGAGACAGTAGAACAGGGCCGTGCTTCCAATCTTGAGATTGCTCAGCACCTGGTAGGTGCTGGGATCCATGTAACGTTGAAGATAGATCACCAGGTTATTGTTAGCGCCATAAAGCAAGGCTGACAGTGCAAAGGGGGCGGCCTGGCGCCAGGGTGGGGACCCCTGGGGCCACGCTTGCCAGCCCACCAGGAGGGAGAAGGCGCACAACAGCAGCTTGGTCAGCTCAGCCAGCAGCACGGCCGAGGAGGGTCGGAAGGGCACTCGGCCATCCACGTGGCACAGCGCCAGCAATGGGGCATGGGCACCATACATGGCAGTGGACAGGAGCAGCATCAGGGCCCAGCGGGCCTGCCTGGGACGGCCCAGGCCTGCCACGCCCCCATCTTCCACACTCATGCTCACACCAGCTCCTGGGTAGCCTGTGTAACTAGCAAGGGGCAGTGAGGATTGTGACACGTTTGGAGAGATTCCAAATCTGGAGTTGGTCGTCAGGAGGGAAGAGAGGATGCTAAGGGTCACAGTCAGCTGCAAACGCCATAGTCAGGGCAGGAAAAGGTCTGGTGGCCCTAGAAGCCACAGTCTTGGGATCAGTCCCACGGGGTTAGGGAGGAAAGGAGGAGTCCAGGGTGGTGGCTATGTGCCATTGGGCACCCTCTGCAGAAAGGGAAGCAAGGACGAAGGTGGCAGGAAAGCTGGAGACAGCAACTGGGTGACAGCTGGGGAAGCCAGATATGGTGTCTGTGGTCGAGAGGTCTCCACCTGCAGGTCCCAGCTGCTCATCCTGCCTCCCCATGGGATCCGGGGCTAGCCAGGCCCCTTGCGTAGTGACCGCAGATAGTCCCTCAATGTCTTCTCCACATTTGGCACGGCATATGCCTGAGCTGCGTAGATGCCAGTGCAGGTGCCCACAGCAAAGCCCAATACTGCTGATGCCCTCAGCTTGGCCACCACATAGCCAGCGAGGAAGCCTTTGAGGAATGGGGAGGACAAGAGCGAGCCATCCTGTGGAAGAAGATTCAGGAGGAAACTCAGTGGGTTCTCCCCTTCTCTAACCAGGAGCTACTCAAGCTGGGCTTAGAGCATCCCACCACCTGCTCCTCCTTACGCTGGAAAGCTGTAGTATTCTCTCCAAAGATGTTCTCAAGGTTCTGGGCAGAAAAAACCCCCTAGAAGTCCTGATCACATTATCTCAGAACCCTAGGGTGAGAAGGCTCCGAACAACAGAACCTTACTGCCACAAGGCAACAGAGATGCCCCCGAGGAATCTGACCCCTGCTTGCTTCTCATTTCCTAGCATGCTCTCCCACTACTGCAGCCAAACTGAATTGCTTTCACTCCCATGTTCATCATGCAATTTTTCACCACACGAATTTTGCCTATATTGTTTTATCTGCCTGGAATATTCCCTCCTCCCCTCTTCACCTTGTTAGCCCCCATTTAAGATCTCAGTTCAAGTGTCATTTTCCCAGGGAAACGTTCACAAAAGCTACAGAGAACAGGCCCTCAATAACCATTTGCTGAATAAATCTCTACCACCCATTCAAAAGTATGTTGGGCAATGAAGCCCAGGGGGTGGGGTCGGAAACAGCGTTACCTGTCCCACACCACTATGGACTTCGTCTTCCACACGCTGCTGCAGGCGCTCCAGCTGGTTCTTGAGAAACGCCAGGTCCTTAAGCTTGGGCAGAGAATCCTAGGACAAGGGAGACACTGGCTCCAGCAGACTGACCTAGCCCCATCTCCTGCTCAAGTCCATCAGAGGCTGGGATGGCGTGAGCCTGAGAAACTTCTTCATATAATACCTTCCTCAGATGACAGTGGTAAAGGAAGGGAGGCACTGAAAAGGATAGAATTCACACCGGAGCCAGGGAAGGGGTGACAGATGGGATGTGCATCAGTAACTTACAGGAACTTTATATAGTAAGCAATGTGTATGGAAGACGGGAGGGACAGCTACGGGACCTGCAATCAGGTCAGGAAAGTACTAATGACTCGACCATAAACTATTTGGAAGTGGAGACTAGTCTGTCCTGTCTACGGTGTCCCAAGGCCTAATGCGGGGTAAATGCGAGTGGAGCTGAACTTCCAGATCAAAGGTAAGAAACGGCCAGAGGCAGTTCCCTGGACAATTTGGGGGTAAATCTGGTTTCTGCCGAGCCTTCTCCCCTTGCTCTCCAAGGCCACCCCGAACTGAATGTGTGACTACACACGGGCGCACGAGGGTAGGGGATGGGTAATGGTTGTCTGGAGAAGTGCGGGTAAATGAACTGAGTGATTCTGATCGCATGTAAGTATGAAATTCAGTGTGTGCCCAAGGGAATGTTTGAATGAGGGTGTGCCACTGTGAACTGGAAACGTGTCTCTGGGAGGGGAAATTTCGAGGGCTGGGGAATGGATCAGAGTGAGGAGTGTATCAGAGTGAAAGGGTTTGAGTGTGTGTAACTAGGGATCGTGATGGTCCCCCAGAGGGGACACCTGGGGGATCCCCAGCTCCGTTTGCCTCGCGTAGCGCTCCGCCACTCTACTCCTCACTGTTGAGGCCGTCAAGTCCTCCCCCAGGGAACACAAGGGGCACCCCCACCCATGAGCCGCTCCAATGCCGTCTTTCCCCAGAACTAAAAAGTTGCGAATACTACCCTGACTGCAGATCACCCCCATGGCACTCACCTTGTCATCCGCCATCTTCCCCGCCGAACTTGCTACGCAGGCGCAGCCCCGCCTTCCTCATACCAAGTGCCACGGCCATCGTTACCTAGAGCGAAGGCACTTCCGGGGCATTTTTGGAAAGGGTGGACGCGCCTTCTTGGCGCCGGAGTCCGGGCCGTAACGTGCCCGCAGATACTCCCAAATGACTACTGCTGTTGCTTCCCAGGATGCGCGTGCGCGCTCGCATACGACCTGGGCGTGATGATCTCACTTGTGTGCGTGTGAACGCGGCATACGTTCGCCTGGCTGGTTGCCCGCCGCTTGATGAGCTCGTAGTTGCGCGGTGGTGGTGGTGGGTCCGCTGGTGACGGTGCTCCTCCTCTGGGCCCAAGCACGAAACGCGCACGGACTCGGGATCCAGGCGCCTGTTTACATGCACCACCCCTCGGCGGGCGCCACTGTTCAGCCCGCCACATTTCACCTCCCGGACCCAGCCCCTGCCCTGCCCGGTATTTGGGCGGTGTCCGCGGGCCCGGCTGACTCCGGTGCAAAGAGGCTGGGTTTTTCGGCGCGGCAGCTCCAAAGGTCGACTTGAGCTGAGAGTGCAGTCGGGCGGAGGCCGGCGGGGACGCGGCCAGGGCAATGCTGGGCAAGGATTACATGCTGGCCATAATTCTGGTCAACTGCGATGGTGTGCACGGAGGGGCCCGATGGGAGGGAGCCCCGGGAGTTGAGAGAGGGGACGAGGGAGCGCGAAGGGCTATCCCAAGGCTGAAAGACAGGGAGGGGGGAACGTCCCGGGGTGAGAACCAGGGTACAGATGAACGGTGATCTTTGTACTGTAAAAGTTACCCAAGATTGGGAGCCTGGACCTCCAAAATAAGGTGTTTGACAAGGTGTTTTTCTGATCCCACGACTGTGCCCCTCCTCCAATGCTGTGTTCCTCCTTCTCATTCCGTGTTCCCGTAGATGACTTGTGGGGGGACCAGAGTCTGGAGGGAGAGCCAGGCCTGCCCCCAGGCTGGAGGAAGATCCACGATGCTGCAGGTACTTATTATTGGCATGTACCTAGCGGTAGTACCCAGTGGCAGCGCCCAACCTGGGAGCCAGGAGATGCAGAGGGCCCATGCACGGTAGGTCGAGTGTGAGGAGGGGCCTTGAGCCCATGTGCGGACCTAGCCTGCTGCTACACTGACCTAGTTCCCTCTCTGCAGAGGACGGAAGGGATTTGGGAACTTCGACCCCCCAAAGGAAGATCTTTCTCCAGCCTGGAGAGTTCACTGGACCGGAGGTAACAGGGATAGATAGTCCTGGACAAGTGAAGGGCTTGAGGTGCTATGGCATTCAGAGATGCAGCTGGATCCACAGTCTGCTTTCCAGCCCAGGTTCTAGACTCTGCCTCTTGGCTCTCAGTATTCTGAATTTTGTCCTTGTTCCAAGCCGTCTTTTGCCACATGTTCTTTTCCATATTGAGTCCTGGCATGCTCAGCTGTGCTGGGCTCTGTTCCCGAAGGTTCCCATCCTGTGTCCTAGGGTCTTTTGTCTTGATTTGGGACTCTGGTCCACATTTTGGACCCTGTTCCATGTTTGCAACTTAAACAAATTTTATTTATTTATTTATTTTTAGAGAGAGGGGAAGGGAGGGAGAGAAACATCAATGTGTGGTTGCTCCTCGTGCGCCCCCTACTGGGAACCTGGTCTGCAACTCAGGCATATGCCCTGCTGGGAATCGAACCCGCAACCCTTGGGTTTGCAGGCTGGCACTCGGTCTGCTGAGCCACACCAGCCAGGGCCATGTTTGCAACTTTTATTCTATGTCTCGTGTCTTGATTTCTTCCTTAGGTGCTAAGTCACACTCTTTAAAAAAAATTTTTTTTTAAGTTTTTTTTTTTAAGATTTTATTTATTTTATATTCAGACAGAGGGGATAGGAGGGAGAAAGAGAGGGAGAGAAACATCAATGTGTGGTTGCCTCTCGTGCGCCCCCTACTGGGGACCTGTCCTGAAACCCAGGCATGTACCCTGACTGGGGAACCCTTTGGTTTGCAGGCGGATGCTCAATTCACTGAACTATACCAGCTGGGGCTAAGTCACACTCTATAGGTTACATTTATTTAATGCAGCCTGGGCCTTGTTCTGCTCTGGTTTTATATTTAGGACACTATGTTCTGGGTCTTATTCCACATCTGTTGCCTGTTGAGTAGTCTGTGCCTCACCAGTGTTCCTTCTATAGGAAGTGTGGTCCCTTATCAGCTCTGCTTTGTTCCAGTAACACTCTGTCCTGGTATGGTGAGGAAGCCTTCATCCAGAACATGGAACCAGGGGCTAAGGTAGTGACTTGGGCCTGAGGGCCAGCCCAGGGCATTGAAGGGTCCCAAGGGAAAGGTCAGGGGTGGGATGGGGCTAAGCAGAGATGATCAAGGGTGAAAAGAGGATGTAATCGGAGGTTTTATATGTGTGGAGCCCGTGGCATCTCCTGCCCTACTCCACCTTTACTCACTTGGGGCCCTTCTGCCCCTTCTCTCAACCTGTCAGTGCTTTGCAGTTCGCTCTCTGGGTTGGGTAGAGGTACCCGAAGAGGACCTGGTACCGGGGAAGAGCAGTATTGCAGTCAATAACTGCATCCAGCAGCTGGCCCAGACCCGCAGCCGGAGCCAGCCCCCAGATGGTGCCTGGGGCGAGGTGAGCTGGCCAGCCCTTCGAGGGGTTCAGCCCTGGTCCAGCAGAGGTGGTTGTCTCTGGATTGCCTGTTCCCCCTGGCACCCACCTTCATCTGATCTCCAGGCTGTACTGTGTCCTTGGCAGGGCCAGAACATGCTGATGATCCTGAAGAAGGATGCCATGAGCCTGGTGAATCCCCTGGACCACAGTCTGATCCACTGCCAGCCTCTGGTGCACATCCGTGTATGGGGCGTGGGCAGCTCCAAGGGCCGGTGAGGACTCCTCCCTTCCCCCAGTGGCTCCTTGTGCCCTGCCCTGCAGGCCGTGCTCCCCACTGATGCTGATCCCTTGTACTTGAACCCCTGGACACAGATCCTCTGACATGGACCCAAGCTCTGCCTCCCCTGCCTGGTGCAGCCCTGGTTGGGGAGGGTGGGCCCAGCTCAACAGGGACAGATGGGGGAGAGCCTGAGAGGCTGAGCTGACTCTCTCCTGTGCTCCCACATGCTTCCGGAACAGTGACAGGTGAGTGACAGCCAGGTGCCTCGAGTCCCAGCCCTGACCTCCTTGTCCATCCTTTCCACATCCCTTGCCTAACTTTCTAGGCCCCTGTAGGCACTGCAGGCCCCTGCCCCTACCCAGCCTCGACCCCAGCCCCATCTCTGACCTGCCAGGGACTTCGCTTTTGTGGCGGGTGACAAAGACAGCTGTATGCTCAAGTGCCACGTGTTTCGCTGTGACGTCCCTGCCAAGGCCATTGCCAGGGCCCTGCATGGGCTCTGTGCCCAGGTAAGCGCCAGGAGTGGGGCAGGGAATGCGGGAGGGAGCTGGGTCTGAAGCTGCCAGGGTGGCTGGAGCAGGGCGGCATTGGCTCCCTTCCCCCCCGTGCCCCTCTCCCTGTGCCTCAAGCTAGCTGCGTTGTGTTTCAGATCTTGTCAGAGCGCGTAGGGGTTGGTGGTGATTCCTCTTGCTCTTCCCTGGACCCCATCTCCCCTGAAGATCTGCCGAGGCAAGGTACGGGGCGGGAGGTCTGCGTGGCAGCAACAGGCTCTTGTAGTGAAAGATAGGGAGGTAGTCCTGGTTACTTTGTACTTGCCTGGAGATATGGGACTTCCGACATGTCCTGGTCCCGGGAACCCCAAGCCCTGAATTGGAGACACACCCATGGTCTTTTCTTCTGTCTTCTGCCAGCTCCAGCTTTCTCAGAAGGGTGGGGAAAAGGGTCATTGGGAAAGCACCCAGGCTGACACGATGTGTATATTTCAGTGGAGCTGCTGGATGCAGTGAGCCAGGCTGCTCAGAAGTACGAGGCACTGTACATGGGGACCCTGCCAGTCACCAAAGCCATGGGTGAGGACTGAGTGGGCTGGAGGGGGTGGCGGGCTGCATGAGGCAAGGGGAAGGTGGATGAGGTGGGCTCCGCCACTATTTCTCAGTGTGTTTCCATGGCCCCAGGCAGCCTGGGATGTACCACCCTTCCTAACTCTGGATTCTAAGCCCCGCCGCAGGAATTCTCTTCCCATCTCTCTGAATTCTAAGTCAGTGGGATGGGCCTAGACAGTCCCTCCAGATTCTTTCCTTCTTTATGCCTGGGAGACACCATGGTGGACCTGTTCCCCCAGGAATGGATGTGCTGAACGAGGCCATTGGTATCCTTACCACCCGGGGGGACCGGGATGCTTGGGTCCCTGCCATGCTCAGTGTGTCTGACTCTCTCATGACTGCACATCCCATTCAGGTACTAGAAGGTGAACTTGGGGGTTGTGGAGGGATGGGCAGGGATGCGGGGGGTCACTGCTTGCTACTGGAAGAGCTCAGCGAGTTCAGCCTCTGCCTGGCCCTGTAGTGACTGGGCCTGGTGTGGGCAGGCAGAGGCTGATGCAGAGGAGGAGCCACTGTGGCAGTGCCCTGTGCGTCTTGTGACCTTTATTGGTGTTGGCCGCGACCCACACACCTTTGGCCTCATTGCTGACCTGGGCTGTCAGAGCTTCCAGTGTGCGGCTTTCTGGTGCCAACCCCATGCAGGGGGACTCTCCGAAGCTGTGCAGGCTGCGTGCATGGTGAGTTAGGGTGGGAATGGTGGGTTGGGTTGCCTTGCAGCTGCTTTGTGCTGGTGGCTGGGGCTCAGGATTGGCACCCTTTCTAGAAATCACAAACCAGGGATACCAGGGTGACTATGGTTCATAATGTTTTATTTGACCTTCATGCTGTTTTTAGTAAGTTGTAATGAGTTGCCAATATTTAAAGGCCAGGACATTTCATACAGTAATTGCAGTTCCTCCCCCCCCCTCCCCCGCCAATATATCAGAAGTTCTGACACAGGGTCCACACACATAAATTCCAGCATTCAGTGGAAACTGTGTAGGGGCTGTGCCCTGTAGGGTGGGCATTCTCTGTCCTTTTTGTCTTATGTAGGTTATTTTCTGGTGGGCATTTGAATGTGGAATGCTCTCACTCTTCAGTTTAGTCATTCACTCAACGAATATGAGTGTCTGCAGGGAAACAGGCACCATCCTTGACCCTTGGAATTCAGCGATATAGAGAGCACAGCCTTAGGTTAAAGCAGAGGCAGACCAGAAAGAAGTTGTACACCACAGGGTGGTGGAGGAGAAGGTCTGTTCAGGGGTTCAAGAAGGCTACCTGAAAGAGGTGATAGGAAATTGAGAATTGAAGGTCCAAGGCGGAAGTTAGCGAGATGAAGGGGCAGAAGACAGGCGGTGTGCCAAGTACAAGGAACTGCAGCTGTTAGTGGGTTAGAGTATCAGAGAATCCAGCGTATCTGGGGCGCTGGGGGATGGAGTGAGAGATGAGGGCAGAAAGAATGGCGGAAACCAGGTCATGGAAGAACTTACAGGTCAGATGGGTGATGACTTTATCCTGAGGCACTTTAAGCCATTGAAAGGTTTTGAGCAGGACAGTGAAGTCAGGTTTGTGGATTAGGAAGACCACTTAAGCTATAGTGTAAGTAAAAGACTTGGAAGACACAAGAAGACCATATAGGACCCTGTTGAGTTCAAATGAGAGAAGATTGGGGCAGTTGCATTGGGAATGGACTTTAAGTTCAAGATCCTCTCCTTGACTAGGGAGTCTACTTTGCTAGGGGCCTGTCTACTCCAATGAGAGATGGAGAGTCAGCATAGTGGAAAGGTGTGGTTTAGAGCACGGGCTCTGCAGTCAGAACGGGGTTTGAATTCCAGTTCTATCATTTTCTGGCGAGGTGACCTTGGGCAAGTCCTGTGTTCTTTTTCAGTCTGTTTCCTCATTTGTGAAATGGGAACAATAACACCTGAGAAACAACTGGGTCGTGACTTTATATAAAGCATTTCCCACAGTGTCCAGCCCCCCTTAAGTGCTCAGTAAACATGAAGTTTTATGTTTTTCTTCTTGAGCTACCTGGGAATGCTGTAGGGCTCCAGATGTGGTGGACTACCAGCCTCATATCAGACTGAAACCTCGGCCAGTGCCCTGTCCTGCTTTCAGGGAGCCTGAGGCAGAAAGGAGCTAGACCCTCACATACCCATTCTCCCTAGGTTCAGTACCAGAAGTGTCTGGTGGCCTCTGCAGCTCGAGGCAAGGCCTGGGGTGCCCAGGCCCGTGCCCGCCTGCGGCTCAAGCGGACCAGCTCCGTGGACTCCCCAGGAGTTCCCGTGCCTCTCCCCGTGCTCAAAGGAGGGGTTGGGGGTACAGCCCCTCGAAAGCGAGGCATCTTCTCTTTTCTTGATGCCTTCCGGCTGAAACCCTCTCTGCTCCATATGCCCTAAGTTGATCTGGGAGAACTGGGGAAAGAGGCTCTGGGTCCACGCCCTGCTCAGCCCCCCTTCATTCCCAAGGGGCCTGCAGCCTCTCACCCTTTGGAGCCTTCTTTGCCTGCCCCTCCCACCTTGTGCACCCTTTATTTATTGCCCAATTTATTGTTTATATGGATGACTGAGAGGCCCTGCATCACAACCCAGGACCCTGGCTTTCTTTACCTGGGGTCCTGTGTTCCTTGCCCCCGTCCAGCCCTGGACAGTTGGCTCTACCTCAGCAACACTTTATAGCAAAATCAGTACAAATAAAAAATCCCTCAGTGACCTCACTGGGTGTGAGTATATTGGACCTGGGACAGGGTTGCGGGGTTAACCTGTGTGAAGTGTGTGCGTCTGTGCTTGGTGTTGGTGGCTGCCTGTAGTCACATGGGGACACGGGTGAAATGGAAATCTGACATCATTCATCAACAAAAATACTTTCTAAGGTCTTCTCTGTGCCAGGCATTTGGGGATGTAATAAAATAGGGTTTCCACTTTCTGAGACTGTCAGAAGAGGAAACGAACAAGAGTCAAACAAGACAGAAGACAGTATGTAGTCACACTAGGAAATCCCAGAGGGTAGTGGGAGCTCAGGTGAGACACAACCTGGCCTAAAGCAGTACTAGGCATCCTGATGAGTGGACACTGACTACTGAAGGAATTTTGTACTGATAATCAAGCATAGAGGGTATCCCCGCAGAGGCAGTGGTCAGGGGTGAGGTTCTAGAAGCCCCGCACAGAGGGGCACACGTGGGGCGGGAGCTTCTGGTGGCTTAAACTTGCTCCCGAGAGCAGCTGTGAGGCGTGGAGAGGTTGAGGGACCTAGGGCTCGTAGGGCGCCGCGCCGGGAAGAGGGCCGAGCCCCATTTGGGGCCTTGTGGTCGCGGCCCGTCCCTTAAGACAGTGGGCGCAGGGTTCCCGCGGCGCCTCCCGGCGCTTCGCAACGGCAGTCCAGCCGGGAGGCCTCCAGGCAGCCGGCCGGGCGCCGCCAGCGGCCGGGACGTGCGGCTGCCCCGGAAGTGACGCGTCGCCCCGCTGGCCGTGCGGAAGTGGAGATGGCGGAGCTCTACGTTAAGCCGGGTGAGCGCGACAGCGGGCCGGGGTCCCCGGGCCCGCCTCTCTGTCCCGGCCGGGGGTGGCGACGGCGTGGGGTGCGGACCCTCCGGCTTCCCCGGGCTCGCTTCACACTTGCTCTCCCCTCCGCAGGCAACAAGGAGCGCGGTTGGAACGACCCGCCGCAGTTCTCCTACGGGCTGCAGACCCAGGCCGGCGGACCCAAGCGCAGTCCGCTAACCAAGAGAGTCGCCGCTCCCCAGGATGGATCCCCCAGAGGTGCGTGGGGGCCCCGCGCGCGGGGACCGGCCGAGAATGGGCAGTGCCGGGGATAAGCTTGTCCCGACGGCCCGCTTTGCACCCCCGAGGATTCCGTGAGAGAGGTTGGAGCCCCAGAGGGCCACAGGGCAGGCCCTTTTCTGAGCACCTTCTCTGTTGCCCAGATCAATAAATAATACGTTGGTTTCAAAAGAATTCATCCAGATCTATGGTTTTAATGTAGTTTTCACTCTCAAATTATTTTCAAATTTTATTTCTCACCTGGACCTCTTCCCAAAACTCCATAGTGGTAATATCCATTTGTCTGTTCTACAGCTTCACTTGACTTCACTCAGACTTAACATGTTACTCATTCATTCATTCTCACATGCTGAGCCCCATCTATGAGCCAGACACTGTGTGAGGGGGAACTAGACAGCAATGAAAAAGACAAAAAGGTTTCTGCTTTCATGGAGTCCACACTGTAGCTTTGGATACACAAATAAAACAGTGGTGAGGGACCTGCAAAGAAATAAAACAGTGATGTGAGAGTGACCAGGTAACTAAGGTGTCTTAGGGGCTGACATTTAAGCTGAAATGTGAATGATTAAAAGCTATCAGTGCAAAGGTCAGGTGCCAGGGCACTCCACGCACTGGAAAGAGCTAGTGCAAAGGCCTGAAGAACACGTCTTACAAATTCAGAGACTGAAGGAACCTAGTGGCCAGAGCACAGTGGCCTAGGGATAGAGAGAAATGGTAGTCAGGGGCCAGATCAAAGTTGATTTGATAAGTCAGGATAAGGAGTTTGTATTTTAATCTATATGAAGTTGGAAACCATGGAAATGTTGAAAGTAGAGGAGGGGTGCACTTTCTCCTGAGCAGTTCCCATGCCAACAGGTGGGGCTGTGGCCATGAGAAAGATTCAGCTTTTCGCACACTTGTATTCTCCACACTGTGACACTGCAGTGAAATGGCACAAGCTAGGATTTATTAACTTTGGCACTATTGACATTTTGGGCCAGATAATTCTTTGTGGTGAGGGACTGCCCTGTACACTGTAGGATGTTTGCAGCATCCTGGCTTCTACCCATTAGGTGTCAGTAGCACCCGTCTAGTTGGGACAGCTAAAGGTGTCTTCAGACATTTGCCCCAGGGGAAAAATCTCAGACTGAGAAACACCGATTTACATTTTTTTGAGAAATCACTCTCTGCTGTGTGGAAGATTATAGGGAAGAGGTGGAAAATTAAGAGGCTGTTATGTTAACATAGGCAAGATTTAATGATGATTTGGACAAGGGTGGGAGTACTAGAGGTGGTAGGAATTGGATAGCAATGGGTAGGATGTGTTAAGGAGAAAGTAGGAAGGAGTGGATTAGGAAAAGAATCAATGTAATTTGAATTTTTGCTTGAGGAGCTGGCTGGTATTCTCACTGATTGGAAGACTGGAGAAGTGGTTTTGGGGGGAGGGGGAAAGCAAACTTTCTGTCTTGGCCATGTTAAATTTGGTCTGCTATATCGGATAGAGGTGCAGGCCAGGATTACAGAAACAAGTCACCACATACGGATGGTGTTTGTTGTCATGGACTTGACTCAGGTCACCTAGGGGAGTGTGTGGATAAAGCCCTAAAGAGGATCCAAGACAGAGCCCTAAGGCTCTGGAGCATTTCAAGGTTGAGTAGAGAAGGAATTAGCAAAGGAGGCTGAGAAACAGCCAAAGAGGTAAGACGAAAAGTAAAATTTACTCGAATAAAATTGTGACTCAACTGCGATGAATGCTGCTGAGAGGTCAAGTAAGAGAAAAGGAACAGCTAGTTTTGACACACATAGTGATCACTGATGACCCTCAGAGCAGTCTGTGGAATCATGAGAACAGAAACCCGCTGGCATGGGCTGAGAAGGGAACGTGAAAAGATGGAGAGAAGTCGCTGCAGGCCACTCATTCAAGGAATTCTACTGTAAAGCAGAGATGAGAAAGGGGGTGGGGTACCTGAAGATGGAACGTGAGGTAAGGGAGGGAGGGTGTTTGATACACCACAGTGTTGGTATGAAGATAGGATGGCTCAGTAGAGTGGGAGGATGGATGGTGCTGGAAAGGGGCTAATTTCAGGATGGAAGGCTAGAGAAGGCAAGAGAGACTGGATGCAGAGTTCAGCTGGAGAGATGGCCTCAGATATGAGCAGAGACCTTTCATCTACTGAAGGAGGAGGAAAGTGGCCACTGATGTGGGTGGGTCAGTAGAACTGGTGGTGAGAATATGAGAGTTCCTGTTTAATGGCTTCTGTATCCTCAGTGAAATATGAGGCAGAGTCAGAAAGAGAGAGACAGCAGCAAAAGATAGAGAAGGGAGGAAGTTTAGAGGAGATGTGGAAATAGTTATTCCAAAGATTGGGAAAATGAGGCAAAGTGCTGGATTTCCAAGCAGCACTGGATACCTTTTAAAATTTGTAGCCATGGATTTAAAGTGTAACTCTTCAGCATGGTTTTATTTTTCCTCCCAACAAGTGCAGGCAGGTTGGTTTTACCAGAAAAGTAGGACAGTGGGAAGGGAACGTGAGGTAAGAGTGTTAATAAGGAGTGATTTTAATGCATGGTTAAATCTGTGTAGCTGAGCTGGAAGGGTAGGAGAGGTGGTCAGATTTTAGAGATGGTTCAGTGTTGAGAACATGGCAGAGGGGAAGGAGAGGCCGAGGTAGCGTGGAAAAAATGATCACTGGAGGTGAGGAGGTCAAGAAACCAAAAGGCCAAATTATTAGATGACTTAATTATCCAGATGGATGTTGATGCCTAAGCATAAATTCTTGATTTGTTCTCCTCCAGTCTTCGTTTGTTCTGTAGTGGCTCCACCATCCCTTTACTAAAGTCGGAAACCAAGGGCCATCCTTGACTCCTCCCTCACCCCTAGCGCACCAAGTCTTGTGACTGTTCCCCCCTAAGTAAATCTGACCACTCCACTTCGCCTCATCTCTAGTCTTTCACTCATGTCCATACCAGCATCTTCTTTCCAGGACTGCTGCTCCGTTAACCTCCCAAATGGTGACCTCCATACAACTCCTCCATTCGTGAGCTGGTCTCATTGATTTTTCACTTACCATCTTGACTCGTTTCCCTCATCTTTTCATGGCCGCATCTGTCTCATCCATCAGTTCTTAATTTTGTGAGCACTTTCTGCTATACACTAATCTAGCAGCTGTACCTATATTATCTTTTTTTAAAAAAAGTTTTTATTTATTTTTAAAGAGAGGGGAAGGGAGGGGGAATGAAAGGGAGAGAAACCTCAATGTAAGACAGAAGCATCGACTGGTTGCCTCTTATATGCACCCCGACCAGGGACTGAACCTGCAACCCAGGCATGTGCCCTGACCGAGAATCAAATTGGCGACCGTTCACTTTGTGGGAATCCAACCAACTGAGCCACGTTGGTCAGGGCTGTACCTATATTCTTATTCATCATTGCAACTCTGGAAAATAAGTGGTATTACAGTAATACACCCATTTTACAAAAGAGGAACCTAAGTTCAGGTTAAAATTAACTTGCTCAATTTCACATAGTGCATGGGCCGGGATAAAATTAGATGGCCTTCTAGGTAGGTCCCTCTGTTCCTATCACTTAATTTGTTTTAATTCTTTGTAGCATGCAACATAATTTGGTGATTTTCTTCCCCACTTCCTCTAGAATTTAAGCTCCGAGGTCAGAAACCTTATCTGTCTGCTGTATCTCTGACGCTTCACACATTTTCTGGCAAACAGTAAGGACTTCACGAACACACACTTTTGAATGAATGTTGTCCTAGAGAGTAGCCCTCCTTAGAAGGGATGAAGTTAGAGTGGAGCTTACCTATTTCAGCAGCTGTACCTATGTTTGTTTGATCCTGCTTTACCTTTTCAGTCCCCACTTCAGAGACTTCTCCTGGGGCACCCCCAATGGGGCTTCCACCTCCTTCAAGTAAGGCTTCCAGGCCTCCAGCTATGGGGACTTGTCCTGCCTCCACTGTGGAGCCCACAGATTTCCCGGTCACTGAGTGTGAGACTCGGCTGGAAGATGTGCTGAGACCTTTGGAACAGGCATTGGATGACTGCCATGGCCACACAAAGGTAAGCCGTTTGTGTGGTGCGGAGGGTTTCTATCGACAGCCAGATGCAGGTATGGCTTCCAAATGTAGACCCTCTGATCCTGTGGGCAGTGGCTCTTAACCCTTTCTGAGTTATGGATCCCTTTGGAATCTGCTAAGGACTTCCCAGAAAAAAATGAACACAGGGTTTCAGGAAGGTTCAAGGGACTTCTGAAGACCAGTCAGAAGAGGCTTGTAGGAACAAGAGCTGAATTCAAATCCCATTAGTGATAAACAGCCTGATTTTTATACCTCTAGGACCTCTAGGCCATTCAGAGCAGATCCTGCTAATTTTGTGTGCAGGGAGGGAAGGAAACCCTCTTTTTCTTTAAAGATTTTGTTTGTTTACTTTTAGAGAGAGGGGGAGGGAGGAAGAGGGAGAGAAAACTGGATGTGCAAGAGATATGTTTATCAGTTGTCTCTTGCACGCCCACAAGTGGGGACTTAGCTTGCAACCCTAGCATGTGCCCTGACTGGGCATTGAACTGGCGACCTTTCCGTTTGCAGGCCGACACTCAATCCACTAAGCCACACCAGCCAGTGTGAAACCCTCTTTTCCTATCTGTAGTGTTTAAGTTCTCTGGAGGCAAGGGAACTGAGGAGTCTTAAAGGAAAGCACATAGTAATTTTCACCTCTTTTGTGCTTTGTTTTTGTATTTATAAAGTAGCACTATAAAATGAGTTTCTGAGGGCCTGAGAAGCAGGAAATTGTAAAAGTATAGCCTTACACAGCATTTTTCTTAGAAGGAGATCCATAGGTTTCATCAGATTCTCAGTGGGGCCTCTAACCTTCAGGTAAAGAACCAGAATGCTAAGATCAAGTGTGAAGCTCCTGGGCCAGAGAAAGCAGGTGCTTCCTATGTGGTGCTAGGTTTCCCCTGTCCCTGTCGGGCACTGACTTGGGGGTGTGGTTTCTGTCTCTCAGAAGCAGGTATGTGATGACATCAGCCGACGCCTGGCTCTGCTGCAGGAACAGTGGGTTGGAGGGAAGCTGTCAACACCTGTAAAGAAGAGGATGGCTCTGCTGGTGCAGGGTATGGGAGGGTCCCTTGGTGTAGCCGAAGTTCCTCATCCTGCTGTAGCTGGCTAAGATGGAATAGGTGGTGGAAGGGGAGGAGTGGGAGCTGTCTTTTGCCCCAGGCTGCATGCTCAGTCTCTCTCTCTCTCTCTCTGTTCAGAGCTTTCAAACCACCGGTGGGATGCAGCAGATGACATCCACCGCTCACTCATGGTTGACCATGTGACTGAAGTCAGTCAGTGGATGGTGGGAGTTAAAAGATTAATTGCAGAAAAGAGGAGTTTGTCTTCAGAGGAGGCTAATGAAGAGAAATCTACAGCCACAGCTGAGGAGAACCAGACTGCACCAGGTGTCCAACAGGATCCATAATCTTGCTCAACTCACCTCACACCATCTCCTGTGCCTTGGCATGGGAGGCCTTGTCTCACTGGCTCCCTCTTAGCACTTGGGAGACTGTCTGCCCCACTGGGGTCTTTGGCCTGACCCACCTTTAGGGGAAGAGGTCCCACCTTGGCCACAGGGAGGTTACTTGTTAACCCTAACATACGCATTTCAATAAAAACATCTCAATGGTGGGTCCTGGGTAGGAGATAAACCCTTCTCATGCCAAACTGGTTGCTTCTGGTGTCGTTGACTATCCTGCTCTCTGTGCACCTTACAAACCTCTCTCTGTTCTTCTTCCATTCATCATGAATGGCCTTACTAGGAATGACCACATTACTGCCGGCCACTTTCCCCCAAATTAGAAATGGACACTCCTTGCTGGGCTGAGTAACCGTATCTTTGCTTTCACTTCAGCATGAGAACAGAGGTTCAAATAGCATGGGGGGAATTTTCCCTCAAGAAAAGGCGACTGCCTTTTTTGTACTGTATCACCCTCGAGGTATACAAGTACCGTGGAGTTCAGAATCAGCTATTACAACAGAGCTGAATAAATCTGGGCTCTAAGGCTTCTTCTGACCCTTCGAAGACGAATCAGGTTGAAGGGGCCTATGAGAAGGGCCAGCACTGGCTTTCAGTGTTGGAATAGGGAATTGGTACTTATAGGTGGGAGGCAGAAAGGGCATGGGCAGAGACCAGAGAGGGCTAAAAAGGTTAGGGCAGCACCTCTTTCTTCCTGCTTTGGTGTAGACAGGGAGGGGTTACTGGAGAGGCCAAGTCCAGGAAGGCTGCTTCCTGGAAAGGCTGGGACAGCCCTTGGCAGGGTCAGGCTAGTGCTGTTTATGGTTTGGTGGCTTCTGTAACTTGCCACAGCTCTAATTGCTACTGGGAGTGGGCCCAGTCTGAGCTGGGAAGGGACCTGGGACCTCTGATCCTAACCAGGTCTGCTGGGGCCCTCAGCATTGAGAACACTGGAGTCAAGGCATTTCTTTGAATGTTTACTAAGCAGTCAGACAGTGACATACTCCATCCCCCAGTTCCCACCTCAGCCCCTGGGTGAGGAGGGCTGGGGTTGAGAGGAGTGCCCACAGACCAGAGAGAAAGTAGAGCTAAGGGCTTGGCAAGGTGCCCACTCCTATCCTTGGTCTAGCTGCCTCAGAAATAAGGGAGGCCCAGAACCAAGTCACTCCCTTCTGGATTAGATGAGGCCAGCTGGCCTTTGGATATCCCAGCAAAAGGTGGTGGCAGCAGCGGCATGAGGGATTCCTCCAATTCCACACGCGGGTCATCTGCACTGGATTAGATGTCCATTTCAAATTGTGCGTCATCTGGAGAAAGAAAAGGCAGGACGACTGGTTGCTGGGCTGATGGTCTGCAGGCTCAGCGCCAGTGCAGAAACCCCACTCTAGTTAACCAGTGCATTTGGATTCAAAGGCATTTCTTAATTTTTAGGTCAGGTCCTGCTTTCCTTACCGGGTATCTCTTCCTCTGTCTCCTTCTGCTCCTTCAGCTCCTCCAGCTTGGAGGGTGGGGCTGTTGGAGTTGTGACCCCGGGAATCTGAGGGAGGCAGCAGGGGGGTGTCCGGGCAATGGGTGAGTTCTTGCACTCCAGCAGGAACTTTCGTTCGTAGATGATCCTGGTGCCTGTTAAGGGGTAGGGGCCATGTAAGAGGCAGGAGCTTGGGTGCAGAGCTGTCTGGGGCCCCACAGAAAGGCCTTTTAAGGATCTAGAAGTCGTGTTTCCTGTTTTATAAGGCAGCCCAGCCAGGATCTCGGCTGATTAGCCTTCACAGCACTTCCAAGCCTAGCTAAGATGCTGCCAAGCAACTCGGGCATCCCAGCTGGCCCAAGCAGGAGCTTTTGGTTTAGGGGGGATTTCAGGTCTTGACTCTTGGAGGAGCACCAAACTTGGAGCTCAGGGACTTCAGGCTGCTCTTCTCTGGCTCTGTGACTTCATTGCTGTGGCTCACAAGGTGGGGCCTAGAGCTCCAGCCTTAGCTGGATCAGGAAACCAAACAGATGTGTAGGTGCTTCCACACTGCAGCCACCTGGGCTCTGATATCCTGCAGGGAGGAGTTGTGTTCCCTATGAAAACAGGGACATACTGTTCTTATCCTGACTCCTCCCAAGTTCTGTCAGGCTCAGCCCAACCTAAAGGAACTTGGCACAGAATTCTGTCCTCAAAGGGCCCTACTAGTGTTCCCAACCCTCCCTTCAGCCTTCACGTGGCAGGAACCCCTGGGTCGGAAGCCCAGCGGCTTATGATCCCAGGCTGCTTGCCCAAACAGCGACCGGCCAGCCACAGATACCCAAAGCCCATGCTTCCAAGTGTCTAACCCTCTCTAGCAACTTTGCAAGACCTGGTGATCCCTGCTGAGGCCAAGCTCAGTTGGGGCCTCTGAGTCACAGGCGGCAAACTCAGGAGGGGTGGGTGAGCAAGCAAGGCGCCCAGAACTCAGGCCAGTGAGGATTTGGCCCAGAGTCACCCAGAAACTAAGCTTGGGTTCCACCCACTCTCCCCCAAGCTACAACCAGCAGAGGGGCCTGCCGACGAGTTAAAGGGCCGCACCTCCCCAACCCTGCCCGCTGCCTGTGGACCCCAGCCTGGCCGCGCTGGCCCGCCCATTGCCTGTGGACCCCAGCCCGGCCCGCTGACCTCCCGGGGTAGTGGCGTATAGCGTGCCCCCCGGCGTGGTGCTGTAGCAGTCGGGTAGCCGGTCTCTGCCCCCGGGAATCGGGCAGCTCGTGGATGTGGACATAGTGAGCCAGACGAGCAGGAAGGCGAAAACACGGAGCGCAGCAGAGTCTGAGGCGGACTTTGTCGACCACGTGCGACCGCAGCAACAACACCAGGACAACGTCACGCCCGGGGCGGGCCACCCGCCCATCACTCAATGCGACAGTCCCGCCTTCCCGCGAGGGAGCAAGACCGGGCTTGGCAAAAATGAAGGAGTCCCGCGGGACGCTCAGCTAGTTACTAGGCAGTTTACAGCTGGGTGCTGGGGACAAGTGAGGTTCCGCAGACGTGACTGCCATGTATTAATTCACCCACTGTTTTAAACCGTTGGAGACAGTATATTTGCCACATTTTACAGGTGAGGAAACTAAAACCCAGACAGGTTAAGTCACTGGTTCAAAGTCACTTATCTTCTAGGAGTTCTGGGAAGCTGGGACTGATTCAGACTTGAGTGTATCCGATTCCAGAGCCTGGGCCCGAGCCTGTGCCTTTCAGCACAGCTGTGTACTGCCTCCCATTAATCAATTACAGGGTGTAAAGTGCCTTGAAGGCCTGGTGCACAGCAGGGAAAGGTCTGGGATGGAGGGTGGGTTTTCTGGAAGGAGTGATACCTGGACTGACTGAAGGATGAATAAAGATTGGGGGATGGGGGGATATGAGAGGTCTGCTCTTTAATCTCTCAGCACTGCTAACCTAACTTTAGGAAATGAAGGAAGAGCAAAGGGCTGGTGAGGAGGGCTTGGTCTTTCAATCCTCTGGAAATGAAGATCAGAGTCTGGCCTTACAAGATTTTTTGATGCACACAGTGATACGAAAGGAGGCAGCAGAGGCGGTGGGAGAGTGCGTCTAGTACCTATATACACTGCAGATCACTTCATCCGGTTGTCCTCTGGCTTCCTCAAAGTCAGTATCCCCCCACCCCGACCCTCCAGATAAAGCAGAGACCACCGGCTTCATGCACTTATCGATATTACTTGAGCTCTGGTTTTATCAGACTTTCTCTTAGCTCTGATTTCTTCATTCGTTCATTAATAATAATAAAAATAATAAAATAATAATAATAAAAGGCTTTTGTAAGTCAGTGCTTCCCAAATTTTAATGTGCACATAAATAACCTGGAAGGCTTGTTAAAATGAGGATTCTGATATAGGTCTGTGGTGGGACCTGAAATTCTGTGTTTTCAGTAAGATCCTGGGTGATGCAGACCCTTAGGTCAGCAGGTCCTTAGCCTCACACTTCAGGGAGAAAGGATGTGTATATTTTATGTTCTAAAAAGGTTTTTCAGCCTCTTAACAAAGTAGTGTATACCTAAATAACGTGCCTTAGCACTGCTGGAGGGTGAGGCTTGGGAGATTGTGAGAAGCCACCTATGACAACTCAGCTTTTAAGCAGATGAGTAAGTAGTTTGGTGAGGGGAAAGGGAATGGGAGGTAGAACAGTGAGACTGAAAGTGAGGACTCTAGTCTAGAGAAATGGGGTGGGTGAAAGGGCAGTGATTGTGAGCACAGTGAGAAGTGGAGGGAATCCAGACACAGAGAGGAGGAAGAAGGCGACAGATTAAGGGTGGAGTGAGGGAGAGGGAAATAAACTAGGGTAATTCTCCCAATCTCCTGATTTGAGAGTCATGGTAGCTAATAACACCACCTAATGTAATAAGGAAAACAAAGGGAGGAGCTTATCTTATATTGGGGTTCTAGGACAGGTACGGAATCCTCGGATGGAGCGCAATGAGAATCTAGATATAATGACACAGAGCTCCGAGAACTTTGGGCTAGTGATGCAGATCTGAGTGGAGTGAAATCCAAGAGCAAGGGATAAGATATCATCTGGTGAGAAGAAGAGACCTGGGCACATCAACATTTAAGGGGTAGTGAAGGATGAGGACTCACCAAAAGAGACTGTGAAAGATCAGTCAGAGTAGGAGAGCTTGGAGAGAAGTGTCAAAGGTTTCCATGAAGGATCAGTGTGGAAAGGATGTCTCCCTTCTGTTACTTTCTAATACAAAGCAGCAGCAGGTACTACTATTATACGTCTGCTGGTAGAAGCTTACTTTTCTTGAGATCCCGTGCGCTATAAGGGCTGGGGAGCTAAAGACTAGTTGGCTTTAGAGAGAAAGCCAGATCATCATCCTTGCAACCTGGATGAAAGACCAAGAGTTTAAATCAGGTGATCAACGCTGAATACCCATTAGAGTATGGAAGCTTTAAAACAAAACAACCCCTCCCTGCCCCCCCAAAACCTATCCGCATGCTCTAGCCCCAGAGATCTGCCTAAATCCACAAGGGAATACCAGGTCTCTGCAACCTGGCAAATTGCAGTTGACCCTTAAAAACATGGGTTTGAACTGTGTGGGTCCATTTATATGCCATTTTCTTCAATATACAAGGCCTGTCCAGAAAAAGTCCAGCCAAAGAGAACAGTTTGCACGACATTGATGTAACCTGGCAGCCAAGGAGAGTGGACTGGACGCATGTGAACAGTGACAACTTGACTGTACTAGTCAGTGGGGACAGTAGATGCCCTCAAATGAGCATGTGTACTGTGTAGTTCTCATTCAAAATGACTAAGTGAGCATAACAATAAATCTGAATCAAATTTTGTGTTAAGCTTGGACATTCCTCCAGGGAAACTATTTGGATGATTCAGAAGGCTGAAGCTATGGGCAACTGGTGATTGGCAGCTTCATCAGGACAACACACCTGCTGATGCATCACATCTTGTGCAGTTTTTTTTATGAAACATCAAATCACCCAGATGACAGCCCACCTACAGCCCAGATTTGGTGCCCTGTGACTTCCAGCTTTTTCTAAAAGTAAAATCACCTTTGAAAGGGAAGAGATTTCAGACTGTCAGTGAGATTCAGGAAAATATGATGGGGCAGCTGATGGCAATTGGGAGAACTGTGTGAGGCCCCAAGGTGCCTACTTTGAAGAGGACTGAGGTGTCATTGTCATATACAAAATTTCTTTCATCTTCTTTAACAAATGTCTCTTTTTACACTATTTGGCTGGATATTTTCTGGACAGACCTCATACAGTCAGCCCTCTGTTTCCCTGGGTTTTGAATCCACTGGGCTGACCGTATGCATTATTCTATACCATTTTATACAAGGGATTTGAGCATCTCAAATTTGGGTATCTGCAGCAGGTCCTGGAACCATTCTCCTATTCATACACCAAGGGATGACTGTGCTTTGGACTGACACCAATACCATCAAGATAAAACAGGAGTTGAAAAGTAATCACCAAATAGGTTTGCAATTTGATCATTAGAGTCATGACCTTGTTTTCCAAATTAGGTCCTTACTCTCAGGCCCCTGCCCTTTTTTGTTGGTGGTCTTAACACACTTAAGTTGTGGATATTTAAAACTGCCTTTCCCTCACCCATTTCCTAGCATGAGAGTGTGAAGTAAAGGAACCTGTTTTTTGGTAAATGGTGACAAATCTTTAAGAATAAATAGGAAATGCAGCATTATCAGAGCCTTTCACCCCAGGGTTCACTGGAAGTCACAACCAGCCACACTTCTTGGTAGAAGACATCTAGGGCTTGTTAGGGAACAAGATGTTCAGAAGCTGTTTTCCTACAGGCTTGTTTGCCACCACCCTGGGATCACAATGTGGTCCAAAGGTCTTACTTAAACAGTGAGATAGAACCATGTAAACTTAAGTACTCTGTTTGGCTGGAAACTATATGACCAGCCTTTCTCCTCGACAAGCTGCCTCAAACAGAGGATGGTCTCCTCATGCACTGATATTGAGGTTTGGAGTTGGGGTTGACCATAATCTACAAGAACAGGCAGAAGCTGTAGATTCATGTCCTGAGATTTCTTACCTCTGGTTAGGAGAGGCCGCCACTGGCTGTCCAGCTCTCTTCTTCACTCTGGTTAGCTGAGGTGGTGGGATTCCCCCTTTGAGAGCAGGGACTGAAGGAAGCAGACTGGCCTATAAAAGGGCAAGTCAGCACACTGTAGCCACAACAGGTTTAAAGGGTCTTAAAGCATCAATAATTTTATTGATAGTGAAACGTTTTTACACTGAACACTACTTAAATAAGCGCGTCCTTGATGATATAGTTTTATTCCTTGGAAGAGGTGTGATTCTTGGGTTTGAGCTATGCCTCAGCAGGATGTTTCTTAATGACTTGAGGGCTCACTATCGATGCGCAAGGTTTTCTTCTTCCTCCACTAAAATCTTAAAATCAATACTGGACCTACAACAGCAGGATTTTATTCCGTGTGAGAATCAATGGATCAATGGTAGGAGCTCTCAAACCTCAGCAATGTAAACACTCTATTGGCTTCCAGGATTCTCACAGCGTATGTTCTCATTCACAAGAAAAAGAAGAGAATCTGTTAGAACTAGGAGATACTTTTGAGTTTACTAATGTTCAATTTCACTTTCAGATGAGGAAAGTGAAGCCCAGAAATAAGAAATCACTTGCTTAAGGTCATATAGCTTCAAGTGGCAGAAATGAAAACAATTTAGGCTTCTGACTCTTGTTCTACTGTTCCCACGCTGCCTCCCCCACCAAATCCCTTGTATATTTGGAAAGTAATTAGGTTCTTACCTGAGCTAGGTTTAATCCAAGGTTCAGGTTGATAAAATAGCAGTAAAGTAATGCCAGGAAGAGGCAAGACAGAGGAAGAAGAGATTATAGCAGGCAAAATGGGATGGGGAGTAGGCTACTGGGATCCAAATAGTCAGAAAGAAAAGAAGGCAGTGCTGGTAAGAAGGCAGAGAGGAGGTTAGTTTAAATAACTACTAGCAACTGCACAGCTCCTGTTTCTTCCTAATCTTTCTATGGGGTTTCTCATAATTGCCTTCTCTTCTCATGGGTCCTAGTTCCTGAGCTGAGATACAATTTTTCATTCTGTTGTCCTCACGGTGCAGACGACAGGGTAAAGGGCTTTTCCAGATAATTCAAATGTATTACAGACAGATAACATAGAACAAAACTCACCTTTTTGTCCCACTGAATAATTTACTTAATATCATCTTTCACTAGTGTATGTTTCATCAAGAGTAGTTTCATTCATAATATTAGGTGATTTTTTTTGTTAGTGCTAAATGGAAACAGCAGGATATGTAGGTGATCCAAGGGGTCTTTTACCTCCCTCAAGGTAAGAGGTGGGGGTCTCTTGAGAACATCTGATGTGGTTATCAAGCACTACAAAGGCAATAGCTTCCACACCAATGACACATTCCAGATCCATTCAAAACAGAATGTAAGAAGTGAGCTCAAAGAAGTTCTTCTAAGTAAGATGATATGGAAGACAAAAGACCCAGGTATGTCCAACACGGAACAAACATGGTGTGTCTCATCTGGTGGTGGCTCTAGGAGCTTGGCACAGATTAAGAACTCCTGTCGCTCTAAGAGTAGAAAAGTGCTGCTTGTGTGGTTCTGCCCTTAATGACTATTTTTCTGTGCATTCTTCTTCTTCTTTTTCACTTTTTTTGGTTGTTTTTTAAAAAATTTGTTTTGTTATTTTTGTCTGCATCCCCTTCTTTGCCTTGATATGTGTGTGCTTTGGCTTTTCTATCAGCCTCAAACATTTTGTTTTCTTTTTTTGATTGTTAATACATAAGACCAGGAAATTAAACTATGTTGAAACATGAACGAGTTGATGACTGTTTTTTTCAGTGGGATAGTTTTTCCATTTCTATTGCATCAGATTCTTGGCATAGCCTATGGTTTGGCCAAAGCAATCCATTCCAGTGTTCCTGCTTTTAGCTTGTTAAATATATTGGCTCTTCATACTTGGGGCCATGGAATTAAGCCCAGAATTAGTCACCTATTTATAAGCATTACTCAGCTGATTCAACAATACAACAGAATTACTGGATCCATCCCTGGCCCCTCCCATGTCTCAACCCAAACAAAACTTAAAACACATAAAGCCAAAATATCTGGATGAAAAAGTCAGAAAGTACAAAAGGAACCTGAAGTTGATGATCTGGGTGTTCGCAAGTTTGTTCAGTATCATCTGATTGAAATCCTATTGATCCTAATGACACTCATGATCCATAAAGAGCTAAACCTATCAATCTGCTAACATCCAATAAGACACATTGCAGGGCTTGAAACTTTCTCACTGATAAAATGATATGAAAGAGAAAAAGAACAAGGGATGTTTAACACAGAATAAGTAGATAACTAATCTTAAAAGTGTTTTTTCAAGGCAGTCTAAGAGTGGACTCTAAAGTGTAAAATGTGAGAGGCTTGTTACAAATATAGTATTAACAACTTGGTTCAATATGATTGTGGATTGGGTGGTACCTGCATGGCCACTGAAAGGATCACACCCCACTTCTAAACACTGTTCATCTTTTTATTGAATATTCTGGTAAATATTTCACATTAATACAGGCTACATTAAGTAGAGCCACTATATGACAAGAAATTTACTCAACTTTTTCCTTTTAAGTATGTAAACAACTGTACATGTATTTACCACCCTAAAAGGTAATCATCTAATTCTCTTCTGCATACAAGTAGCATTCAGTATGTTTAGCCAAAGCACTAAGTTCAAAATGGCTAAACTAACCACAGAACATAATCAGGTGGATAGGAGATCACTCTGTTCTTATACAATGGGCAATCAAATTTCCATTGCTAAAGCCTCAGAGAAAATTTCTTAGTTAGGCACATTAAAAAAAAATCCCCAGGGTTCTTCCAAGGTCATAGGTTTCTCAAACAAGGCTAAAGAATAAGACCTTCTAACTTAGTTGACATATTTGAGATGCATGTTTCCAATATGAGGTGCCCACGTGCCAGGCCAAATCTGAAAAGGGGGAGGAAAAATTGGAATTTCTAATTAGGAATCTTTAGACATTTACAAAATGAATATATAAATGCAATGGTAATTCACTGTTTCTGCCTAGGAAGAATACACATATATGAAATAAAATGTTTAGTAGCATCATCTTGCTATAGAAAAATTTAATTCAGAACAAGGTGATTAGATGTCATGACTTTTGATATTCAGAACTTGCACTACCCAAAGAATGACATGAAAAATCTAAAAAAATAAAAGAGCATTAAGTCTGTTTTACCTGCTGGGCATCAGTGCATTCAGCTGAATTCTGAATAACTTTTATCATAGGGTTCCAAGCAGGATCTGGGTTGTGAAGTCCGTTAAACAGAGGGCCTCCTGGAACATCAGCAAGCTGATGATGAGAGGGTATTATGGTACCTCCATACATGGAAATTGGCAGACCCTAAAACCGTAGAAAGAAAGGTTTAACCATTAAGTAATTATACATGATGATTCCATAATAACAACTTAGATCTCTCTAGCTTTCCTCCATTCCAAGAACTCCAAAGGATCCTGTAAGTACAACACTGTACAGTGTTGGGAAACCAAAAGTGGTTTCTGCATCAGCAACACTTTTCAACAAGAAGAGAAAAAGAAAACAAAACAACTAAATCCAGTATCAAATCATCAGGAAATTTCCCGTATTTGATGAACATATATTATACCTCAATTTTCCCGTAGTTTAGTTTCACTAATGAGCTTGCGCTAAGAAAATAAGGGGAACTCTATACGATTGCCTGCAGCCATAATCTCGCTTTATGGCAGCCAGGAAGCTCTCAGAGCAGACAAGAGGTTAACAGGGAGATGGCTGCCAGCTTTTTGAGGGGCAGAGGCTGCCCTAAAGTTGTGTCAGCAAAATCCAAATCTCTCAAGCTTTCTGGAAATAAGGGGGCATCTTCAGGATAGTTTAAGGATAAGCTTCCAGACACAACATAATCCATTCTTGAAATTGGGTAAAAGATCTGGCAAAGTCATGGAAACAAATTAGTTCCACAAAAAGGGAGAATTATTTCAATACAAACTATTCCTTAACTTGTGACTACTTAGGCTGGCAAAGTGTTAAACAAGTTACAATGATGTTTGTCAACTCACTTTAGAAAAATCCACAAAACTGCTTGCCATAGGCTGATGAAAAATGTTAGAGGGGGCCACCATTCCAGAATCATCTCTTTCCATTGGCTGATGTTGGGAGAACGTGCTTGGGTCTGATAATTGTTGATGTATTGGATGGTTCCCTATCACAGACTGTGACCAACCTGATAAGCCTTCTGGAAAGAAGAATTGAGAACGGGGTTTGATATTTATTTGGATAAAACAACAAAACATTACCACCTGATCTTTTTTCATAATAAATTTATCAAAACCATTCCCCTGAAGAACTCAGGGCATGTTCATGGCGATCTCCACAAACCAAAAGAACAAGTTCCTGGAAAAAGAGTGATGTCTTCTGAGCACCCTGAACACTCTGCTTTGTCCTTTGAAAGATTAGGTGCTTTCTGAAAGAACTCAAATGACTGTCCCATTTTTATACTTAAGAGAGAAAGGAAATATGCTCTGAAATCTTTTACTTCTAATTGACTCTATGTTTATTATTATATATATTATTATTATACATATATTATATAACATGTTACATTTCAGACTCTGAGACTAGACTGAATTCTTCAAAAGTATGAACACCCCTACTGATTGGTAAGTGCAGGAAATAGGTTTTTTGGTTTTGTTTTAAGGAAATAAGTTTTAATGGCAAAATCCCACCACTTACTTGAGAAATCCCTCTAGACACAGGGCAAGGTAATTGTACCTGACATGGCATTGACACCAAACGACCAGATTCCGCTGTGTCCAACAGGGGCGACAAAACTGGTCCCCACAGGGGCTTGTGCGACAGACCCTCCTTGCCGAATCCGGGCTAGTCTTTCTGTTCCGATGGGGGGAGGTATCTTCCGGTCCTGACCAGCACTGCCTCCTTTTGGTTGGCCCAGCGTTGGTGGGGCAGAAGTGGCTGAAAGAGGTGAAGATGATCCCGAAGAAACAGATGGAATAGGAGAGTCACCTGGTGGCAAAATATTTCTCTATTGTTTTATTACATATAAAAACTATGATAAGAATATGAGAAACCTTGTTGGAAAGATCTATTCCACAACATAGGTTCTGTAAAGAAAAATTTTATAATTTTATAAGATCATTCAAATGAGAATATATAAGTTTTATACACATTATCCTTTACTACTTCTGCCTATCGGAAGTATAAACAAATAGTCTAAAAAGAATTTCCAAAATGAACTGAACAAGGCTAGAAAAGAAGGTCATATTTATTCTTACTCTTGTTCTAAATTATCTTGTGAAAATATAAATTGTCATACTTTAAATTAACTTAAATATGGCCATGTTTGCATAGTACCTAGCATCCTGCATGGAAAACAGCTGACGACTCTCTATGTCATACTTACTAGCTGTTTTCTTTTTTTCCCATAAGGAAGACAGGTTAAATATTAGCAAAGCATAACAGGATTCAATCTGTGGCTTTGTTTCTTAGTGGGACTGTCAGGTATAGATATGGGTAGTTTTCCCTATCGAAAGGGCCAACACTCACTGACTCCATCACGATGATCATTTAAAAAAATCAAATCCTGTTTAAGTACTGTTATAACTTCATCTATTTTAAAATATTGAAATAAATAAGTCAGAACAGAGGAATATTTTTACTTATACATTGCAATCATGTAATTGCCTAAAATGTAAAAAATAAATAAATCAAGAATCATACCAAACTGACCAGATACATAAATTCAGTTTCTTTTCAGACTTAAGACATTACTTCACAATACTGTCCCTGCATGGTCCTTTCATAAAACTACTTGAACTACCTCTTTTCTTGATCCAAGTCCTAGTGTAACATTTTTGGCTTGGAAGAAGAGCTTGGCTCTTCTCAAGTTTTCTATCCTATGAATGACTGACCATTTTTGACATGACTGTAATACAAACCCTGAGTATCTGTATATCATTTAGAATACTAAAGTTGTAATATACTGTTGCCTGAAACAAATAGTTTAAAAACTTATTCAAGACTCTTAGGAAAGAGTTCCTCCAGGATCCCTACATGAGTTTGAGGCGCTTGTCCAAGGATGGGGAGAAAAATGTTGTCTGTTGAAACTAGGAGTCCCAACAGGAGCTGGCCCTTGCAGGAAAACACGTGTTCCTGGTATGCCGGAAAAACTTGTCAGAGGAGCAGAAGAGGAAGATGGGGAGCTGCCTGATGGGTCAATGGATGGTAACCCTGAAATAAAACAGGTCCAAGATATCCAAATTAGCCAAGGCTTTAAAATGAAGGTTCAAGGTTCACTTTATTTCTTTTTAAAAAGAAAAAACATGTAGTTAAATTTGTAGATCATAGCAAAAAGAATGCATTTATGTGCTGTACAGCCCAAGCCCATTCTTCCTTGCAGTTCGGAAGCATATCACCAAACAGCACTAGATATAGAAAAAGTGAGCCCAATGTTTAAGAATGAGAGCCACCAGGAGTATGTTCTGGATAAATTTCAAAGCTTTCACTGGAGGGGACATGAAACAAGAGCATATTGTGACTAAGAGGTGCCCATAAATAACTTCTGCTTTCCCCTTTTGTGGAAAATCTCAAAGTGCAGCTGTGCATCTATATTATAATAGTCATTTTCTATGGAAGATGAATAACAAAACCTGCTAATGTTTCCTTCCTAACAAGGAGGAAAAGCATACCATTAAAGATAATTTCACTATCCCATCTGATTAAAAAAAATCAACACACACAAACTGTAACAAAGTTTCTTATCTAGTTTGCGTAAGTTTAAATTTAGCAGTCTTCTCAAATTCCATCACTTTCTCTGGAGAAGATACTTGGAAAAGGGAACAGGGTCTGGAAAAAGGTTATCGGTGCTCATTTCAGGAAAAAGTAGGTAGTATCAACAAAAACTGTCAAAAGTTCTTTCAAGCAGGTCTTACTCATCTGTTTAAAGCATTTAATTCAAAGGCTTTTAGTAAATTTACAGGGTATTGCAACCATCACAATCATTTTTAGAACATTTCTGTCTACCCTAAAAGAAACTCTGTATGCGTTATCTGTTACTCCATATCCCCACCTCTAAGCAACCACTAATGAACCTTTTGTCTCTACAAATTTGCTGCTTATCCTGGAAATTTCATATATTTGGAATCATACAGTATGTGGTCTTTTGTGACTGGCTTCTTTCACTTAGCATACTGTTTTCAAAGTTCATCCACGTTGTGGCGTAAATCAGTATTTCCTTTCTATTACATAGAAATTATAATATTATATATTATATTAATGTTATAATTATATATGTTATACATTATAATAGAAAATAGTATCTCATGATATAGCTATGCCATATTTTGTTTTCTACTCATCAGTCGAGGAACAGTGGGTTGTTTCCACTTTTTGGCTGCTATGAATAATACTGTTACAAACATTGAGGTACCAGTTCTCATGGAGACATATGTTTTCTCTTAGGTACACCTAGGAGTAGAATTACCAGGACATATGGTAACTGTTTAAATATTTGAGGAACTGTCAAACTTTTTCCCAAGTGGCTGTACAATTTTACATTTCCACCAGCAGTGTTTAAAGATTTCGATTTTTTTCATATCCTTTCTTGTCTTCTTAAGTACTACTACCTCTTATCTGTAAACTAGAAGAGTAAACATTACCCGTGAGAAAAGGGCACCAACAAAAGAAATCATACAGGCAGTTAAGAAAGGATGCCAAGTTTAATCAATCCTAGACCCCAGAACGAAGGTCAAGAATTAATGCTGCTTTTTTATCATTATTTTTAATCAGCAATACATTATTTTGATGTTATGGATATGAATAATTAAGTTCCCAAACCAAACTAGATAGATGATTTCCTTGACTTTTTTCTTTTTTCCAGACACACATAATCTGTACATTTTCTGGGATGTAGTACATGAACCGCAAAGGGATCAAACACTGGAAACAAGAGCTCTGAAGTCCAGCTCTGGCTGAGGCACTCTACATTCGCCTATGACTTAGTGACAGTCGAGTTAAGAACTAACGCCTTCTATCACAGCATGAGCACTGGCAATGTACTCTTCTTTTATCCTGGGGCCTTTGAAAACCTCTATTAGTTTCCCCAAATTAAAAAAGTTAAAATAGGGACCTATTTATAAAAAAAGGAAAAAAAAATCCTAGAGAATATTTTGGACCACAGATGGTCTCATGTTAGCTTATATTTCTATGTGAAAGATGATACAATAGTTAGTTATGTTTTCCTGAAAAGACATGTAAATGGGAGCATATCAGAAATGAGAGCCGAGGCTCTACTATAACCATAAACACACAAATTTTAAACAATACAGATCAATTTATAATTAGCAGAAAAGGAAAGATGGCATATGGGACAATTTTCCAACTGTAAGAAAAATGCTAAGCGGCAATAATTTTTACCCGCATTGTCGGTCTGCCAGTTTTGAATTTGTTCTTCAGAGTAGGGCAGACTAGAGTGGAATTAGGCTCTCAGACTCTGGAAAACAGATTCTGGTTTTCCAAATATCTCCAAGCCAACACTGGCCTCATATCTTTCTATATATTTCTTATAATGCCCCAGCAGCTAATTTCTGATTTTGAGGAATAAGTAGTTGAATCTAACCTGGTCTTTTTAAAATAAAGAGCTTAAAGATGACTGGATGTCTTCAACCAACTCCATCTAATGTAGGTAACATAGAGTACTATTAAATAACATCATTTAATATTCAGTCTGAGGACCCAGGACTGAAAACAAAGAATGAAGATTATGCACTGGTGCCCAAACGCCTTTGTAACTCAAACTTTTTAAATCTGAGGAAAGTGAGCAATCACTGTAATTTTAAAGTCTGTAAATTTGGAGTCCTTGGAGCATCCTATAAGTCTTGTTTTATTAAT
Organism: Mormoops blainvillei; assembly: GCA_004026545.1. Taxonomy (NCBI): domain Eukaryota; kingdom Metazoa; phylum Chordata; class Mammalia; order Chiroptera; family Mormoopidae; genus Mormoops; species Mormoops blainvillei. Next base: position 104,380 of record PVJD01000477.1, read on the forward strand.
TTCATCTTATACCAATTCTAAGAAAATGGGCTGACACAGGGTCATTGCTACAGGAACAGAGAGATCATGTAGAGAACATAAAGCAGCTCATTATATGTGAGTGAATTACTTACAGCTACTTTCTTGCCCAATCAGCAATCATTAAAGGGTCTTTACTATTTATGAAACACTGTCACTTAAGATTATGTACTATTATGCACAAAATAAACACTTTATTTTTATTTTGGAATATTAGATTATGTTGTTAGAGCCCCAAACTGAGCGGCCGCGACAGTTAAGTCACTTACCAACTGGACTAGTAGAAACTCTCTGGGAAGGTGGTCTGAAGCCAGGTGCCTTGGAGTTGTCAGGGTGAACGTTTTCCAAGTGTCCAAGTGCAGAGTTATTCAGGAACGCTGACTGAACGGTGAAAGAGGCGTCTGCAGCAACTCGTGAGGACAGTGGAGCATCTCCCCAACCCTGGTTAGCTGGCACCTGACTGCTATCAAAAAGACTACTGAAGTGATTGAAAAGTGTGGCTGGGCCAAATGTCGGTGGCAACGATTTATTTGCTGGGTTAATGTGCATCTGAGAACCATTCATAATGTTCACGGCAGAAGAAAGCTGCACTGTAGCTGGTGGGCCTTGAGGTGGTGTTAAAGGAACTGGATTTGTAACAAAAATAGACTGGGGATCCTGGTGTATAGTTGCATTTGGTACCACTGAGTAAAAAGAACTCCTGGGCTGCATTCGATGAGAAACTCGAGGCGCTGGTACAGCTAACTGAGGTAAATTATTGGTATCCTGATTATCAGCAGCAACCAATCTCGGTGATGCCAAAGTCAATGGAGCAGGTTCTGAATTAGATGCAAAAGGCATTGACATAGGACTTAAATCAGACACACTGGATGGCTGGGCCTCCTCCTGTGTATTGTTGGAGGGAGGAGTAGGACTACTGGATGGGTGAGTTTCTGGAGCTCCTGGGGTGTTACTGGCAGAGCTATTGCAGCTATTTGCAGTTGAAGATGGGGTACACAGGTTTGCCATGGGCTGGTCCTGTGTGGACACTTTCTCTTTGGGGGCTGGCATGGCAGAGAAAGACTCCATCTTTTGTGAAGAAAGCTGTGCTTGAGGAGTACTTGCGGGTAGAAATGTGGTGGGAACTTGCCCACTAGTGATAGGTGCAGAGGAGACTGAAGGCAGGGAACTACAAGTGCTTGTCACAGAGGAAATCACTGTTGCCGGAGGACTTGTCTTCGGCACACAGGCAAACAACTGCTTTCTGACTGATGAAGGAGTCCGGGTGTTAGTCATGCACAGTTGCTGACTGGCAGCAACTACGGAAGAGACAGTGATAGGACAACTGGCAGTAGCTAGTCCAGCAGACTCAGAGGGTAAAACGGTTCCATTCTGGTTAGGTAGCCGGCCTGTGGTATTATGCTTTGGAGAGCTATTTGTGTTGCCAGGGTTCACAGGTCTCACTGGGAATGGTCCCCAAGTGTTAGGAGAGGGTGAAAAGGTTCCTCCAAACTGGGCCATGGGTAAGCGAGGATGCCGAATCTGCTGCATAGTCTGAGCAGCAAGCAGGGCAAAATGAGGGTGGGGATAAGCTAAGGGTAGAGAAACTGGGAAAGAAGAACGTACATTTGTTGGAACGTTCTTATTAAGTTTATTAGTAGGCTGGAACGTAGATAATGTTGTTGCCTGTGAAGTTACAAGAGTTGGAGCACCCAAGGGAAATGCATTTTTACTGGAAGCTGCTGTGGTGCCTACACCAGATGAGAAGTTTGCGTGGATGGACTTGGTGCTGGTAGGTGTTCTGATATGATTTTTAGGAATCAAGTCTTCCAATTCCTTAGCAGGATCCTGAATAAGTGCATTGATAAGTTGAACTGCGTATCTTGTTGATTCTGTACCACCCCTGGGATGAAAACAAATGAAAAAACAAAAACAGGATCAAAAACATAAAAATCCAGGTAATCTTTATGATGAGAGAAAATTCTTGATTCTATCACATCTAACAAAAACATGCTTCCAATGAAACTTATTTTCCACACAGAACTAGCCAATATACATTTTCTACAATTACCTTATTGTGATCATTCTCTCGCCATTCTTATCTTTTTGTTTATCCACATCAATATGGGCACCGGTAACATCTTGTATTGCAGTGATATTGCACCCTCCTCTTCCCATTATCCTGGAAACCACTGAGGCTGGGACAGACAATTTCTTTGACCTAAAAAATGAAGACTACACATGAGCTTATGAATTAAATGTCTCTGAATAGTAAATTTATTTATAAAAAAGATGTCTCAGTAAGTATGTTCATGGACATCTATAGAATATTTCTTAAATCTTAAGAGTAAACTGTTGAGTTTTTTTTACCTTAAAAACTGACCTCATCACATTTAATTTAGTAAAGGTAAAAATTACACTGCCATTAAAACAAAAATTATATTTTATTTATTTATTTTCAGAGAGAGGGGAAGGGAGGGAGAGAGGGAGAGAAGTATCAGTTGGTTGCCTCTCCCATGCCCCCAACTGGGGACCTGGCCCACAACCCAGGCATGGGCCCCGACAGGGAATTGAACCTACGACCTTTCAGTTCATAGGCCGGAGCTCAATCCACTGAGCCACACCAACCAGGGCAAAACAAAAATTATATTTTAATCACTTATGATCTAAACATTCAAATTTGCCCAAAATATCAAATGTCAATGAAATTGCAGTGACCATATATACTGACTCTTTCTAAATTAAAATAATGCATACCATATTGTTAAACTTCATGCCAAATAACAGAGGCTAGTTTATCAATATTAACAACTTACACTTAGCAATAAAGAATAAAAGCTCGGATTTGAACTACATAAAAAGCAACTCACAGGTTTCACTCACTTCTACTTGTGTGTGAGGTGAGTGAAGCCAGGGAGAAGACTAGAAGCTGACACTGCACTGGATTATTAAAGAAACTCAATGTTTGCTGGCACAACCGGATAAGAACAACACCCATTATTTTCATGTGGTCATTGGTAGGCCCTACAATTCCCTCTTTGAGGGAGGGACCTTTAAATTTGAAGAATACCTAATGGGAACCCCTAACGTACATTTCATAATCAAAATTTATTATCTTATGCAGACAAGTTGAGGAGAATGTATTTAGGTACTTTGAAAGCTAGAGCATGGAGTAGGTTATATGCCATGAATAATACTTAAATCAATCTGATCATCAAGTGTGCATCTCATCTCCTATTCTGCCAAGACTTCTTCCTTTTTGTTTGTATATATGGATACAAAGTCTTGGAAACATTATAGAATAAAAGACCAGATATCTAGTTCTTTGGTGATTAAATGCACATTAGCAAATCTATGTCTTATCTTGATTCCCAGTTGTAAAGCGTGAGCAGAAGCTAGAAGTATCACCTGGATTGTGTGTACCCCTTCAAAGCAGTGGACTAACTCTGCTTTTATTCATTTCCCCCATCATGGTTCACGTATAAGGTAATGTGAATGAAGGGAGTTGTCAGGGTTTGCTGCAGGGGTATGGGTGTTTTTCCTTCTTTTTTTGAAGAGGGAGGTGGTTTTAATTTTACACGCTCCTTTCCCCCCATTTTATGATAATCTAACTGCATTAAAAGCAGCTAACCAGTTCTTCAGAATACGTTTTCTATCCCAGTCTGACTTTATTTAGACATTATAAATAGATAAGCTTGATTATCTGAACCAAAATGGAGCCCATTAAACAAACATCATAGCCCTCACTAATAACACTGTGACTTTGCTGTCAGGTGTAGAATCTTCTCTTTAAGAAGAAGCTTGTGACCATTTTATATGGGTTGTAAATGTCTGTAAATCTTATTTTTAAAAAAATCTTATGTTTTGATAAAATATATTTTGTTATTCTAAAGTCTACACGTGTTTCATATAAAATAGGCATGCAAAATGTATACATTGCTTCTAATTTTGCTTTAACCTACTCTGGATTTAGTATGATCCTGTAGTTTAAAATACTAACTACATTCAAATTATTCATTAATTAATTGGGTAACCATCTTGCAGAGGAGAATCTGTATGGTCTATGAAAGGTAAAAAAGGAAAGACTAATTCTACTTACCTTCGTACAACTTCTTTCCACCCTTCTTCTCTTTTTTGCCCCCTTTTAGGGCTAGTCAGGTTCAGCTTTATGTTTGGAGAGCTTAACGGCAATGACGCTGACTTGTAGCTTGCTGATAAGGAATTAGGATTCACTTCACCTTCAAGTCTGGGAAGAGAGAAATATGAAGTCCAAAAATATATATGTTTTAAGTTAGAAACTCAAGAGGTTGTTACTTTACAGACAAAGTTATGCTGAAATATTTGAATTAAAATTTGGCACACCGAATTATCAACAATTCAGAAAAATAGAAATAGGGCAAAGAGTCTAACATCTATTTTAGTATAAAAATAGATTCAGAAGCCAAAAGTTGTACTATAACCAATAAAAATAACATACTGAAAGTCAAGGTACACTAATATTTTCAACTTCAAAATGGAATCATAAAAATTTTTAATAATTTCATTTCATAAATAGCGTATGATTAGGAGATTGATAAATTTCACTTCTGAATACTGAAGACAGATAATGAGGTATACTTAAACTGTTTAACACAACTTGTGCTTGAAGAACAAAGTTCAAATGATTGTGCCAGGCATGAAAAAGGACAGGTGGATGTCGAGTTAACAAATCAGAAAATTTTACCGTGTCTGAGTTTTAGAAGTGGCGGCACTCGTTTTTTCTTCCTGGGAATGGAGTAGCAGTGAGGGGTATCTCCGATCACCAGAGGAATTCACATCCATAGTGAAGTTCAACTCTTGGCTTTTACCACCACTGCTGCTCTCACTGTTGCAATCTGCGCTGTCCAAGTTATCTGAATCACTATTGCCACCTGTACCACCACCTCTGGGTTCTCCATTTATTTTATTTTTATCTGCCTTTTGCTGTGATAAGGATATATGTTGTTCTGGTACTATTAAAGGTGCAGTGGGAGGGGTCTCTTTTGTTTTGTTCTTCTTATTTTTCCAATTGGTGCTGGGGGTTGTCACCACATTGGCCCTTTTTTTCCCAAACGCGTTTGTGAATGTTGCAGATGTTGCAGAGATTCCAATTGTGGTGGTGGTGGTTGCACTAGGAGGCTCTATGGGAACTTCTTGCTCCACTAAAATTATCAAAAGGGATAAAAATCACATTGAAAGACATATCTCAATACAAATTATGACAGGTATATCTAATACTTCATAAAAATTCAGTCCCTTACATCATATTTTCCTTTCACCACTATCTATTAGCAAATAAAGAAATCTTTACTGTTGTTAGAACAAATATACTATATCATATTTTGATGTCTAAACTGGTATAAAACATTAATACCATTAACATTCTTAAGATCCAAAATGCTAGTCTCATGAACTAACTACAAATCACAACACAGTTTGAATTTAGGAAATTTTTCAGATAGGATTTTAGAATTATAATCAAAATTAAGCAAGATTATTTGACTACTACAAGCACTGTCAAACTGTACAACAGACAGCTCTTTGAGATTAATAAACCCCAGTGCTACAGAGCTTTGGGCCTGAACCTTAACTAAAATTTTATGAGGAATTGTACCTCAACCACTTTCCAAATGGGGGCGGAGCACATAGAGAAGAACCTGGTAAACCTCTCTCACTATATTGCTTGTAGGATATATACAATGTTTTACAGGGTGATTTAAATTACAGCAACTGAGCTTCCTCCAGTTATATTTGTCTCCCCTTTTCTGTTTCTCTGTACCACTTTACAATGTAAAATATTTAGAAATATTTACCATAAGAGCCAATTATCAATTTAAGATTAAAGTAACTGAATATTTAACTGGAAGTAATTAGAGCAAAAACCACTAAAACTAAAATTGATAAACACAGGAGAATTTTATCATTAACTCAATGGGTCATTTCTCACCATCTTCATCATTCTCCTCTTCATCTTCGTCTTCCGGTAGTTCTGAATTCTCCTTAGGTTTGTTTTCTTCATCTTCTTCCTGCTTCCTTTTCTGCTCCTCTTTTTTCTTTTTTCTCTTTTCTTTTCTTTTCTCTCTTTTAGCTGCAAGAGCCTGCTTTCTGCTCTCCTCTCTTGACTGCAAATGAAGTAGATATATTACCGACAAAGCAATTAATTTAAAATAATGAAATTATATTTTTATGACACGAGGGGCTTCCCATGAATGTCAGTCTCAAAACATATTTATAAAAGCAACAGAAGAAAAAATAAATAAACTGAACATCATGAGAAATAAGTTTTTGTGCTTCAAAGGAACCATTAGGAAAGGAGAAAGACAATCCATAAAAAGGGGGGAAAATTTGCAAATCATACATCTGGCAAGAGACTTGTATCAAGTATACAGTAGTCCTCCTATACCCATAGTTTTGTTTTTTGCAGTTACCCGCAGCTAGACCATATGGCCTGCAAAGCCTAAAACATTTAGTATTTGGCAATTTATTTTTTTTAAAAATTGCCGATCCCCTATGTTAATGAGAAAGGGGTTGAGGGCTGAAAGAAGGGACTGTATATTGAATTAAAAATCATTTCATTACTCTGTTGGCATAAATCCAATTGGCCATTTAGAGAATTGCTGACCATGTAATGAAGATAGTTGTTCTTCCTTCTGATTTTAACTGTAATCAACTTTATCATGGAGGTACTAAAATTTTTTCAATTTCCTAATTAATAAGATGTACACTTTTCCCCCTATTATATGCGATGCAACAATAAATGACCATATATACATTCCTATCTTTGAGCATTTGTCTATCTATCTTAGGTAAAATTTCTGTAAGTGGAATAGCTGGAGTAATGGTATTCACCTTTTTAACTGATTAATTTCTCAAAACATCTCTGTTAATAATTATACTAATTTACATCATACATTAAAAAACTCATACTAGAGCACTAATTTCTCCATATCATTTGCCATCAATAGCTATTACCAGACCATTAAATTTTAAGTCTGGTCAAAGAATTTAAATCTTGCCCTGGCTGGTATGGCTCAGTGGATTGAGAGCTGGCCTATGAACCGAAGGGTCATTCTCCATCTCTTTATTGAACATCTGTATTTCTTTTTCTGTGAACTGCCCATTCGTGTGATCATTTTTAATTCTGAGCAAGTGCTCTTTTTCTCATTGATTTGTAAGCAATCTTTTTTTCTGTTTTTAGCTTCTCAGTTTTGTTTTATATTTCTTAAATTAAGAACGGGTGCCAAAATTTTACCATTTCTCAAAATGATCATATGATTTTTTCTTCCTTTAATCAACAAAATATCATCTCTTGCATTCCCAGATTCTATTTAATCACAGAGTTTGTTCTTTTAATATAAACTCTGGATTCAATAACAATACCCTCATTTTCCTGGTAAGCAGACTAAGTCTCAGAACAGTGTTCTGGTTTACTTAACTTTTTTCATTTTACCACACATCCTGGGATGCTTGACACTTTGTCTTTAATTGAGGATCTAATAAACCACTTATAGCCCAGGTCTTATAACAGAAAAATCATTTCCAGTATTTTACTAAATTTCTTCTCAGGTTAATGTTAAAATCACTTAGGCAGTAATGTCATTTGGTACATTCTGATCTGCTTGAATGTCAGAACTCCCTCACTGTTATAGTTAAAAAAAAAAATATATATATATATTTTTAGATTTTATTTATTTATTTTTAGAAAGAAGGGAAGGGAAGGAGAAAGAGAGAGAGAGAAACATCAATGTGTGGCTGCCTCTCACACGTCCCCCACTGGGAACCTGGCCCTCAACCCAGACATGTGCCCCAACAGGGAATCAAACCGACAACCCCTTGCTTCGCAGTCCGGTACTCAAGCCACTGAGCCACGCCAGCCAGGGTGGTTCACAATATTTTTTATGAATGAGTTCAAATCAAAAACTTATTGTGGCTTGACAATTTATTAATCATTTCCTTTGAAAGATATTTTGTTAAGATTGCTGGTCACAGAAGTGGCAAATTCATTTTAGATTTTCAACAACTTCTAATAAGGAAAATTATTTTTCTCACTCACCTTTTCCAGATCAAGTTCCTTTAAAAGAATACTTGCATTCTTGTTTGCTTCTGCAGCCTGCTGGTCTTTAGCCTTCACAATTGTCTCAACACATTGGTGACATTTTTTCAATAATTCCTGCAGTGAAAAATGGAATTATGTCAATACAGAAACACATAACTTAAAATGGCCAATATAATGAGCTGATCAGCATATCAAAATTCAGGGCTTAAAGCTCAAATAACTGAAAATTTGCTAAAACAAATCAAGCTATCCTTTGAGTCTAATTATGAATCAATCTTTTATTAAAATGAGGAACCATTTTCTAAAAATTTTACATGTTCTTAGAAAACTTTCTAAATCAGGCTAATGGTCTAGTAATAAACTTTAGCTGTCACTGTAATTATGGTTCAAAAGAGAAAAGGAATAATTGATCATAAGTATTATACCCATTCTTTATTTACAAATGGAGAAAATAAAGCATAAAAGATCAGGGGATCAGTCTCACAGAGGAACAGGTTGGTAACTGCATATTTTGGCATATAACCACAAAAACCAAAAATGTGCTTCAACCGCATATTAAACCTACCTTATCTGTAATCGTTGCTATGTATCTCATGCACTCTATATCAGAAGGGAACTGATTGACTTCCTTCACCAAATATTGAACAACTTTTACATGACCCTATAAAGAGTACAACAAAAAATACACAAAAGAATCCTGTGAAATTTTGCCCATATGCTTAAAAACTTAAAAAGTAAAAGGTATAGTAATACTTCCATAGAGTTTACTTAATTACAAGCTGAGATTATAAAAATAAGAACAGTTTTGAGGTCATAAAGAGAAAAAGTTCAATATGCTCAGGAAAATATGTTATGGACCAAAAGACATTTCTCCTGAATTTAATATGCCCATTTCCCACTGCAAGTAGAAAAGCTTTTGTAAATTAGTCCTAAACACAAAGAGGTTATCCTAGAGATCCCAAAGCATTACTTTGGCTCTCACTTTACTAAACAAGGTAGACTGTCACATTTATCTGAGTCTTATGAATTGAATCTTGGTAAAACACTTTCTAAATGTCATCATCAGAGGATGAATAATCTGTAATCAATTCTAAGTATATCTATTATAACATAACTAAACTTGCATAGTTTCCCCTCCTGTTAAGGTTCTAAAACATCCTCTAGAATTAGTTTAATGGTGACAAAACAAAGGAGCAAACAAACAAATAAAACGACAAATAAAAAAACCCCAAAAGTAGTTGCCTCCAGGGCAGAGAATTAATTGAGAAAAGGCATGAGGAAACTTTCTGGAATTATGGAAGTATTTACATCTTCATGGGGTGTGGGTTACATGGACATGTGTATTTATCAAAACTCACTAAACAACAAATCTCAGATTTGGGCATTTCACTGTATGTAAATTATAACTCAATCAAAAGGAAAGAAAAAAATTGAAAAAAAGAATTAAGTCTAGAAAATACTTTAAGTTTTTTTCCTAAGACATATAACTTACACTGCTCTCATTCAGTAGCTACTTAGTTACCAGCTATTATGAGTTAGGCACTGTGCTAACCACCAACTGGGTATAAACATTGGTGAAAAACTCATGGATCTTGGTCTTCATGGGTCTTCCAGCCTAGTTGAGGAGATAGGCATTAAAAGAGTAAACACGTGTTTGAATGTATAATTACAAATTGGGATAAGGAAAATAATAGTGTACTATAAAAGGGAAAAAAGACCTTTTTTAGATTGGGTTTTAGAGAAAGGCTCATTGAAAGGTGACATTTCAAATGGGAGCCAAAGGGTGAGTAGAAGTGAGCCAGGTGATAAGCAAGGGGAAGAACATTTCTGGAAAAGCAAATCCATGAGCCCTGGCTGGTGTGGCTTAGCAGACTGAGTGCTGGCCCGTGAACAAAAAGGTTGCTGGTTCGATTCCCAGTCTAGGACACAAGCCTCTGTTGTAGGCCAGGTCCCCAGCAGAGGGTGTGCAAGAGGCAACCACACACTGATGTTTCTTTCCCTCTTTCTTCCTCCCTTTCCCTCTTTAAAAATAAATCATAAAATCTTAAAAAAAAGAACAGAAAAAGATAACCAGTGAGAAAAAGCCCTGAGGCAGTTAAAAATTTAGTGCATTCTAGGCCAGTGGTTGAAGAATAATAAATAAAGGGGAAGAGTAGCATAAATGACTCATCTGGGGAAACTGGCATGAGCTGTATCTTGCAAGGCTTTCTAAATCATGTTAAGTAGTTTATCGTTTATTGTAATTGCAATGGGCTTTTTAAAATATAACAGACAAGTGAACCTTCATATATACATGAGGTACAATAAATTTTTATGAAAGAGTCCACTCATTTTTGTTCCTCCTAAGGTAGAAAAGACATCCATCTGCAAATAGTATTTGTCCTTAAATCTCATGTTTTATGTACAACAGCATAACAAAACTAGTCTAGAGACCAAGTGATCTAATAATAAAGTTGCCTGTAGTGAACTACCATATAGCTGTTAGATTTGGCCACTAATTGGGTGACTATGTAACAGTGATTGGTGTATAGGTATATAGTCAATTACCCAAAGTCAATTTATCTTTCTTACATGGTTTACCTTAGAATTGATTTTAAATTATTAAATATTGCCCCGGCTGGTGTGGCTCAGTGGATCGAGCAGTGGTCTGCGAACCAAAGGGTCACCAGTTTGATTCCCAGTCAGGGCACGTGCCTGGGTTGCAGGCCAGGTCCCCAGTTTGGGGCGCACGAGAGGTAACAACACAGTGATGTTTCTCTCCCTCTTCCTCCCTCCCTTCCCCTCTCTCTAAAAATAAATAAATAAAATCTTAAATAAATAAATAAAATTATGAAATTTCATCCTACCTCACCCACATCAAATTACCTTGCGAAATGCCGACATAAGAGGTGTGATTTTCCGGTTATCTGCAGCATCCACATCAGCACCGGCTTGCACCAGCAACTGCACCACATCAAAATGACCACCATTGGATGCCAACCAAAGGGGTGTGTTTCCCTTCTTATTATGAACATCAATATGGGCTCCCCTATAAAATCAAAAGATCTTAATATACTTTGTTTCCTATGAGAAGAGGCATGCTTCTATTTTTCTCTATTTGTCTTTTATCTTTTACAAAATATCATGCAAGTAATCTGTCCTTTAAAATGTCAGTAAAGTAGAACAATTTTATTAATTTTAATGGCTCTGTGAAAGGGATACTAGAAAGTTCTAAATATAAATATAAAATTTACCCACCTACTAATCAGGAGCTCACAAAATTTGTAGTGGCCTTTGTCTGCTGCTATTGTTAAAGCAGTGTCTCGTGAGGAAGGCACAGGGGGGGCATTGACATCTGCTCCTTTATCAAGGAGAACTCTTCCAACCTCTGCATATCCTCCAGAAGCCGCTTCCATCAAAGGGGTAAGACCAGTCTGTGTAAAGCAGAAATTATTGAAGTAAATTAATATAATTTCTAAAAAATTAAAACAATTGACTTGTGTTTTCCATTTGTGATTTTCTCTTATAAAAGAGCTGAGCAATACTCAGTCTTAAATTTCACTAAAAAGCAAGTGAAAATTGTTAGATTTAGTTAGACAAACTAGAATGAATTAACTTATACTACCATATGCTAAAGTAAAAAAAATCGTAACTTCTATATTGTTGTAAATTTACATGTGAGACCATAACTTCTATACAAAATAAATAAAGATATTAAAAGTGAATAAAAAGAAAAATAAGACACAATGTTCAATGGAAAAACTTTTTTGGAATATACTTTATGGAGAATGCAGTTTGCTAAATTACTCAGGGTAAAGTCTTTCAATCCTATTCAAATTTAGGTAAAATAAATTAAAATATCACTTCATAAATTTTATTCATTCTCTTCTGTTCATTAGTCTCCAACATTTTTGACAAAAGACATTTCCTACTGGTATCACTTCCAAAATAATATGATTTCTCTAGGAATTCTAATAATCAAGTGGGTCACACCGAATATCCGTAATCTGAAAAGATAAACTGGATCGCAGGTAAGGTTCACTTCTTTGTGTGTTGAAAAGTGTGAGGAAAAAACTACACTTCCTTATTAAATTTTAAGAACTATAACTAATGAAGTTCAGGGAGAAAATATGAAATTTTCATTCAAACCCTTTCAATTTGAAATGACTACCAGGTTGGCCATTGTCTGATTATTAAGAATTCTAAACAGGCTATGTTTTTCTGGAATTCTAATTACCTAATAGTTCTAAGCAACAAACAAACAAACAAACAAAAATACTGGCATGCTCTTTCCTCTGAATAATATCAAGGAATTATCAGACTCTGTCATGGTCAGATTAGATTTTAGCTGTCTTAAATTTATAATCTATGCAGTAATTTTTTGATTGGGTTTTTTACCAATGGTAAGCACATGCCTCATTAAAGGATTTCTTTAAAAACCTACATTAAAGGATGCTACAAAATAATCTTACTACTCAAAAATATCCTACTACAGAATAATCTTACTACACTCAAAAGTTGCAAAATGGAAGACTAAGAAAGTTACTCCAGCCTGAGGTTGGAAAAAGTACTGATTCTATTTTCTTCACTGTCCTTAACAGAAGTCATGAAAGGTGATAGTGTGTCACTGACCACTCTACAGCACAATTCCCCCATCCTGTATTGGGACATCAGGTTTAACTTGTGACAATTTAAAACAGCACATTCAATTTGAGTTTAAATGTCATTCTCTTTCTATTAGAATGTACCTGAGGTAGTTGACAAGTTGACAAGTTATAAAATGCTTATTACCTTCGCTCTATGTTCAACATTGGCTTTTCGGTCCAGAAGCAAACTTACTACTTCTGCTCGGCCTTGGAAACAGGCCAAGGTGAGAGCTGTGTTCCGATTGGTCTCTATCTGGGCATTAATGTCTGAACCCATATCAAGCAGCAACTTCACTGCAGGAACATGTCCATTCATTGCAGCCAACATCAGGGGAGAAATACCTAGTTTACTCCCAGTCCTAAGGGAGAAAATGTGCTTAGAAAATTAAAATGTTACCTGTTGTCTTTTAAAAAGCATAGAGAACATAAAAGATGAAAATGTTTCAGTAAAAAGGAACCAATAAATGATTTAATTTTTTAGACTAATAATTAGAAATAGGAAAGTTTCACAATTTAAAACATAATTCCTAGAGGTTATAAATTTCCAACTATAGATAACAGATAACAAAGTACTTTCTGAAGGAGACCTCTTTAAAAACTGCCACCTTGGCTGAAATAATCTGTGATTATTTATAAGCGCATTACAGGAATAAGTGTTAGCCCTTGAGACTTTAGTACTATCTTAATTAAAAATGGCATCTGTCCAAATATTTAGGGGAAGATACTTATTCCAAGTAGTAACTTATCCATCATGAGTAAGAAAACAAACAAGTGATAGATACCTGGAATTAATTTCTGCCCCAGCATTAAGCAGAATCTTAATGATATTAACATATCCTCCAGATGCAGCTAGACTCAGTGGTGTATAATCAGACACATTCCTATGTTCTTTGTTTGCACCTCGAGCCAGCAGCAAGTCTACCACCTACAAAGTAAAATATGAACAGAAAAGTCCAGTTTACACCAAGGGTTCAACTTACAATACAATTAATTAGGCTTTATGCATTCAAATATCAGCATTAGAGAAACGGATTCAATTTCACGTCAAGGAAATCCCAATTGTATTGAAATTACAAGATGTTATTCTTTCTATTTGTCAACTGTTGAGTAATGAATTTGCATTTCTTATAGGTTAGAATTGTGGTCATTCATCATATACACATTTAAAATACAAGCAAAATATTTACAAAATGAAAATGAACATTAACACACCTCCTGACGTCCACCAGAACATGCCAATGAAAGTGGAGTGTCCTTAGTTCGTTCAGATTGTGCTTCTATATCTCCACCTTTGTCCAAAAGGATTTCAACAACTCCAACATGCCCCGCTGTTGCTGCCAGGATCAGTGGTGTAAAACCTAAATTAGAAAATAAAAATCTCAAACAAATGTGTGGTTTTTACTTATTAAGCTACGGTTTTCATTTCTTTATTGTTTTAGTAGAAAAAAGTCTTTAGGGCAGATGCTTATAACCATTTAACATAAAACTGCTCTAAACCCTAATTTGTTAGTGACAAAAATCCATAAACATCTGATAGAAGGGAAATGCTAAGGCAAAGAAAACTATTAAAGTTTATACTCGTAATGAACTTTGATACCTCTGCATGCTCAACTTTTGGATTAAGGAGAAAGGCAACCACACTTGCTGTACTTCAATGATGATCTACAGTCTAATTACTGGAGAATAATTTGGCTCTGTAGATGAACAAATCTGGAATTCATAATTGAAATATGCTCACCCATCTTTTTACTGAGATGTCTAGGAACTACATATTAATAGTGACTACAATTCAGACTTTATTTTTGACTGATATTCTTTACCTTTTTTGTCTCTGTGCTCGATTTTAGCATCTCGTGCAATGAGTACAGATACAAGTTCTTCATGACCACCTGCACAAGCTAGTGTTAATGCTGTGTCATGATTGCTCTCAGTCTAGAAGGGGGAAAAAAAAGATTTTTTTTTTACAATGGGGTTATCAATTGAGGAGCAAATAATATTTTTGAGAAGAATATACAACGATAATTTTCCAAATAAAGAAAATCAAAATGTGCAAAATAAGTTTAAATAAAGCAATACACTCACATGTGCATCAATGTCAACTGAGGGATACACAGGGGGCAATGACTGGGGAGCCACATTGCTTGAAGACTGCGAACAGGGTTCAGGTGTAAGACATTCTGTGGTCTGAGAGGAACTGTTTGAACCAGTGGGCACTCTGCTACTCACAGCTGAAAAACAATATTCATATTCTTGAATTATATGAAACAGAATAAAGTCACTTACATACAAAACATACAGAAAACATAATGTCCTATATCAGCAATATAATGTAGTAGTTAAATCCCAAGCTTTGGAGTTAGATGAACCTATGTTTGAATCCGACTACTGCTCTTGGGCAAGAAAATTAAACCTCAATTTTCCTTATGTGTAAAATGGGCATAACAATAATAGTACCCGCCTTGTAAGGCTGTTGGAAAGGTTACTTAGAATAATGCAGGTAAAATACTTAGTACAGTGCCTGGTATAGAGCGCAATATAACAAATAGTAGCCTTTTATACTGTCAATAGAAAGAAAATAGTTTCCAATTAAAAAATTAAAGGCAGGCAAAATTAAGATTTTATATCTTAATTTGTTAAAGGCAATTAGATAAAAATATCCTGAGAACAATGCAAAAAAAAGGGGAGAGAACAAGTTAGAATACTTCCCATGTAAGTAGCAGAAAGCATGCATTTTTAAAAAAAATTCAACATTTGCTCTGAAAATTTGCTACAATAAATCAGTGCCTGAAAAATCAAACTATTTTTAAAATGAACATTAGAACTTTTATTTGGAATCTCAATATCTGGTGTCTGAAAACTCTGTTAATTGAAATTATATCTTTATGTCTCTGCATATTTCTTACATTTAATTAGAGATGAAGTTTCCCTCATAGAGAGGGAGACAGGACCTATCTCAGAGGGACATTTTTGAGTTGTCTGTGAGGTAATTTATAAAAAGCATTTAACACAGTGGCACATACTAAGTACTTAATAAATGTAATGATCAGATATTTTATGGGACTTTCAGTACTGTTATTCACTGTATTGAAAATAAAGACATTACTAGTCACTCAAGAAGGAAAAAACTCAGAAGAAACATACAATCATTAATAATATAGAAAAAAAGACGACAAAGTTTCAGTGATGTCAATAAACAAACTCCTATTACCCAGACTAAAAGACAATCAAAAACACATAGGTCTTAAAGGGAAATTTAAGCATTTCAAATGTTAAGAGAATGTTTTCTCTCTAGAATTTTGATAGGACTGGACCCCAATTACTTGCTAAGGTATTCACAGCTGTGAATGACTCAGTTTAGTATACTATTTCTTAAAAATAACAACAAATTTTAAGATGTTCAGATATGTTGCTACATGAGCTGTCCTTCCCCCACCTTCAATACACATGAAATTATGTTAGCAACCCTGGCTGGTGTGGCGCGGTGGATAGAGCACTGGCCTACCAACCAAAGGGTCACCAGATGGATTCTCCCAGTCAGGGCTCATGCCTGGGTTGCCAGCCAGGTCCCCAGTAGGGGGCGCACAAGAGGAGACCACACATTGTTTCTCTCCCTCTCTTTCTCCCTTCCTCTCTATCTAAAAATAAATAAATAAAATTATCTTATCAATATGAATTTCTGCAGCTTGTCACCACATAAATATACATAATTTAAACATTTAAAAATAGAAATGATTATTCTATTTATTCGTTTCACCTATAAGAACACGCACATGGAAAAAAAGCTTTAAATTTTTTGATCATTTAATGAATTAAAAGCAGATATTAATTTGTTACACCTCCTCAAAATAGCTGATATATTTGGAAAACTGCTTCAGTAAACACGATGCTAAAGATTGACATAAAGTAGCTTTATAAGATTTTTACAGTGTTCTCATAATTATTAACATATACCTTAGTGAAGAACTACTTTTCTCTCATTATTAATTTTGCTTATTCATATTATTTCTTTGTTATATGAAAAATATTTAAAAATTTTTAAATACTTGACTAAAGTGCTACGTATTAGAATGTGATGTTATAAAAGACTTCTTTACAAAGTTGACTTAAAAAAATACTTCCATGCATTTAAAAACTATTACCAAAAATGTGTAGTTATATCAATTATTGTACATTTTCTACAACATTCCTAGAAACATTTTTTTCCTCCTTGAAATAATGACAATCAGAAACATTCCATGGAAATGACTCTAACAGGATTAACTGCATACAAAAAGTTAAAAAGATACAACTAGAAAGTAGCAAAGATTTAAAGATACATGTGGAATAAAGGTTTTATTAAGATAAAATTATACCAGGACTATGACATTTTCATAAATCCTAAATTGTTTCCTACCTCTGAACAAAATGTCTCTGAAAATTAATAAGATCACTAACAAAAGTCACTATATAATTCAAATTAAACTCATGCAGTATCCTAAAAAGTGGTGATAAAAGAACTAAATATAATATTCTACTTAATTCTTTATGAAATTTAAGTTTTGTAGGCAATATGGAAGATAATAATAAACCTTACTATATAAAAAATCTGATATTGGATTGTTGTACATAAACTATGTTATTGTAAAAAGTTTTAATAAATTCACTATAATCTGTTTTATATAATAACCATTTCATTTAAATAAACCTCTATAAATAAAATATTAACATCTATTAAATTATTTAAAGGTATTTTATTGTAAATGCCCTCTAAAATAAGAGGATTTCCTAATTACTCCTTATTCTTAAGTCACATTGACTACCACAGGATTATTTAAAGCAAAATACTTTTGAACTGGAATTTGTTGTAAAAGAGCCTATTAGGGTGCCAGCAGCCATAACAATGTGCTAAAGACACAAAGCTATGTTAAACCTTACATGCACATGAAATCTTAATATAAAAATAAGAAATTTTTTATTTAATACAATTTAGAAGTTTGAAGAAATAATATCTTTGAGACAGTCAGAACTTCAAGTAGAATCAGATGCATGCATATTATATCCAAGGCTCTGAAACCTGGCTGAACTTACTTTGACTCTTGTCACTTACTAGCAACTTAATTTCCACCAGGCTCAGTTTTTTAACAGAAAAACAGGTGGAAAAAGTACCTATTTTATAGGATTATTATAAACAGCCCACGAGATAATGTATATAAGCATTTAGCACAGAGCTTGGTGCATGGTAAATGCTCAATAAATATGATTAATTGATATTAGTTGGTATTTAGCCAATGTTCTTTATGTATTAATAACAAAATTTTTACTAGGTGTTTCTAGAACTGCTCAATGGTCAAAGCTATTTTGAATTTCTTTAAGTTGTTTTAAATTTCTAGGCCTCAGTTCTAGACATTTGAACCGAGAGTCACTTAACAGTTATGCTAAACTCTAAAAGCCCAACACTTTAAGAAGAAAAGGACTTGAGGAACTATACTCCCAATCAAGAATTTACATATATTTTATCTGGGACTATATCAATCATGACACAAATAAGACTATGTACTAAAAGGCTAATAAGTTAGTCGGCTAGTCAAGTCACGACATTAATAAATTATGTAATTACCAACTCATTATCATGACAAATTTTGAGAAGAAAAAAAATACTCCTATATTTAAAGAGTAAATTTATTGCTACTATAAATGAATATTCTCTAAAGTATTGTTGTTAGATGTACAGTATTCTCTTCTTTATTAAATACAAGGCATGAGAACTAGACTTAATTTAAACTTAATGGAAAAATTTTATATGAACAGAATTTTTGTATTTATTGGCTGATTTACTAACTAAGGCTTATTAATAAAAGAATATTGTACACTATGGTAGGTCAACTATCACTATATATTGTTAACAGAAATTAAATTGTATTAGTTTATATTAATATTATATATAATTAAAAGATAGTTTATATTAATATTATATATAATTAAAAGATGTTTTCTATATCGGCTTTTTGAAGTTTCATGTTAACTTTGGAAAAGACCATTTCAATTAACAAATACTTCAGTGAAATAAAAATTGACCTCCCCTAAAAGAACTGTGCAACCATCTATTAATACTACCATACAGTTCCTATATACAAGTTACCTTTAGAGCTGTTCACACATTCACAAACAAACAAACGAACAAACAAACAAAAAAACAGGTCCTAAGTTACAACAAACTAGATCAATCAATAATGTGGGTTTCATAACTGAGTATTTAATTAGGAACACTACAATGCTATTTATAGAACCCGATGTCTTAAAAATCAGTTCCAGATCACCAGTTTCATTATTATTCATAATCATAGTTCATACTCTCATATCTGCTTTTACCCAGATCAGAAATTAGAACTATAAACGAACTATAAGAGTTTCTTCATAATTTACAACAACTCTCAATGCTAATGACATAAAGTTAATTTGAGTTAAGTGGCTGTGGTCTGAAGATATAAAAACCCAAATTAAAAACCCAAATTAAAGACTCTTAAAACATTTCCCAGCATTTTTATTTTCTTTATAAAAACTAAGATACTGCTCCTCTGCACAGTGATACCTATTACATATTAGAGGAGTCCACAGGCTATTATAATTCTATAACCATTGGAAGTCATACACATGCCCAATAAAATTCCTGATTTAAATAATCTTATTCCACATTTTTAAAGATTCAGTAAAGATTAGGAAGACTAAAGGCTCACGAAAGAAGAAAGGAAACTGGGATAGCATATTTGGGTTGGGAGGAGGGGAGGAGAATATGACAAGAAGAAACAGACAACAGTAAGAAAAAAAATGTTGCAATCAAGAGACAGAGGACTGGCCTGCCTTTGAATATCACTCCAGCTACATCTTAGTTCTTGGTCTTCATCCACTGTCAACAGCCATCTGGCTGCATTTCTGAACTGGGCTCTCATGGAGGTGATACATTCACCAGCCATCTTTAGGAAGGTAAATGATTAATTGCACTGTTTTCCCACTGCTGCAAGGACAATGAAAGGGAAAGTAAACTTGTGCACCTCATTTCATATCTAGTTGTAATATTCCACCAAAAAAAAAAGAAAAACAGAAACATATACTTTAATGTTACCAGGCCCTTCTGTGTGTGTGTGTGTGTGTGTGTGTGTGTGTGTGTGTGTGTGTCTGTGTGCTTTTGCCTAGACAGTTAATATAAAAATCCCAATCTTCAAATCATCAAGTTGACAATAATTTATAACTTTAAATATTGTAACCACAAACACTATATTAACACGGAATGCTTATAGTTTTCTCTGAACATCCCTTTTAATTAAAATTATTTAAATTGATCTAATAAAATTACAAATAAAGAAAAAGCAATGTGATTTAGAATTCTGATTTCCAAACATTAAAATCACTAGCAGGAAAATTTAATGTATAACCTTATGTGAATATCTCTAAAGCCCACAAAGAAATTCTACTTTGAGATCTCCTAACCAAGATACAATACAGGGTGGTTTTGATACCAAAGGTCTAAAATGAAGGATCACAGCAACTTTATTCCTTTGCCTTTGCAAATAACAAAAAAGAAGATGGGCAAACACACTTCTGGGTGTTAGTGCTGCTGAGCTTAGTTAAATTCACTTCCAAAACACCTCAAGAAATAATTTTACAAAGATAGCTCTAAAATGGAAAAGTACAAAGTTGGTGTTTTTGGAGGGTCATGTAAAGAAGTTGAGCACACAGATTAAAGAGAATTATTACAGATATATTTCTTAACCCACCTGCTATCAGGTCATCAAGAGTGTCGGTAAGCGTCTGGGCTGGAGTTGCAACCATTAGTCCATCTGGTTCTTGAACTAACAGCCCCTGATCATGTCCAGTAATAGCAATCTGAGGCTGTCCTATAATCTGATGATTACCTGATACTTTCTGAAGTTCAAGAGAATTTGTCCCATTAGAACCTAAGTCACTGGAAAAGTTACACTGCGGAGATGATAAAGGCTGGACTGGGACAAAATCAATTTGTTCTGCCGATGGTGGAGACTGTTGCTCATCATCAACATCATTATCTTTAAATAAGATTGTGTCAACCTGAGGTAACTCTGAAAAGTGATCCTCTAGGAGACTACCATCTCCTTCCCCTTCCGGGAAGACTCCTCTATGAGAGCACTGCTGGTGTAGAGACATTGTGTCTTTCTGACCTTTGGTTTCCAAGTATTCTTTGGTAAATTGCTGCTGTGTTTTCATCTGCAACTGCCTTTCCACTTTCTGCAGCTCTTTCAGTATTTTCTTCTTCTTCTGGACTTGCTCTTCTCTGTTCTTTTTAAGTTCTTCTATCTTATCTTTGTTCAGAGGTTCACCTTGAATTAACTCCAATGACTTAAGCTGTGCTTTTTCAATAGCACTAATTCTTTGTCCCAGTTCATTCAGCTTGCCTTCAGTCTCCTCTACTATGCACTCCAAAGGCTGGTATGGGTGAAAAGGTGGCAGTACGTCCTGATCTGCTACCTGCAGGGAACTGGACTTCTGCTTGGATGTACCTAAGCACATGAAAAATGTTTGAAAAAGTGCCATGCTAAAAAAAAAAAAAAAATCAGCTCCCCCTCCCACACACATGGACCTCCCTCCCCAAACCCTTATAACTAATGCTGTAGAATGAATGTCCAAAGAGTCACACAGTGGTAGGTCGATTAAAGACTACACTCATCTATTTAACAGTACAAACTGGGAAGTTGCTAATTCAAAAATGTGATTTTTTTAAATAAAAAAATTTAATCTTTAAAATAGGAGGATTCTGGAAATTAAGATGGGACAGAGAGAAAAGAAAATCAAAGCAGAAAGAACCTCAAAATTCTGCTTATTTAATTAGACTTTTAAAGAACATCAAATCTAAAGCAATATCAAAATGGTGTTAGGATACCATTAACGTTAGCTTAACTGCCCGATTGTTCTTTTTTTTTTTAAAAGAAAAGATTTTATTTATTTTTAGACAGAGGGCAAGGGAGAAAGAGTGGGAGAGAAACATCGATGTGTGGTTGCCTCTCGCACACCCCCTACTGGGGACCTGGCCCGCAACCCAGGCATGTGCCCTGACTGGGAATCAAACTGGCAACCTGCCGGTTCGCAGGCCGGCGCTCAGTCAACTATGCCACACCAGCCGGGGCTGCCCAACTGTTCTTTGTACAATATTAATTATGCAAGTGAAGATTACTACATGAAACTATAGCTTTAGATGAAAGTCAGGTGTTTTTCAAATTGCCAAAAATGTTTCTCTTAATATATTCAAATATAATGTGAAATCAGTTTTATCAAGACATATCCTTCTAAAATTTTCCATTAAGTCTTTAATGCTTCTGTACCTGAACACTAATATTAAAAAGGACAGTTTTTCTGAGTTTAAATAAACTCTTCGTGTAAAATTCTATGAGAGAAAAAAATGAATGTTACTTAGGAGACAATTAGATTTCCCATGTGAGATTATTCATATTGAAAATGTATATTAAAGATAAAGTAGATGTATATTATTTTAACTAAAATGTACATTATTTTGAATCACATTTACTTTACTCCCCTCATGACAAAATAATCATCAATATTAACAATCCTAACATCTGGATATAGAGTGGAGAATACAATAACCACCTTAATTCAAGGTTTAAACTTGTTCAGGAAGAACTGGGACTATTCAGAATAAAAAGAAACAAATAACTGATATAGCCTACAACATCGTTGTACTTTGAAAACATTACGCTAAGTCAGTAATTTTCAACACGTGTGCCGTGATACACTGTTGTGCTACAGGAACTTTTAAAACATGCAATACCTGGCTATTTAGTCAGGGGCACTGACCTCTTTTCACTTAGGTTGTCAAATAAAAAAAAAATGACAATACCCAATATGACAATAGCCATCTGCTGAAAATGAATCAAAATTATACCCATTTTTCCTGTCAGATTGGCAAAAAATGTAGTTTTTGGTGTGCTGCAGAATTTTAGTAATTAGTTTATGTGTGGCATGAGATGAAAAAGGTTGAAAGTCACTATGCTAAGTGAAAGAAGACAGACACAAGAGACCATATATTGTTCAACTTCACTTATATCAAATCTATAGAGACAGGAAGGAAAGAGGTGGTTGCCAGGGGTTATAGTGGTGAGAATGAAGACTGATTACGAAGAGGCATGAGAGATCTTTTGGAGTGAATAGAAATATTCTAAAATTAGATAGTGGTGATGGTTGCACAGCTCTGTAAATTTATTAAAACTCATTGTATTGTACACTTAAAATGAGTGAAGAACTTTATGGTATTTAAATTAAACAACAATAAACTCCTTTTAAAAAAGAACTGGGTAAAAAGCAGTTGTCTACTCTTTTGGATTGTAGTCAATATATATTAATAACATAGCTAACTTAAGAATTTAAAAAATAGATCATTTAATGCATTCAAAATGATTCTCTAGTTCAGAAGAAAAAGGTCCCCATTACATGTTAAAACATTCTGAATTGTAAGAAGGTGACGAAACCATTAAAGAACAATATCAGAGATTCAACTGCTTTTTTGTTAGAATAGATCTTAAAACTGCAGGAATCTCAAATATCTGCAACATGTTTTATTACTGAAAAAGTTTAACAGTTTTTCCACAAGAAACTGTCTTTAACATGGTCAGAAGACTGCAGTTCCAAAATAACTGCCACCACTTTGAGACTTAGTTATTCTTTAAAAGCAAACTTCAGCAAAACGTATTGTCTTTATTCAAATTTTATATTCCTATCTGAGCCAAGTGGTGGGGAAAGACTTTATCCTTTCAGAGCCAAAGCCTTTAGATTTGTGAGATAATTTTATAAATATTTCCATAAGCTTATATAGGAATCCATGGTTTGGATTTATTTGTTCGAAGTACCTCATGACAATCAGCACACAAGAAAAGGGAGGTTAGCTAGCACGAATAGCATAACATAAATCTGTGAGCCCAGCAAGGAAATTTTCAGTTGTGTGATAAATTCAATGACATCAGCAGACTAAATTTAGAAATTCTGTGAAGACTAAATGTTCCTTTAAACATTAATTAATTTCAAAACACCCTTATATAGTTGCTATGTAATTTGTATATAAGATTAAAGAAATCCAGGTAAGAGTACAACACTAACCAGACTGGTAATTATATGAACATACCGGATGTTCATAAATTAAAAATCTTATAAATAATCAAGGTGATCCAAAATAAGATTAGAATTTTGAGGACAGTAACAGATAGGAATGGCCCTTTCTTGTTAACAAATAAGATGCAAGAAGTTTAAAATACAAGATTATTAAAAGTAACTTAACTGAATATAGAAACTCTAAGCCCATAATATATGTAGCAGTAAAAACAAAGGATGGTGAAAGTAATGAACAGAAAGCAGTTCTTCCCCAAAGAGTCAATGGCTGAGGATCCATAATCATGGAGTTACTGGGATTGCCTGGATACACATCAAAGCACTAATACAAGCTATAACAACATTAAGAGTAAAGCAGGGTGGTGCAAAACAAATAATGGAACTTAATCATTCCTATAAGCTGAAGCAACATTTTCAATTTTGGGGAAAAGTAGAGAATGTGGCAAGTGTCCTTTTAGCAACAATTTTCAGTTAGTAGGAAGACCGTAATATATAAGGTGTTAGAAAATAAGAGTTCCATCTCCTTCCAACACCTCCCACTGTCACATGTAAATAAAAATATCTATTCATTGATAACACTGAGATAACATTATAAAGTACTTTCTAGGAATTTAGGAAAAGTCACCATCTCATCTTTTTGGTTTGATTTCTATCCTACTTCCTGATCTTTTACTTTTCCTCCATTAATAAAATTAGAAAAAATTTGTAATAGGAAACCATGATATAGAGACAGCTTAGAATGTGGCCTTCATTTTTTTATGGGCAGTGAGGGAAAGAGGTGAACATGTACTTGCCAAATATTTAGTTTTCTACTGAAATGAGTTAATTCCACCAATTGTTTTTTGTCTAAAATAATCAATACGCTGTGCAATAGAAAAATAATGACCCAAAGGGCAAAATGCATGACATACAGATAGATCTAAATTTGGTTTCATATTTTTTCACTTGGTTTTGTCTAATCAAATACAAACTTTGGTCTGTGATTCCTTTGCTTTCTTATATCACTACATGGCACCTTACTCGAATAACTTTTTTTTTTAAAAGAATGATTTTTGAAACAGCATTCCCAACTGGGTCTTCAATAGAGATAGAAAAAAAAGTTGATGAAGTAGTACAGAAAATAATATGGTACATCAAGTGTAGTAGTGTATATATTATCTAATGGAATTTGTGTTTGGATAAGTAGATGTATATTGTGTCCTGGGTTTCAACATTCTTATCGTGGCCATAGTAAAAAATGAAACCCATTGGCCTAGAATTGCCTCATTTTTTCCCCTTATGTCTAAATATCTGTCTCAAAATTTCCCATAGCAATAGGGCATGCTATACATCTTTCGCACAGCAAAGCTAACCAAGAGTGTCCAAAGATAGAGCGTCTGTGTTATAAGCTAAGAGATTAGTTCAACCTTCTGTCTTTTACTATAAGCAGTTATGTTAAAAGATATTATTACATCTGGGCATATGTAATCCATGTTAGCATGATCACATAATGGAAATCTACTACACTAGAGAATATCAGTAGCAAAATTTCCATAAGAATACTCAATTTAATTCACTGTACGTATTTTTTTTCTAAACGCTTTTAATGATTTGACATAAAAACATAAGAACTTTTCATGTTACGTATTCACTTTGGGATATAAAGCAGCATGTAAATTTAATACTTACTTTACATTTATATTTCTGTTTTCAATCTTTCCACCAACATTCTAGAATACTACTTTTTGATTATCATTTTTTAAAAAACATTCTCTTTAATCACAATGTCTCCATTCTTAAAAATTCTTAATAATTTCTTTTGTTCTCAGAATAATCTATATTCTTAGCCTGGCATTCATTAGTTTACTCAACAAATACTAGAACATCTAGTACAAGCAAGGCATAGTGGACCATACAAAGATAACAACATAAATCCTGCCCTTGAGGAGCTTACAGTCTAAAAGAGGAGATAAAAGATGTATAAGTCCAAATATAAGGATAAATCCAAGGATTGGCAGGCATGGAGATGGGTGTATATAGGAACCCTTATGTATTGCTGGTGGGAGTGTATTCTGCTCTGTAGCCATTCTAAAGAACAAACTTTTATAATAGTACTGTCAGATAAACATTATGCATCATTATGCATTCTATGACAGGCAATTCTCTTCCTAAGTTTATCTCAAAGAAATTCTCACACAGATCCAGAAGGGGGGAGTACCAGGATTTTCATCACAGCATTGTCTGTGGTGGTGAGAAGTGAGAGGCAACTGGGTACCCATCACTGGGAGAAGGGACAGGTAAAAAATGGAGGATATACAGGATGAAGCACTGTGCTGCAGTCAGGAACAATCTAGAGGTAGACACATAACTAGATCTTAAAAACAGTGTTGAGTGAAAAAAGTGAAAACAACAGGGGATTATAGCACAATACCATTTATGTAAATTAAAAATACTCATAAAGTACTAAACGTAAGAATTCATAAGAATAAAATAATCTGCATATAAAACAAAACAGAATGACTGCCCACAGGGCACGTAGGGGAATGTGAAGAGGAATAAAAAGGGAATATGCAAAACAGGAGAGGAGCCAGGAGGTCAAAGCACCTGCAACCGAATATGATTAACTCAACCTTCTATGCCTGAGGTCCAAATGGGTGGGACAGGGGGAGAAGTGACCAGACCAGAAGGAAGAGTCAATAAAGTGCTGTAGGAGTTCAGAGTAAAGAAAACGCTCCTCAAGAGGACTGGAGGCGCACACAAAAGATGTAGGTTTCTTTTTATACTGACATCAGTTAAATACTTTGTTAAATTTAAACAGATTAAATTCTAAACTGTAAACCGGCATAGGATAATTGAGTCCTTTTTCGAATCTCTGTAGAACCAGTTAGAACAAATAAGTTAGGTGAAACAAATGGCTTTAATCAACAAATTTATTTTAAACACTGATTTTGAAAGGCAAAGGGTTGATCCTATTTATATATCCTTTCCCATCTGAATATTCACAACTATATGTAATAAAGCTAAACAATGCTGGAAAACTGGGCATATCACTCTCACTTAGTTTCACATTTTGTTTATACAGGTGATTCTGAGGTCTGTCAGATGCCACCTAGAATCGCAAATCCTTGAAAATCAACCATAGGTAGGTGAGATTAGTTGCCTAAATCAGGAGAATATAGGTCAAGATGGATGGAGCCTAGACAAATGGTATACATGGGTCATGAAAGAAAAGAATGTGAGTAGGATATATATATAAAACACCTAGGTAAGATTTAAGAGCATGAGTATATTTTAAAAGGGTACCGGTATAAATAATAAAAAGATTTATTTAAAACACACAGAAGTAAAATGTTATAAGAACTTGAAAAGATGACTGCCAGAAGAGGAAAATAAGGGTCTTAGAGAATTAAGAACCCTTCCTTTATCCCTAATCACATATGCAATACTGATGTAATATATAATCTTAAGAGAAACAAAAGCATCAAACATCAAGTTTCATCACTCAAAGGAACTTCTCTAGAGACATAAATGGGAAGTTTTAGAGAAAAAGCCACCTTAAGGAGAAAAATATAATAACATATGTTTAATAATTTAAGATAGGTTTTTCTACCTTGTAGATTCAGTGTGTACTTTTATATCAACTGATTTTTCCTAATTCATACTGATATAACATTCTATGATGCACATGAGTTATCTTAACATTACATCTTAACATGATACATTATATAGTTTGATCCTGCATAAGTAAATATTAGGTTGGCAATGCCACTTGGCAGCTGGCAACAGCAAGTGCCCACGTGTCTATCTAGAGTGGTAACTTTTTTCATTCACTAATAATTTTAAAAATGAAAGACTCCTTAAAAGGTAGTTCATTTTTATACTAAGGTAATAAAACATCAAAATGAAGAAAATAAGTAGATTATATAAGAAGGTATTTCAATAAGCAAAAATATGATTACTCACTTAAGTATCCATTAAAAAAATCACTACCCAAAATTTTAGTTTACTTACATATTAAATTTAAAAGTTTTACTTCCTTTCTACACTTACTTCATGTTTTTCCTAGTTTATTTCTTAGTTATTCTGTGGTCCGTGTGAATAGTATATATATTTAACGATTTCTTATTTTACTAAATTTCTCTAGCAAAAGTTAGTACAGCCCTCTAAGCACTTAGCCAAACAAGGAACAACAAAAACAGAGGAGTTTGGGTTTCAATATTTTCCTAAAAGCTGTCAGTTAGTTATGATGCTCAGATTCCTTAACAAGTACATGCTTAATCTGCTTTTTATTTGTTAAGAATACAAATGGCAGCCTTCATTTTCTGAAAAGTTTGAACAGCTATGTGCCCAACGGTAAGCTGCTAGAATTAGCATAAGTCAGAGAGACTAGAGGCATTACATCTCTGAAATTAATAGTTTAGAAATGAAGTAATCCTTAGTGAAGGTCCTCAATACTTAAAATTACGAAAGCTGACATAATTTGAAAGAACAGAGGCGGATTTAAGGGCAGGTGCACTGGGCGCGCGCGCTGGGCCCCGACTTCCGAAGGCATGTATTTTTATTTTCCCTGTCTCTCTCTCTTTTTTTAAGGGGACCAATATTTTCTTCTGTGCCCGTCGCCTTAACCGACCTTAATCCGCCTCTGTGAAAGAAACTTCTGCTTGCTGCTGTAACAATTAGTCTTAACCAACTTTCCATAAAGCACAGATTTAAAGATACTAATACATACTAACACACCTCATTGTGTGTTAGATTCAAAAATCTAGAACTTGATTATCATATAATGAATGAAATATGCTCATAAATTTGTTCTTATGTAGTTTACAAAGTACCTATGTTCTTATTTCAGAGAACTCAGACATAACTATACTTGATGATCAAGTGAAGGTACTTTTTATATCTACAGTGAAAAGACAGAAAAAAAATCAGAGCTCATAAACTTGAGTCCTTTAAATAGTTTATACTCCTTAATATTCACTTGGATATTATTTATATACTTTTTGATAGTTATTTGTCTAGGTTTACATACTGGCAGATGTTAATCCATCATATTCTACATTATGTGAAAAAAACTAAATTTAGGAATTCTTAAACTTCTTACTTACTGAATTGAATCAGTGTTCCTAAGACTTAATTAGACAACAAATACATTTTCATGTTCCATTATACCACTACTTAGCTAAAGAACTGTCAAACGGGAAATGAATGTCTGATGAATTTTCACTACATTAATTTAATCAAGAACGTGGTTTGTTTCTTCAGTATTTTCACCTGTGCTAGATAAAAACTACATCTAGCAGTATGTTAACAGGAAAATAAGTCATTTTTACTAGTATTTAATGTATTTTCTATTTTAAACAGTCTGTAAGAACTAGTAGCATTTTCAGAATTACCTACCTCAATTAATCATGGGATTATGAATTCATTAATTAGATAATAAAATACCCATTTTAAGAAAAATAATTCAAAACTAACCTTTTTGTAGTCCTGAAAGGGCAGGGGAGTTCTCCTGTGAAGTTCTGTCAGGCTCTTGGGGAGGTACAACCATGGTGAGTGTATGCATTGGTACACGTGGAACCTAAAAAGTCAACTCAGAAAAAAATAATCTCAGGCCAAAGAATAAAACAAAGGTGCACAGATTAAATAGAGATCCTGTTTTAGATTTTCTTCAAACCACCAAACTAACTTTATTGTTTCTTTAAAAAATAAAAAAATCCTCCACCAAGGAATAATTTCTGAGAATACTGATTGGACAAATTCAGGCAATCTAAAAGTAGTGAATGATTTAAGCTAAATGGAATATTACTCTTTTGCTAAGAAGAAAGCCTTGCTAACTCCGATTATAGCTAGGAGTAGAAGTCACATATCCACTGGCCAATTTACCATTCTTCAAATTCCATGTGGTTCAAAAGAAAAAAAAAATTCACATAATTCCTGAATTGGGGTGTATTAGCAGTTCTCAGGATAATTTTGTAGACGAGAGTTTAAGATATCACTGAACTCTGTATGCTTAGTATACTGTCAATATTCTCTCCATATTTTTAGGTAGGTTTAAAAAAATACCTTAATGAACTTTTGGTGCATACATCCTGGTTAACTATACTTTGCTGGCTGACAAAGTAGTTATTGCTAGGATAAGTAAGTGTCTTGGAAGGTATTAAGGGAAAAACGTTTTCTTAGTGCAAGATTATGTTCAATGCATTCATTAGAAAACAAACAACTCTAGCCCTGGTCGGGTAGCTCAGTTGCTTAGAGCATTCTCCCTATATGCCAAGGTTGCAGGTATGTGCTCTGGTCAGGGCACACACAAGAATCAACTAATGGATGCATAAATAAGTGGAAAAACAAATCACTGTTTCTCTATCACTCTCTCTCTCTTCTTTCTAAATCAATAAATAAAAAGTTAAAAAAAACCCTAAAGACCTAGTTGTAGTAAGATGACCACTTGGAATATTTATATTTATATTTGGTATTAAGTGTTTTTTAAAAAACACTTTTTAGTAAATAACATAAAAAAAATTCCATGTTTTAAAGAAAATAAGCGTTAGATAATTTCCGATCATGTTTATCTCAACATGTAATAGAAAAGAGAAAAAAACAATTTTACTCGAAACAAATTTTAAATAAAAATTCCCAATTTGCAAGAAGAGTTATATTTACAAATAACCTCTGTTTTACTTTACCTGAGATTGATCTTGAGAAGGTGGAGGGAGCAGAGACACATCTGTAGTAGGAACTGACAGAACGTTGTTTGGATAATCCAATAGGTAAGAAACGACATTAGTATGGCCACCTTTTGCAGCTTCAATGAGCATTGTTGAGCCATCCTGAGAAACATTGATACAATTAATTACTTATAAATTTCTTCTTATATGATTACTATACATATTTAGTTTCTCAGCAACTCATTTAAAATCAAAAGTTATTTAAACAGTAATGAATATTAAGCACTAAGAGAGCAAACAAACATATACTGTATTAGAGGATGCCTATTTAATTAAAGCGTTTGGCCTGAAGGATGTGTTTGGGGAAGAACTAAATTTTAAAAGCAGAATGAAAAACTTACTAAAACAGAAAGACAGGAATGCAAAAGAATAGGGCATGAAATCCAGGAAAAAATATTTAGAGAAAGTATAATATTAACTTCTTCAGCTATCATAGCATATATTCAAAATATTATAAATATCAAATAAGACTGAAAAGACCTCGGGTATGTTGGAAATAACTATAAATTAAAAGCTATATTATGGAGAGCAATTGGGGGGTAATACAGAAAAAGAATATGCCATGTGATAAATCAAAACAGCCATTTGTAATTGATAATTCTGAATGATAAAATGAAGCGAAGATGTTTATATAAACTGTATTTGCAACTGGTCAAATTCCCACTGTGCCTATTACCCAGAGCAGGAACTCTAAAATTTAAGAATAATTAAGAAGTTCTTTCTTAATACACTTTAATAGCAATGTATATATGATTTATTCATTCACTTATTTTAAAGTAGAATACCTTGAGTCGATGAGTAGGGTCAGCCCCATGAGCCAAGAGCAGTTCAACAACTGCCAGGTGACCTCCTGCACAGGCCAGCGACACCACTGTATGATCATTATTGGCTGTAGCCCTATTCACATTGGCACCTTCAAAGAGAAATAAGCAGCAATCTTAGCAAAAGTTGGAATCAAGCCAGTTCACAGACAGTATCATTGTAAATACCTTTTTTGAACTATAACACAGACACCAAAAAAGCACATAAATCATTATTTTATAGTTTGAAAAATTTTCACAAAGTGAACATACCTGTGTCACCAGCACCCAGATCAAGAAACAGAACATTATCCACATATCAAAAGTCCCATCTTGTGCCCCCTTTCAGTCAGTACCCACCCCTCCAATGGTAACTCTTATCCTGACTTCCAAACTGGTTTTAGTTTTTGAACTTTATATGAATGAAGTCATACAATGTACTTTTTTGTTTGTCTTGCTTCTCTTGCTCAATATAGTATTTGTGAGATTCATCCACATTGTTGCACATAGTTGTAGTTTGTTCATTCAATACCACTTTTAAAATGGAAAATCTAGAAGACTAAGATTAATAAATATATATAGGTTAACATAAGCATCAAATAACAGCATTGTATGTAACTTTAAAACATTTAAGACTTTTGTTAAAGATTAAAAAAAATTTTTTTTTAAGATTTTATTTATTTTAGACAGAGGGGAAGGGAGGGAGAACGAGAGGGAGAGAAACATCAATGTGTGGTTGCCTCTTGTACTCCTCCTACTGGGGACCTGATCTGGCCTGCAACCCGGGCATGTGCCCTGAGAGGGAACTGAACCAGCCACCCCTCGGTTCACAGGCTGGCACTCAATCCACTGGGTCACACCAGCCAGGGCTCAAAGACATTTTTGATCTATTTCTAGAACATGGCAATATAGCCACGTCTCAAAGAAGAAAAAACATTTAAAAAAAAATCATATTTAGGAGAAATATAATTTTTCTTCATATTGTGCATTTTAAGCATCAGAGGGATCTGAATATGAAGAGAAGACAAGATTATCCAAATATGTTATCTGAAAGGCTATTTTAGTAAGGTGCTCAGTAGCTTTGTACAATATGACCTGAAGCAAACCTAAACACAAAATTTTTCTTAGTTGCTTTTTGAAAAACTGTTTTTGGCCTCTGGAAAAAAGTACTGGTTTTTAGTTCAACTACCTTTTACAGACCTCAAAGGGCTAAAGTAAATAGTTGAGACTATAGCAATATTCATTCTTCATTCTTCCTTAATTCCAAACTTACGTTATGAAGAGAAAAATAAACCTATGAGTGAAACTGTTATTAATTTCTTTAATTTTCAGACATATCCTGCTGAACCTAATGCTTGGAGAAGGCAAGACACATCAGTGAACAACTTTACACTAGCAACATGAGATTATTTTTAAAGCCGTTAATAAATTTAGATGGTAGGACTATTTAGCAGTTACTACATCCTAATAAGGCCACAATCAATGTGTCCCTGCTCCTCATGAGCCTGATTATATGCTTAGCAGGGTAGTTGTTGGGTATGAAAAGGAGTATGAGAGAACTTTGAAGGTTAGCATCTGTTTATTACTTCTGTGTGGTTGAGGTAAATAATTTTTACAGGGTATGTTATAACATTATGTAAAGACAGGCCTGACTTGGTAGCAGAAATGTGATATTGAAGAAAATAAACTCTTTTTTGTCCAATTAAAAATATTTCATATTTAAAAATGATAAAAATATTATACTGCATTCTTCATGGTACAAAATGTCAGAATTTTATTATAAGATATAAAATTATTTTAATACCATGACATCACTTGAGTGGAGCTTTCTTGGATTTTACCATCCTATACTAGAATTTTTCATCAAATGCTAGAGTACCTCTAACAATATAATACAAAGTTAGAACCAAATGAAATTGCTGGTATTATACACCATTTTTGATGTATAAAATGACAATTTTATATGGTTCAAACTAACATGGGTTTAGCAGCATTTTACTTTTCTATGGTAAACAGTATTGAACTACCATTTCATCTATCATTTGAACTTAGGTGCCAAAATACAAATGAATAAATATAATAATAAATAATGTCCTTGTATACTTAATCCAACTGTCCCATAAACAACAGTAGCAGACTCTCTCCCTTTTATCCTTTTCCCCATTTCCAGCAGAACTGCCTTATCATTTGCTAAACAATACTCTATCTATTAAATATAGCTAGACGGTTATATTTGGCTTTTCCAACTTTTGGGAGTAACCATCTGCTGCTTGGTTGATAAAAACTTCAAACTCAAAACTAATAAAGACCCCAGTACGTACCTTAGGAATTCTACGATTACTAAATAAAATACAGCACAGATAAGGCTCAAATATAGCACTTATGCTGCAGGTAAAGTGGATTTAACATAAATTGCAACAGTTTAAGATTTTTCTTTAGAATTGTATCCTCTTGGAAATAATCACTTGTACTTTCTTTACCTTTGCTAATAAGAAACTGCACAGTACACAAATGACCAGCTCTTGCAGCTTTCATCAAAGGTGTTCTTCCACCTTCAGATTCATGTTCCTATTAAAGAAACAAAAATAATCCATCAGTAACAATTCATTAACCATCTATTTTAAATACTTAGTACCAATGACAGATATAATGAAGGTTTAATACTTATATGACCTACCTCCATTCCTCCAAAATACAGGATTAATTTCAGTCCATGCTACATGGTGTAACCTTTTAAGGTCAAGTTCAGTTTTGCATACCAAACAATAACCATTAAAGAAAACACTTAGGTTTAGTTTGATCCCCAAAGAGAAGATGCTGCATTAAAAAAAAGGTTTTATTTATTTATTTTTAGAGAGAGAAGGGAGGGAAAAAGAGAGGGAGAGAAACACTGATGTGTGAGGGACACATTGACCGGTTGCCTCTCGCACGCCCCGAGCTGGGGACCCGGCCCACAATCCAGGCATGTGCCATGACCAGGAAGCCGACTGACGACCTTTTGGTTTGCTGGCTGGTGCTTAGTCCCCTGAGCCATAGCAGCCAGGGCCTTTTTTTTTCTTTTTATTCCTGAGGTTAAAAAGATGTTCCCCTAACTGTTCATATGAACTGTGAGAAAGGTGTCTTAGTATCATGAGGTTATTAAAAGAGATTTTGATCTTCTATCGGATGCCAATAAGAACTCTATCATAGGATAAAAACCAATCCCTGAAGAAAAACACTATGGTATTTCAGGAGTAAAGTAAAACGGAGAACAAAAAATACAGCAATGAGCAGATATTTCTTAGAGTAGAATTTAAATATATGAATATCATAGGCAAAATAATCAATTTTATAATAGTATAAAGATTGTTATTCTTTCCAGGAAGTTGCCAGAAAGAGAAATGAAAGATTAAACAGCCTCCAGCCATCCTATTAGCAAATGCCACTACAAGTATACTTGTATGGTAAGTAGCACTTTCACTACATAGGCAAATGCATTAATTCCTGTTGGTTTGGTCCTCTTTTGTAACTAAGAAATATTTGATAAAGAACAGTAATTAAGTCAGGCTTTATTTCAGCTCTGTTCTAATTAACTGAAAATCCTTTAGCTACCACATAGTCACTTTAAAAATTGTGTGCTCTGCCAAAGAATTTAACCTATTTACACAGTTATATCTGATCTACAACTTAGGCACTAACTAACAATGAGAAATAAGAGTAGACTGTCAATTCAGTGGAAATGTTACACTGGCCTGCAGTGACAGGAAGTGTACTTTAAAAGAGATTTTAAAAAATCTTGATGGTGTAGAATCTTTCAGCCTCTATAAAAATGTTTATACTTTGACTTTTTTATAATAGTAGGTGTACAGTTGTGAAGATGTGAAGTTTATTCTTGTGCTATTACTTATTAATTGTATTATTTTCCATATGAACAGCTGTAAACCTACTTTTACCCCACTCTGTATATTGATTAGACAACCACCTTTACTAACTCTAAGGTATGGAAGAATGAATAACTATAGATAATACCAACACAATCTGGCTTACAATAAAATGGATTTTGAATTTATAGTCAAATCTAGGTAAATCTAAGATTCTGGTAATTTACTTCAAACAAAACAGAATATACATCATGAAAATCTTACTCAGAAAGACCTAGGAAGCTGTTTGTCCAGTTTTTCATCTGACTTATTTCTGAATTATCAGTACAACTAACAACACACTGGAAATAAATACTCTTTTAGCACCTTATTTTCCTTCTTGCCCAGGGTCTTTCTGTTCAAGCTGTTGTTTCTTCCCCCTAACACTTATTAGCTCTTTTCCATCCTTCACATCAAGTGTTATATCTTCAAGGAAGACATTCCTGAACTTTTTAACTAGATTGCTCTTTTTATTATTGACTTACAACTCTAGCAACCACCCCTTCAAAATCCAATCAAATATTAGTTTGTGTAACTATTTGGCTAACATGTCTTTGCCATTAAAATGTAGGTTCCATGAGAACAGCAACTGCATCCATTCTTGTATACCACTATAAACCTAACATCTAAAACAATGAAGGGCCTGAGTACTGTTTACTAAGAAGGAACCTAAGCATAATTCGCCTCTTAAATCAAACCACAGTACTGAGGTTTGAAGTTTTAATTTTCTACTAATAACAGAAAGGAAAGTTAATGTAATGGGAAATTAAGAGTAGTTGCTAAACTCAGAGTAGTGAGACTTTCATTATCTGCCATTATGTACATTATTACTAAAGCATGAGTGGGTAATACTAATGTCACTTTTCCTGTTTCTTTATCTCTTAAGACTTGCAATGACATCCACCAACATAACTAGATCTTGAAGACAAAAGACTTTGAAAGTCCTCCTTTAGAATAAACTTTTAAATACTGGTACAGATAACTGTTAGTTCTATATATTTAAAATATTAGCTGATTAAAAAAATCAGAAAGTGTTGGCCTGACTGGTGTAGCTCAGTGGATTGAGTGTTGGCCTGCGAACCAAAAGGTCACGGGTTGGAATCCCAGTCAGGGCACATGCCTGGGTTGCAGGTCAGGTCCCCAGTAGGGGGCGCACGTGAGGCAACCACACATTGATGTTTCTCTCCCTTTCTCCCTTCTTTCCCCCCTCTCTAAAAATAAATGAATAAAATTCTTAAAAAAAATCAGAAAGTGCTGTCCTGAGACCAAATTTCAAATTTCAACATATTAATGACATTTCTGAAATGAATGGTCTAAAAACTGTCTACTTTATTTTCCTCCCTATAAATATTCATTCCTTTGGCTTTGAACTATATAATTATGTTTGAGAAAATGGCTGGTAAAATAATGCTACGACTTTATAATGTATTTATATTTCATGTCCTAACTGTAATAACGTATATTCCACAACATGTATTATTTGTACCAAAATATCTAACCACTAAAATCCTTTTAAACTAGGAATCAAATTTGTATATATTACTTATGAATATTGCATTTATTAGTACAGCAAATATTTGTTCAAGATAATAAAATTTCAGGATATACATAAACAGACAACTATTTTCCAAGGTTATAAACTTATATATTGTATAGTTTAACATTTTTTCTAAGCAGCCCAAGTGTCCATCAGTGGATGAGTGAATAACACAACTATGGGACATTTACACAATAGAATACTACTTGGTCATAAAAAAGAAGAAAATTTACCCTTTGCAACAGCATGGATGGTTCTGGGGAACACTATGCTAAGTGAAATAAGCTAGTCA
Organism: Mormoops blainvillei; assembly: GCA_004026545.1. Taxonomy (NCBI): domain Eukaryota; kingdom Metazoa; phylum Chordata; class Mammalia; order Chiroptera; family Mormoopidae; genus Mormoops; species Mormoops blainvillei. The sequence goes on from PVJD01000477.1 coordinate 141,432, forward strand.
CAGAAAGACAAATACCGTAGAATTTCACTCATATGTGGAATCTAAGGCACAAGCTGAGCTAACGAGGAAAATGGGGACAGACTTATGCATGGAGGGCAGCTACTGGGGGCGTGGTTGGGGCAGGGAGAGGTTGAGCAAAAAGGAAAAGGGACATGAGTGGACATGGGCAACAGTGTGGTGTTTGCTGGGGCGGGGGGTGGTATAAGGGAACTAAATGATAATGGAAAAAATATATTAAAGATAGAAAAAACCCATTTTTTCTCTTGTATTTGGAACAGTTGGAATAATGTAGGGATTATCTATTCCTTGACATTTGGTAAAACTCACCTATAAATCCATCTGGCCTCTTACCTTCATTGAATGGCTGATTTTAAACTACTGATACAATTTGTAATATGGTTATTGTTCTATTGAGGGTTCCTATTTTTTAAAAAGATTTTTAATTTATTTTATTTTTAGACAGGGGGAAGGGAAGGAGAGAGGGAAACATCCATGTATGGTTGCCTCTCGTGCGCCCCCTACTGGGGACGTAGCCCACAAACCAGGTATGTGCCCTGACTGGGGAATCAAACCGGGGACCCTTTGGTTCATAGGCGGGCACTCAATCCACCAAGCTACACCAGCCAGGGTGCCTATTTAAAAAAAAAAAATTACTTTTAGAGAGGAAGAGGGGGGAAAGGAGGGGAACATCAATGTGTGGTTGCCTCTCATGCGTCCCTCACTGGGGACCTGGTCAGCAACTCAGGAATCTGCCCTGACTGGGAATCGAACTGGCGACACTTTGCTTTGTAGTCCAGCACTCAGTTCACTGGGCCACACCAGCCAGGGTTTCAGGGTTCCTATTCTTGAGCCAATTTTGACCATTTATACCTTTAAAGGGAAAAAATCAGTGTACATTTCACCTAAGTATTCAAATTTATTGATTGTTCATATGATTGTCTTGTAAGTTTTAAAGATCTCTACTGCATCAAATAGCTATAAGTCCCTTCAAGTGTCTATGATTTACCTGTGCCTTTCCCCATTTTGGAAAAAGAGTTGGGCTTATTTGATCTATTTCAGTTTTTTTTTAAAATCAGCTTTTAATTTTGCTTTTCACACATTTCTTTTTTGCTTTTTATCCTTACTTTTGTTGTTTTCTATTCTATTAACTTTTGCTTTTATCTTCCTTCGTTGCTGTTCTTTTATTAGCTTAATTTTCTCTCTCTCTCCCTCTCTCTCTCTCTATATATATATACACACACACACATAAAATTTTTCTTCTATAGGCCACTTTAGTTTTACCCTCTTACCTGAGTTTTGATGTGTAGTTTTTTGATAATTTCTACTTTGTAATTTTTACAATGATTGCTTCTTTAAGCCACAAATTATGTGTATTTTTGATTTCCTAGATGTACAGGATTTTTAAAAAGACAATTTTATTGTTGATTTGTAAGTTTAAAGCAACAAAGATCAGATAATGTAGTCCATATGATTAAGGAGTTTGTTTTAAAAACATTTTGTGGCCTAAAACATGGAAAATTTTTATACATGCTCCATGTATTGGAAAAAAGCACATAGCCTATTAATTTATTTATAAGAACTTGATTTTTCTATTCTTTTTCAAAAAGGTTTTATTTTATTTTTAGAGATGGGGAACGAAGGGAGAATGAGAGGGAGAGAAACATCAGAGTGTAAGAGAAACAACCAGGAACTGAACCAGTTACCTTTTGTTTTGTGGGGCAATGTTCAACCTACTGAACCACATCAGTCAGGGAGATTTTTCTACTCCTAACATTAGTTTTATGTTTGATCTATCAGTTTCATAAAAGTGTGAAAAATTTTATCACTACAAATGTAAACCAAATTTTCTTGTAATTTTATAATTTTCTATTTTATTTGGAGGGTAGACTGTTAGTTATTGATTAGTGATTGTTGTATCAGTTGAAGGAGCACTTATCTATCTCTAAAATTGCCTTTAGCCTAAATTTCCATTTTGTTTTATATTAATATTGCCTTACATAGTTTTTCTCTCACTTTTTCAACCTTTCCCTATCATTTTGCTTTAGGTTTGTCTCCTCAAAACAGAATTTGCTAAATTTTGAATCTAATTCAAAAGTCTCTGCCTTTTAACAATTGAGTTCAATAGGTTTATACTTGTTCTAATTACTAATCTATTTTTCTTGAAAAAAGCTTTACAGTAATTTTAGTGTCTGATCCTCCTCTCCTGAACAAACACTAGGCCTGTAAAATGGCTTTTAACCTTCTAACCCATCCTTCTGAATTTCATGTTATTGCTGTCTGGAATGTTAGTACTCCTTTGCTTCTTGTCATAGAAATACAGGGTTTATACTAAAAAAAATTTATTTACAATATGTTTTACCCATTCATTTGCTTACCATAGCTTCTTGCATCCAAGGCCTTCCTTCAGAGTTCATTTTTCTCCTTATTGATGTACACATCTTTTAGTAAGGCTCTTAGGTGGTAAACCCTTTTATTCTTTGTAGATCTGAAAATACGCTTATTTTTCCTTCTCTGGAATGGTAGTTGAGTACAAATTTCTATATTTTGTTATTTTCTCTTGATATTTTGAGAATATTAACCCCCTATCTTCTGTGATGATTATTTTAGATATCAATATTGCTTCATTAAAGCTCAGTGTAATTTGCCACGGTTCACTTTTGAGTGACACTGAAAGTGGATGCTGTTTGAGATCCTGAGCCAGTTGACTGTGCTTCACCCTATCCACCATGCAGGATAGGGGTGGTATATGCAGATAACTTGGGGAGTCTCAGCAGGGTTAGGCTGGCTCTAGCAGGCCCTGAGCTCTGACAGGGTAGGTGTCAGGGTATGATTATTATTGTTGATGAGAATCTGCTGTAAAAAATTTGGTTATTATTCCTTTGTAAGTAATGCATTTTTCCTCCAGTAGCTTTTAAAATATTTTTCTTTATCCTTAAAATTCTAGTTTCATTTGTTCTGCTTAGTGATTATTTTTTCAATCAAGGATTCATAGCTGGCTTAAATTCTAGAAAATTCTACATCATTATTTCTACAAACATTGCCTCCGTTTTCTATTTCTAACCTCTCCTTCAGGAACTTCAAATAGATGTATGGTGGAGTTTCTCAATTTATCCTCTTCCTCTCAATTTCTCTTCATATTTGTGCTATGCTTTTGTGTTATTTCTCATTTTATCACCTGATTCAATAATTATTTATTCTACTATATTCGATATACTGTTTATTCACTTATTGAATTTTTTTTTAAACCCTCACCTGAGTACATTTATTCATTGCTTCTAGAGAGAGGAAGTGGGAGGAGAGAGAAAGAAACATTGACATAAGAAATATCGATTGGTTGCCTCCAATACACATCCCGACCAGAGATCAAACCTATAACCTAGGTTATGTGCCCAGCCTGGGATTGAACCAGCTCATAAAAACTTTCAGTTTATGAGACGAGGCTCCAACCAACTACGCCACATCAGCCAGGACTAAATATTGAATTTTTATTTCCACAATTTTGCCCCCAAAGCTTAAATTTGCTTTATTTCAGATCTACCTGTTTTTTAATTCATAATTATCATCTTTTGTTGTCTCACATTGTTTTACGGTTGTTGGTCATGGTTTAAAAGAAGCATGTTTAAAATTTTCAAGATTAAAGTCTTTTATTTCAATTTCCTTGGGCATGAAGTCTCCCGTTTTGCTGCTTTTTGTTTGTGTGTTTGCCTTTTGACTACCTCTCTTGACATAAATTTGCACTTGAGCTTTATAATTTTTATTTTATTTTAGTAAGCTCATTTTGCATAAGGGTGGTTTTTTCTTTTCTTTTCATCCACAAACTTATTTCTTCTCATCAGATGGTTTGCCAGTTGCTTCAGTCTGGCCCTTTAAGTCCACTTCAGATCATGTATTGGTAACTTGAGTTTCTGGTCCCATGGAATTATTTCGGTTCTGCTCACCAAGTCAAAGAATGGTGTTCTCCAACTTTTAGTTACTGCCATCTTTGCTTCTGCCCTCTACCAAGGACAATTAAAACTAATTTCTAACTGTAACTGCGGGAATCTGCTTGGAGCTTTTTTTCCATCTTGGTTCATAGGTAGGAAAATAAGGTCCCAATTCCTTGCTTCACTCAAGTAGACTAGATCTATTCTGCTCCATGGGAGATGTTTGGTCCCTACATCCCCAAAGAAGTTGAAATCCCAGTCCCACTGACCATGTTTTTTAGCTTAAATTCTTCTTGGGCCTATAACTTCAACTGTGGATCCATGATCCATTTCTAGTTGGGAGAGTTCTTTAGTCTTGTTTCTGGGTATAGTTACATATTTTTTAGTTTAGTGGGTTTCTCTCCCATATATTATTTAATATGCTTATGGTCCTGAAATGATAAAGGGCAGACAGGTTTCAAAAACGTAAATCAACTTTACCTTCATGACTGAAAGTCATTTGTACTTATGTTTAAACAACCTTGAGATAGTTGAAAAGGACTCATTCAACATACAATAACCTAGAAAAAAAGAACTTGGCCTTTTCAAAAAAAAAAAACCACATTAGAACTTTTTTGTATTTCACAGATAGTTTTAGATCAAGAAAAAATGGGTAAGTTTTCAATTTTTGAGTAGTAAAATGCAACAATATGTATATATGTCATTCCTTAATAAAAAGTTATCATTAAAAAAATGGGAGATCCTATTTAAAATTTATTAAGGTAAGCTAGCCACCAACAATTGAATACATTGATAAGTGGATAGAGCTCATAAGTCCTCTAAAAGCTTATCCATGTAAAATACACTACAATATTCTAGTTCTGATAAGTACTATGAGAAAAAAGGTGCATCTTTTTTTTTGGTTTTAGATTACAAAATTCAATTTTACAGTATGTTTATTGTCTTCAAAATAAGTTTATTTCCTTTAAAATCATAGTCATGGGCACACAAGGAATATCTATAAGGATTTTAGCTATATCACAGAGGCAGTGTTTTCTTGGAACTGGAGCAGAACATTGTCTGGGGGAAGGAACAGAATCACAGGAGAGGGGAGGTAGACTGTTTTATATTCCACGTACTAGACTCATAGGGGTGTCTGACCTTTTGACGTCTCTGGGCCACAATGGAAGAAGAGTTGTCTTGGGCCACACATTAAATACACAAACACTAATAAAAACTGAGAAGCAAAAAAAAAGGTTTTATGTAAATTTATGATTTTGTGTTGGGCTGCATTCATAGCCATCCTGAGGACACCCCTGTGAGAATTCTGATATTCTACCTCATAGAGTATGTCCTTCCAATCTACCTCTGTATATTCGTCATTACTTTAGTGACCTACCGTTACTGATGAGGTTCATATCCCTCCGGGAGAACTGAGATGGAAAAGAGACTAAGAGGCACTGTTCTAGGGTTTTTTGCTTAGCTGAGTTTCTAAATATCAAAAGTAACAAAGAAAACCCAAGCTTATTCAGTTTGGATGAAGGAAGAATGACTGATTATAAAACAAAGATGGAAAACAGATCTCCACAATGATGCCAAATAATCTGTACGGACTATAGCACCATCTCCAAGTGCGGAATATGGAGGGCTTGACATCAGAATATCCTGGGATATCAGTTAAAATGCAGATTCCCATTTCAAATCTGTTGAATTTGAACCTCTAAAAGTGGGGTAGCAGACCTCATTTTAAAAAGTATCCCATCAAGATCTGCTTTACATATTTAGGTGCTCCTATGTTGGGTATGTAAATGTTTACTACGGTTACATCCTCTTGCTGGACCGTTTCCTTTATCATTATGATTATCATTATGAAGTGTCCTTCTTTGTCTCTTACTATAACCTTAGTTTTGAAGTCTATTTTGTTGGATATAAGTACTATTACCCCGGCTTTTTTTTCTTTTCCATTTACATGAAATATCCTTTTCTATTCCTTTACTTTTAGTGTGTATCTTTTTTTTTTAAGGTTTTATTTATTTTATTTTTAGACAGAGGGGAAGAGAGGGAGAAAGGGAGTGAGAGAAACATCAATGTGTGGTTGCCTCTCACGCGCTCCCCACTAGGGAGCTGGCCTTCAAACCAGGCATGTGCCCTGACTGGGGAATCGAACTGGCGATCCTTTGGTTCATAGGTTGATGCTCAATCTACTGAGCCACACCAGCCAGGGCAGTCCATGTGTACCTTTTGATCACAGACGGGCCTCTTAGAGGCAGCACACCCTATGTCTTCTGGTGGGAGCATTTAAGCCATTTATATTTAAGGTGATGATTGATATGTATATAGTGCCATTTTATTGTTATATTGTTTATCTCTGTTAACCCTGCCCCGCCCCTTACTCCTCTTCTTCTTCTTCCTCTTCTTCTTCTGCTTCTTCTTCTTCTTCTTCAAGCAAGCCCTTTAACATTTGTTGAAGTACTGGTTTGGTGTTAACACACTCCTTTAGCTTTTTCTGGTATGGGATGTTCCTTTTCTCCTTCAATTTTAAATGATAGCCTAGCTGGGTAAAGTAGCCTTGGTTGTAGGTCCTTTCTTTCCATCACCTTGAATATTTCACACCACTCCCTTCTGGACTGAAATGTTTCTGTTAAGTAATCAGATGCCAGTCTAATTTGTGCTCTCTTGTAGGTAACTACCTGCTTCTTTCTTGTGGCTTTTAGGATTCTCTCCTTGTCTTTTAGCCTTGTCATTTTAATTACGATGTGTCCCGACCTAGGCCTCCTTGGGGCCAACTTGTTTGGGACTCTCTGAGCTTCTTTGACATGTGTGACTTTTTCCTTCACCAGATTAGGTAAATTTTCAGTCATTATTTCTTCAAATAGGTTCTCGATCCCTTGCTCACACTCTTCTCCTTCTGGTAATACCATGATGTGGATATTGTAATGCTTCGCATTGTCCAAAACGTTTCTTAAACTCTCATTTAATTTTTTCCTTTTTGATGCTCTGCCTGGGTGTTTTTTTCTACCTTGTCTTCCAAAACACTGATTCTATCCTCTGTTTCATCTAACCTACTATTTATTCCTTCCACTGAGATTATTTATCTCAGATATTGCATTCTTTATTTCTGGTTTATTTTACGGTTTCTATGCCTTTTTTCTTATGCTGTTGAGTATCTTTATAATCATTACTCTGAACTCTTTGATAAATTGTTTACTTCCATTTCTTTTTTAAAAAATATTTTATTGATTATGCTATTATAGTTGTCCCATTTTTTTCTCCCCTTTATTCCTCTGCACCCTGCACACCCCCTCCCACCAGCATTCCCCCACTTAGTTCATATCCATGGGTCATACATGTAAGTTCTTTGGCTTCCCCATTTCCTTTACTATTCTTAACCTCCCCCTGTCTATTTTGTACCTACCGCTTATGCTTCTTATTCCCTGTACCTTTAACCCCATTATCCACCCTCCCCCTCCCCACTGATAACCCTCCATGTGATCTCCACTTCTGTGATTCTGTTCCTGTTCTAGCAGTTTGCTTAGTTTGTTTTTAGGTTCAATTGTTGATAGTTGTGAGTTTGCTGTCGTTTTACTGTTCATATTTTTGATCATCTTCTTTTTCTTAGTCTCCTTAATATTTCATTTAATAAGGGTTTGGTGATGATGAACTCCTTTAACTTTACTTTGTCTGGGAAGCACTTTATCTGCCCTTTCATTCTAAATGATAGCTTAGCTGGACAGCGTATTCTTGGATGTAGGTCCTTGTCTTTCATGACTTTCAATACTTCCTTCCAGTCCCTTCTTGCCTGTAAGGTTTCTTTGGAGAAATCAGTTGATAGTCTTATGGGAACTCCTTTGTAGGTAACTGTCTCCTTTTCTCTTGCTGCTTTGAAGATTCTCTCCTTATCTTTAATCTTGGGTAATGTAATTATGATGTGCCTTGGTGTGTGCTTCCTTGGGTCTAACTTCTTCAGGACTCTCTGAGCTTTCTGGACTTCCTGAAAGTCTATTTCCTTTGCCAGACTGGGGAAGTTCTCCATTATTTGTTCAAATAAGTTTTCAGTGTCTTGCTCTTCCTCTTCTCCTTTTGGCACCCCTGTGATTCACATGTTGGAATGTTTAAAGTTGTCCCAGAGGCTCTTAAGCCTCTCCTCATTTTTTTTTGAATTCTTATTTCTTCATTCTGTTCTAGTTCAATGTTTCTTTCTTCTTTCTGCTCTAAATCATTGATTTGAGTCCTGGTTTCCTTCCCTTCACTGTTGGTTCCCTGTATATTTTTCTTTATTTCACTTTGCACAGCCTTCCCTTTTTCTTCTTATTGCAAACATACTCCACCAATTCTGTGAGTATCTGGATTACCAGTGTTTTTGACTCCGCACCTGTTAGGTTGGTTATCTCTTCATCACTTAGTTCTACATTTGGAGCTTTGGTCTGTTCTTTCATTGGGGCCATATTTTTTTTGGTCTTGGCGTGCCTACTCTGTTGTGGGGGGCGGAGCCTTAGGTATTCACCAGGACAGGGCAACCCATGTCACTTATGTGGCACTGAATGTGGGCGAGGAGTCAGAGAGAAGCAATGCCACTTGCTTGGCTCTTGGACGGCTTTCAGTCACTTCCCCCGCTACCCACAAGCAAACTGGGCCGTTTTGGTGCTGATTCCCAGGTGGGTGAGTTTATGTACATTCCAGGACCCTGTGGGTCTCTCAAACAAGCTCTCCTGTGAGACTGGCCCTTTCTCCCACTGCCACAACCCCCACAGGTTTTAACTGATAGAGGTTTTGGGGCTTTCTCTTCCTATAAAGGAACCCTGGGTTGCATGTCTCTCTCACTGCCCAGTTGTTCCTCCCAGTTTATATGCCCGCAAATGTGGGACTGCCCGGTCCGCCAGTCGCCACCTTGCTGCGTCCTCTCCACCCTGGCTGCCCGTCTCTGCCCCTCCTACCTGTCTGAATGAATGTTTCTTCTTTAACTCCTTGATTGCTGGACTTCCATACGGTTTGATTATCCGACAATTCTGTTATTTTTTGTTTTTAAATCTGTTATTGTCCTTCTTTTGGTTGTGCAAGGAGACAAAGTGTAACTACCTATACCTCCATCTTGGCCAGAAGTCGCCTCCATTTCATCTAGTTCTTCTAGAGAATTTCTGTGTTCTTTCATTTGGGGTCTGGTTCTTTGTCTTCCCATTTTGGCTGCTTCTTTGTATTTTTTGTCTTAGATGGTAAACTAATCAATTGCTAAGCCAATCAATTGTTAATCTAAGCAAGCTGCAATCAGCAGTCTGGCTTAAGCCCCACAGGAGGAAGCAGAGTAATTACTGTGGGCAGGACTTTGCTTCCCCTCAGGCTGATGCCATGAGGAAAGGAATGCTTTGCCTGGGAAAGATGGCTTCTGCAGTATGAGATATGAGGGATGACTCAGTACAGGGACCCTGATAGCTGTTACTTCAGTTCTCTCCCCAGAGTCATCAGCCCTAGGTTCTCCTCAAGTGTCTCTAATCCACTTTTCCCTCCCTCTGCCAGAGCCCAGGGTAAGTGGCTGAAACAAAATCTTGTGCATTGGTCCTTTAAGAGACTCTCTGTGTCTCTAGCTGTCTCTCCCTGGCAGATGGGAACCCTGCTGTTTTTCACAGCTGGGTGTTATCTGGGTTCCCTTCTGGCTCTGTTGCTGTAGGCTGGGGAACCCAGCTTGGGGTTTAGACCCCACACTTCTCAGGGAGAACCCCCTGGCTGCTGAACTATCCCTCTGGAATTTCAGCGGCCACCTGTGGGAGCCCAGCCAGCCCTCTCGCGCCTCCTCCGCACTGCCTACCAGTCTTGTGGTGAAGTGGTTTCTTCTGTCTGTCCTTGGTTATAAGGCTTCTCTCCAGCTAGTGTTCAGGTGGTTATTCTGGATGATTTCTCTACAATTTAGTTGTAATTCCAGATTGGTCCTGGGAGGAGGTTAGTGTAGCTTCCGGACATAAAAGGAGAGATCAACAGAAATACAGTCATAGTTGGGGATTTTAACACCCCATTGACTTCAATGGATAGGTCTTCCAGGCAGAAAATAAAAAAGGAGACATTGGCCTTACACGACACACTAGATCAAATGGATTTAATTGATATTTTCAGAGCATTTCACCCAAAAGCAGCAGAATACACATACTTTTCAAGTGCACATGGAACGTTTTCTACGATAGACCACAGTTAGGACACAAAACAAGTCTCAATAAATTTAAGAAGACTGAAATCATATCAAGCATCTTCTCTGACCACAATGCTAGAAATCAATCACAAGAAGAACACTAAAAAACATACAAAGACATGGAAGCTAAATAACATGTTATCAAACAATGAATGGATCCACATTGAGATCAATCAAGGAATAAAAAGATTCCTTGAAACAAATGAAAATGAGGACACAACATTCCAAAACCTGTGGGACACTTGGAAAGCAATCCTAAGAGGGAAATTCATAGCATTACAAGTCTATCTCAAAAAACAAGAAAAGGCTCAAATAAACAATCTAGCTTCATACTTAAAGGAACTTGAAAAGAACAACAAAGCCCGAAGTCAGTAGGAGGAAAGAAATAATAAAGATCAGAGCAGAAATAAATGAAATAGAGTCTTAAAAAAAACCCCCAAAACACAAGATCAGAGAATCCAAGAGCTGGTTCTTTGAAAAGATAAACAAGATTGACAAACCTTTAACCAGACTCTTCAAGTAAAAAAGGAGAAAGAACCCAAATAAATCAAATCAGAAATGAAAGGGGAGAAATACAAAGGATTGTAAGAAAATACTATGAACAATTATATGCCAACAAACTGGACAACCTAGAGAAAAATGGATGAATTCCTACAAACATACAATCTTCCAAAAATAAATCAGGAAGAATTAGAGAATCTGAATAGACAGATTATACATAATGAAATTGAAGCAGTAATAAAGACTCCCAAAAAACAAATGTCCGGGACCAGATGGCTTCACTGGTGAATTTTACCAAACATTTCGAGAAGAGTTAACACCTGTCCTTCTCAAACTATTTCATAAAATTCAAGAGGAGGGAAGTCTCCCAAACTTTTTTTACAAGGCCAACATTATCCTAATTCCAAAACAGATAAAGACACCCCAAAGAAAGAAAATTATAGGCCAATATCCCTGATGAACATAGATGCTAAAATCCTCAACAAAATAGCAAACTGAATATAGCAATGCATCAAAAAAGATCATACACCATGATCAAGTGGAATTTATTCTGGGAATGCAAGGTTGGTACAACTTTTGCAAATCAATGTGATTCACCACATAAATAAGATGAAGGATAAAAACCTCATGATAATATCAACAGATGCAGAAAAAGCTTTTGATAAAATCCAGCACCCTTTTATGACCAAAACTCTCAGCAAAGTGGGAACAGGTATTTATTATACCTACACATAACAAAGGCGCTGGACGACAAACCCACTGCCAGCTTCATATTCAACAGGTAAAAAGTACAAGCGTTCCCTTTAAGATCAGGAACAAGACAGGGATGTCCACTTTCACCTCTCTTATTCAACATAGTACTGGAAGTCATAGGCACAGCAATCAGGCAAAAAGAAGAAATAAAAGGCAATAAAATTGGAAAGGAAGAAGTAAAACTGTCTTTATTTGCAGATGACATGAAACTGTACATAGAGAACCCCAAAGATTCCACCAAGAAACTTAGAACTGATAAATGACTTCAGTAAGAAACAAAATTAATATCCAGAAGTCAGCTGCATTTTTATATGCCAATATCAAACTAACAGCAATGGAAATTAAGAAAACAGTCCCATTCATAATTGCTACAAAAAGAATAAAATACCTAGGAATAAATCTACCCAAGGATGTAAAAGACCTGTACTCAGAGAATTATAAGACACTGAACAAAGAATAAGAAGATACAAATAAGTGGAAGCACATACCATGTTCATGGATAGGAAGAATAAACATCATTAAAATGTCCATACTACCCAAAGCAATCTATAGATTCAGTGCAATTCCTATCAAGATTCCAATGACATATTTCACAGAACTAGAACAAATATTTCAGAAATTTTTACGGAACCACAAAAGGCTCTACATAGCAACACTGATCCTGAGAAAGAAGAGCAAAGTTGGAGGAATCATGCTGCCTAATATCAAACTATACTAAAACGCCATAGTAATCGAGACAGCCTGATACTAGCATAAAAGCAGACATATAGGTCAATGGAACAGAATAGAGAGCCCAGAAATAAACCCACACCTTCATAGTTAATTAATATTCAACAGAGCAAGCAAGCACATAAGGTGGGTTAAGGATAGCTTATTCAATAAATGGTGTTGGGAAAAATTGGACAGGTATGTGCAGGAAAATGAAACTAGACCACTTTCTTACACCACACACAAGAATAAATTCAAAATGGATCAAAGACTTAAATGTTCAGTTCAAAACCATAAAAATCCTAGAAGAAAACATAGGCAACAAAATCTCAGATATTGCTCACAGAAATTTTTCATTGGATATATCTCCCCAGGCAAGGGAAACAAAAGAAAAAAATAAACGGGGCTACATCAACCTAAAAAGTCTTTGCACAGTAAAGGAAACCATCAACAAAATAAAATGACAACCCACAGAATGGGAGAACATATTTGCTAATAACTCTGATAAGAGTTTAATATCCAGAATTTATAAACTACTTATAAAACTCAACACCAAAAAACAAACAAACAAAAAAAAACAACAACAAAAAAAAACCCAGCCCAATTAAAAAATGGGCAAAGGACCCGAACAGACCCTTCTCCAAAGAGGACATATAGATGGCCAACAGACATGTGAAAAGATGCTCAATGTCATTAATCACCAGAGAAATGCAAATTAAAACCACCATGAGATGCCATCTCACCCCTGTCAGAATGGCTATCTCAATAAATCAACAAACAATCGCTGGTGAGGATGTAGAGAAAGGGGAACCTTTTTGCACTGTTGGTGGGAATGCAGATTGTTGCAGCCCCTGTGGAAAGCAGTATGGAGATACCTCAAAACATTAAAAATGGATCTGCCTTTTGACCCTGAGATCCCACTTCTGGGAATATATCCAAAGGAACCCGAAACACTAATTTGAAAGAACATAAGCACCCCTATGTTCATTGCAGTGCTGCTTACAATAGCCAAGATATGGAAGCAGCCCAAGTGTCCATCAGTAGATGAGCAGATAAATAACTATGGGACATGGACACAATGGAATACTACTTGGCCATAAAAAAGATTTTACCGTTTGCAACAGCATGGATGGACCTGGAGAACACTATGCTAAGTGAAATAAGTCAGTCAGAGAAAGACAAATACCATATGATTTCACTCATATATGGACCTAACAAGCAAAACAGACAGACTCATAGATGGAGAGATGATGACAGCTAGTGGGGGCGGGGTTAGGGGGTGGAGGGATTGAGCAAAAGGAAAAAGGACTTGTGGATATGGACAACAGTGTGGTGATTGCTGTGGGAAAGGGTGTATAAGAGGACTAAATGGTAATGGAAAAATACAATAAAGATTAAATTAAAAAGTAATGACAATAAAAAGTATCCCAAGTTTTGAGATGGCTAGAAAGAGAGATTTAAGATCACATTACCTTTAACAAATCCAGGAAGAAATACCTTATCTGAAGTAACACTCAGTTTGGTATTCTAGATAGGAGCCCGAGATATTAAACAAACTGAGTAAAAGCTCACATTTTCACACAATATTTTGTGAAATAAATTTATTTGTTCAGATTAGAATATAACAACTTCTTATTAACAAGCCATTAATGACGATATTTTAATATGCATTATAATTAAAGAGTGGCTTGATACTGAAAAATTTGTTTTAGGTGACCTAAGTTAGTTGTGATCCAATCACAATTTATTTGTAATTTATGTAAATTAAGCACTGCTCCTGAGCTTAAACAAATCTCTCTGGATTACAATGGCTATTAACCTTGCTTGACCTTTAAAACCATCAGGCACAAATTCCACATATTTTTTCCAAAGAAAAGAAATGTCTGTCTATGAATAAGTATTTACCTTCTTAAAAACCAATTTCAGAATGAGGTAGCAGGAGAGAATTTTAAGAAAAAAACTTAAGTTTATATAAATTAGGGCATGAATAATATAGTAAAAAATGTAACTAATTTTTTAATCTGAGAATTATACTTTAAAAAATCCAATATGTCATCCTAAATCTAAGTGTCATATATTTTTGATGAACAAAGTTGAATACAAAAGACTTTACAATTGAGATTTTTCTTCTCTGGGGTATCTTAATCCTCCCAATAAAGGAGAATACAAAAGAACTAGCTGAATAAGAAAATCTATTTTCACCTATGAGATATTCTGGGAATATCACATGAAAAGAATACTAAAGAAGCAAATTACTAGTAATGTAAATCTCTTTTTATTTAAACTTCATAATCTTTTTCATTTGAAGAAGATTTCCCTTGTCACCCATCAGGGTCCTAGAACTTCTTGGCTGGAATTCAGATATCCAGAATTCTGGTTATCTACAACACCTAGTCTTTATGTAGTAGCTTACAAGCATCAAAGGCCACCCTCACCTGATGCTTGGCCGGATATATGCCCTCCAAAATAGTCTTCATGTCCTCCTGCTTGTCCTGTGAAAGGAAAAAGAAGAACTCACGGATCTTATTCCAAAAATGAAAATCACATTTGGCCATGAAGACCTTGTGACTGGTACTTTGGATGTTCAGATGTGGTCTTTGTTAAACTCAGGATGTTCAATTAAGAAGATTCTCATCGGGCCCTGGCTGGTGTGGCTCAGTGGACTGAGTGCTGGTCTGTGAACCAAAAGCTCGCTGGTTTGATTCCCGGTCAGGGCATATACCTGAGTTGCAGGCCAGATCCCCAGTGGGGGTGTGTGTGAGAGGCAACCATGTATCTCTCACACACTGATGTTTCTCTCCCTCTCTTCCCCTCTCTCAAAAAAGTAAATAAATAAAATGTTAAAAAAAAAAAAAGATTCTCATCTGTAGAGACCATAATCTCAGGAGCAGAGCATTATTTTTTAAAGGGTGTGATAATGCGGTTCTCTACCAATATAACTTCAATATTAAGCTTAACATATGCAGGTATAATTCTGCTGAATTATTTGAATTCATGTCTTTGTCTCCAAACACAACTAAAGCCAAAGAATCCAGAACAATATGTTTTAACATCTAATCAAAGAATATAATTAAAAGATTTGGGGATATCACAAGTTGGGAGAAAAAGTAAGGAAAATATTGTAAGATAATTATATAGTTATGTAGTGCCCCCCTACCAAATTACAAATGCACTTAGTGCTCACACTTTTCAACCAAGAGAGGAACCTTCAAAGAACTTTGAGAGATAGCATATCTGTATTTTCTCTAGATCTAGACTCCTGACAGAGACAGAATACTTGAAGAAGAGACAGGGATATAAATGAGGAAACAGTAATAAGCTTTGCAGTCACAGACCAGATTCAACTAAGTCTCTAAACAAAAATGTAGCCTGGAGAAGTCTTCATACTAAGTCATTCCTACCTCATACCTGGGAGATGTGCTTACTTTAACGGGATGCATGGTTCTGTAGTAGAGATCTGGCAAGAAAGAATTGTGAAACAACTACATGATTTGAAGAAGCTGACTGTTAAGGTTCACTTCCTCTCCCTGCAACACACCCCTATAAGATTTTCAAGAAATGGCAAGCCTCATTCAAATATGAATAATAAGCAAAAGTATCCAACACAGATCCTATTAAAAAGTTCCTACAAAAATGGAAACAATAAAGTTTAAGTCAAATATTGCCCCACACTCACAAATAAAATACAGAGAACATAAATTCTTTAAATAGCT
This sequence comes from Mormoops blainvillei, assembly GCA_004026545.1. Lineage (NCBI taxonomy): Eukaryota > Metazoa > Chordata > Mammalia > Chiroptera > Mormoopidae > Mormoops > Mormoops blainvillei. The sequence continues at coordinate 157,184 of PVJD01000477.1, forward strand.
GAACAAAGTGATATAATAGCAAGAGGAGATTTAAAGTGAATTGAAGAGCAGAAGAAACTAAGTAATAATAAAATCATGAAAACCACACTAGAAGCAACATGTATACAGAAAATATAGTGACCCGGAAGATGAGATTAAGAGAGAAACAATGCAGAGGAAAGGGAGGAAGAAATAAAAAGAATTAAGATAATACAAATAGGGGAGATCCAAACTATGGATTATAAATGTCCCAGATAAAAACAGACTAGAAAAAGAAGTATTCAAGGATATAATAAAAGAAAACTGGAGGAGGGGACAGAGGAGAAGGGGGAGGGGATAGAGGAGAAGGGGGAGGGGCAGCAGCAGCAAAAATCTTCAGTTAAAAAGCACTCACTGTTTTCCAGGAAAAACTAATAAAGAATAATAAACACCAAGACACAGCCTGGTGAAATCACAGAGGTTTAAGTATAATGAAAGTGTCTTATGATAATCCAGGCAGAAATAGGAAATTACTTACATATAACAGGGAATAGCCTAGCAGGTTTTGGCAATATTCAATACCTCAAGACAGAGAATAGAGTGCTTAGAATTTTGAGAGGAAAAAACAAGTGATTCAATAATTTATTGTATGGTGCAATTCATTTATACATACAACATACAGTAATCTAAAAAATGCGAGCGCATGAGAACTTTTTTTTCCGGGGGCGAGGAGTAAATTCAAATAAAATACTGGTATCAACTAGCCAAAAGGTGAGTCAATTTAGGCACTCAGGGATTAAGAAGCTACATAATATGAAAAACTAGAAAAAAACTGACTCCACCTAAATTTACAGTTAAATTTAAACAACTGTCATAGAAATAGTGTCATAAAACAGAATGTAAATATTATAAAACTACAGTAATGTAAAAATTAAAATAACTCCTGAAACTCCTATGGTGGAAGATACATTTAATCTCCTCTTTCAGAATGAAGCCAATAGATATTGTCTGAATATTTATTTTAAAAAATTTGCATTTGTAAATTTTAAATTTGCCTTTGTAAATAATGTCTGAATATTCTTCCAGAAAGCAACTTCATACCTGTATTTTATAGTTCACCAAAGCTTTGGAAGCAATTAATGAGAGCTCATAGGGCTACTTGGAACACCGGGAAAATTTTTAGTTAAAACAAACATCTGACTATGATCAAAGATTAGAACATTAAACCATCAGGGAAGAGGGACAGAAAGAAGGAAAGAAGGAAGTAGGTAAGTAGGTAGATAATCAATCTAATTCATGTTAATGAGAATGTTGGGAATTAGGAAGTCTCAACTATTAATAGAAATATAGACTGGTTCAGCATTTTTGACCAACCTGGCAGCAGCTATGAGAATTTTAGATGTGGGCCCTTTGATAACCAGAATTTCATTTCTAGGAATTTATCCCTATAGATATATTCACAAAAGCAGAAAAGATGTAAGTGTGCTTGATGATATTTAGTGCAGCACCATTTGTAATATTTAAACCTAATATTCCAAACGCTTATGAATAACTACTTAAGGAATAACTAACTGTGCGAAGGAATGAGAAATCCATAGGAAATGACACAGAAAAATATCGATAAGGAAAAAGTTGCAGGACAGTACGTGTGGTAACAAATCCACTCATATAAAAAAAGACATATAGCCCACATACACATAAGATACAAATACTTGGATGTATAGAAATGCCCAGAAGAACACACAACATATTGCTTAAGTTAAAAAAACAATCTTATAAAAGAGGACCTGGTCCACATATATATTTCATAAGATTTAATATAAATATCAAACTGATCCTTCAATTTCTTTTCTCTTTTAAGGGAATCCATATCAAATCTCATTTTAAGAAAATAAATTCCAGGAATAAGAATCAGAGGGTACTAATGTTTCCATTAGCTCAGTTATTCTAAGAAAATGCCCCCAAAAGTTCACTTGGCTGGTAGGATACAGTCCAAGGAAAGCAACAAGGGTCAGAGAGCTTACTTTATGGTTAAGGAAGAAAATTAGTGATAGACCACTGTAATATACTCAAAGGGTCCAATTTCTTCATTGGTGCAAAAGTGTTTCAATTTTTATTAAAATGTTAAAAATAATAAACCCTTAAAAGCTATGGTCAACACTACAGAGAAAATTAGTATAATATAAACCAAAATTCTATTTCCATAAGAAATTATATGAAGAATTAAACAATGATAAGAATGCTTCTTTCAATATATGTGACTTTTCATCATATGTACATAAATATCTCTGGAACAATTTAAGAAATTTAAACAACATTAATTGCCAACAGAGACAGAAACTGGGTGCCCATGGAACATTTTTATACTTTGTGAATTCTGAACCATGTAAAGGTATTACCTACTTAAAAAATTTAAAAACATGTAGTTTTCAAGTAATTTTAAGGTTTAGTTAAACAAGAATTTAGTTGCAATAATGAGGAAAATAACTAATTGACAAGACCAACTATTATTCAATACAGCAAAGGTTCTCTGACCAGGTAGCCCAGTTGGTTAGAGCATCATTCCAATATGCCAAAGTTGTGGGTTCAATCCCGCATCAGGGCACATACAAATGACAACCAATGAATGCATAAGTGTGTGGAACAACATATCAATGTTTCTCTCTCTCTCCCTCTCTCTAAAAGGATAAATAAAAAAACAAACAAACTCCATAATTAGCAATACTATGTGCCTGCCATACTTCCTTAAGTTCATTCCATTTATTTTCTCTAATCCATTATATTTAAAGCAGCTTCGTTATGAGCATAAAGAAACTATGTTCTATCTCATGTCCTTGGGTACCCTCTTCCTATTCCACCCCTGTCTTCAAAATGACAAACATCTTAAGGTAAAAGGGTATTCTAAATTCCTTGTTTTTCAGTTCTAATGTATACTTGAAAGTCAAAGCTGAAAGAAACAATTCTAAACAAAGGAAATTTTGAAAACCTTTAAGACCTAAAACATGAAAGGAAGATGATGTAACACAAGTTTCTTCTGCTACTTTAAATAAACTTTACTTGCAGAAAAAGAATAAATTTATAATCGAATAATTCCAAAGATAACCGGAGACACTAAATTCTTGACTAAGTATTCCGCAGGGTAAGAGGAAATGGTTTACTTAAGACAAAAATTCATTTTAAGAAAAATCTTCCTACTTTTTTGACAATATTTAAGTAGGATAAAATATTGATAGTAAAAAAGCTTATTATGGTGGGAGAGATAATGATTTAGCATTATAATACCAGATTATTCTTTACTGGGGTAGCCTTACTAAATTAACTCTGCATTTTAGGGACTAATAACTTTTACCTATTAAATAATCTATAAAATATTTTATAATATGTAAAATCTGCTAATTTTTAATTATAAACATCCTACAAAATAACGCTTGGGGTCATCTAAGATACATAGATTTTAAAAGATAAAATAATTTATATAACACCTATCACTGTATTAGTAATAATGATTTCTAGCTTAAAAATTAATTTTCTTAGAGGATCTCCTAGCATTGGACACATTCTTGGGCTAACAAAGCACTCAAGATCACCTGGGCCATCTAACCAAATAGTTGGTTAACTTGTTCTTCAGAAATCAGTTAGATTTCTTAGGCTAGGTCATTAAAGATCATTTGGTCCAAACCCCTCATTAAAAAAGTAAAAGGATGAAGAGTATGAGAAAACCCAAAAGAAGACTGTAAGAATTTAAGTGACTTCACTTTTTAAATGGTGTTTATTGGTTGCTTCCGGTAAAGCAGTTTGGTAAAAAAATGTGTAAGGACACTGATAATACGAAAACTCCTTAGAGAAATAAGATTAAGTAGTTTCCAAAGACAGTGGTCTTTTCTAAATATTTTTTTATAGATTTTAAGTACTAGAGGTTGCTAATACGTTTTAATAAAAACTTCCTTACAATGGGTTTACATTATATCATACCTGTAATCGCACCAAATACTTAAATAAACAAAAAACGCACCTGGGCCCAATAAACGAAGATGCTATGCAGAGAAAAAAAAAAAGGAATAATATTTTCAATGCATGATGATTCCCATTTTTGTGGTAACAAGAGATGCAAATAGCAGGAAGATACGAATTAGGTCATTTGTTCAGGGTTCCTCTGCTTATAGAGTAAGCTCAGTGCTTATAGAGTAATTAAAATGATTCTGAATGCTAAACAGGGAGAACTTTTAAAAATCTCTGGAATCAATAGACAACTTTTAATTTAATTATTGATATTGAAAAAGAAAATTTAAATGGCCTATTTAACACCCCGCGTGGCTCAGTTGGTTGGAGCATCATCCTGTACTGAAAGATCGAGGGTTGGTTCCATGTCCCGTCAGGGCACGTACCTGGGTTGTGGGTTGGGTCCCCAGTCAGGGCACGTGCAAGAGGCAACCAATCAATGTTTCTCTCTCATGTGGATCTTTCTCTCCCTCCCTCTCTCCCACCCTTCCCTCTCTCTAAAATTAATAAGCATGTCCTCAGGTAAGGATTAAAAAAACAAACAAACAAACCAAACACTAAACTAGCCCAAAGGTTTTAAATAATGGATTATTCAAACTTATGTAATTATTAAAAAGTTAGATAAGCTACATATCAATCTATAATCTCTAAATACAGTGGATATCAGTGTGTTTTTAACTGGAACTATCTATAAATATTTTAAAATATTTTAAAACTAGAATAAAATGAAGTTTCAAATTAGAAGATGCACCTATTTCAAGAATCTACCTGATAATGCCCCAGTATGCCATTTTTTCTGGCTATAATTTTTTTTAAAAACAATAACTAAGAAATTTTCTAGATTTCATTTACAACTAAGTTCTCAATTACACCTACTACATACTTAGAATGAAAAATCCTAAAACTTTTCAGTTTCACCTCAGGAAACAATATAAGAAAACCAAATTATTACATTAAAATTTGTTTAAACCATAATTATTATCATAACTAATTCTGGTGCAGAATATCTTAAAGAATGGGAAACAGTTTTTAGGCTCCTCTTTAAAAATTATGTCATCAAAATCCTGAATTATGTCAAAAGTTAAAACTCTAAAATCTAATTAAGGCTTGAGGGTTGGTCCCAATTGGGTGCCAACGGTTTACTTGTACTTCCTTATTTAAAACTGAGTATAAAAATAGTTCCCTTGCCCTGGCTGGTAAGGCTTAGTGGATTGAGTGCCAGTCTGTGAACCAAAAGGTTGCTGGTTCGATTCCTGGTCAGGGCAGATGCCTGGGTTGTTGGCCAAGTCCCCAGTTGTGGGATGTGCAAGAGGCAACAGATTCAATGTTTCTGTCCCTCTCTTTCTCCCTCTCTGCTCCTCTTTCTAAAAATTAACAAATAAAATCTAAAATGAAATTATTAAAAAACAAAATGAAACAAATCACAGTTCCCAAAAATGAAGGTTCTCAACCAGCCCACCAAAACATCTGTTTAACTTAAAGAACTAGCAAACCTAGATATCAAGAACACACCTATGAAATGCTAGGAATGGACTTTATCTCCACTCCATGCAATGCAAGTGGACAGTCTTCCATCTGCAAATCACGGGAGGAAATTACTATAGCCCAAAACAGATACTAGGAGGTGGCAACAGAGAATGAAGGACAAGAAAGATGCCAATGTGTTGTTATGTCCAGCTAGTAATAACAAGTGGGACATAACATTTTTCTCAGGATTCAGGGACTGATATGCCAGCTTTACAGACTTCTTGTGTTTGACTAGCTCTTTTTTTCTCTCACTGGCTTACAGTAAAGCCTGGAACTATAAAGTTTATTTATAGGTTTTGAATACCAAATTTACTGTGCTTTCCCATACTTTCCACATCTTCTATAAAGAATATGTAATTAGGAAAAGAAATAGTATTAAAATTGAATGTCTTCTGCAGAGTACAAAAGCATGGACTAGGTAATATATTTTTAAAATCAATCTAATAATTCAAAAGGAGGAAAAAAGAAAGTTATGCATATGAAGTTATTAAATCTAACAATATAACTGAAAAATGAAAAGCAAGTCAAAAGTTCAATAATAAGTAAATGATTATGGTTCATTAATTTGATGGAATATCATGCAAGAGTTATAAACATATAGACTATGTAACAATATGAAGATTATGAAAAAACACACTGGAAAAAATAGAAAACAACTACATTATAATTACATGTAAATATGAATGCAAAGATTACAAAATATAAAAATAAATATTAATATTTATGTTAAAATAACAGTATTACCTTTATATTTAATTAAGATATCTATCTGAGCCAATTTTTAAATCTTACATTTTGAATATAAAATAATATGGATAATTCAAATCTTTCTATCTGTTCATTTAATGCAATTCTTCTAAAGAACTCTAATCACAAACACTACCTAATTGCAGAAGACTATACAAATAAAACATTTGAAAATATTTCATAATAGATTTCTAACTCAATCAAAATCAGTAAGATTTTGCTATACATTAGAGCACATTTTTACAGATAGTTCCTCTTTATAGGAATTCAATATTTTCAGAAAAACTCTCAACAAATAGGTTAAGAAAGTGACTTTGTTGTAGAAAAGTGAAAGAAAAAAGGGAATTCAGGTAAGAATTTGGAGGATAAAAGTATTAAATTTGTTTATAGCTTCTAAGCTTTTATACTGTACCCTAATTCTTTATTTCAAGTGCTGAAATACTTCAATTCTTAATTTTTATAGATGACCCAAAGCAACTCTAAAAAAGGAAAAAGATATAGAAAGAAGGCAAAAGACGGAGATCTACTTATAATATCTGTCATAATTCTTAAATAAAAACGTACACCTCAGAAATTCTAACTGATGGGGAAGATCTTGATTAATGAGAATGAATGCTAGAGTTATAATATTTAGTATTAGAGGTAATAACAAATGGCATAATTTTACTATACATTTACCTTTGTCAATAATTATTTCCCAACAATCTCAGGTATCTGTTTTGGAACATCTGTTATTGGAAATGGTTTAAAATGCAATGCTTGCACAGTTTTTTCCAAATAACTAAAACTAATAAACTTGAGTCATTATAACATCTTATAAATTTTTATGAAATATATAAGGGAATTCTGTGAGAAACTCTAGTAAGCAGTTTAAAGTATGCTCACAAAATAAAAGTGAATCAAAGCACAAATTTCAGCAAGAAGCATAAGCCTTTAAGTGGGATATGATTTACAATTTCCATAGCTGTAAAGAGTACTACACATATGAATCTACCATCTAATTTGAAACTTTGAAATGACAAAGTAGAAAATGCTAAAAAAAAACAACCCAGAAAAATAATAGAATGCTTTAATAATGTTATTAAGAAGATGAGAGTAGCTTTGCTTTTAAAGTTCAATTAGAGAAACAATCATTCAAAGTGATTTGACAGGTTATTCTATTCTGTAAACATATTATTTAATTTATAGTATGTCTAATAATTAGGACAGTTTAAAAAGTTTAGGAATGCCAACTGGGATTGGGATGAATGGAAGAAACAAAATAATAATTTTATCTAGGAAATAAAATGGTATACCTTATTAAAAACTAAGTATTTTTAAATACAATTAATAAATGCAATAAAACTAGAATAACCAATCTTTTTAAAACAAAGCATGCAACTATAGATCTTTACTAGTTTTTTCTAAATGTTAAAAATAAATTGAGAATTAACACAAAAATATTTGAAACTGAATTAAAATATCTTACTAAATCGGCCCCTGCTTGAAGTAAAACATCTGCAACATCTGTATGTCCATTTTCACAAGCATAGGTTAAAGCTGTGTCTCCTGTTGCTGTTGTAGCATGAACATTAGCACCTAGCAAACAAACAAAATCATACATTTACTTTGTGAATTATAAATTATATTAAATGGTTCAATTTTATAATTTGGTGAAATAGATAAATCTGAAGCATAAAAATATCGGCATGTATTTTAAATGTTCTAATTTTCCTTTAAATTTGCTTTGTAAAAATGCTTTTAGTTACACAGAAAGGAACTATATCAAATGATTTTAAAACAGTTAAATCTGCCTACACATCCCCAATAATATATACCCTAAGAAACAAAAGAGCTACAAAAACAAAAAAATATCCGTTTTCAGAAATCAAATTGGTGGTACTGTTGGATTGTGTTCTGAGATAGTTCTATGTGTATTGTGGTAAAAATCAAGTAATCCTTGGGTAGAAAGTGAAATTTCTGGCATGGTTGAAAGAAAACACACCTGAGACTGTGGAGGTTAAGTAAAAACTCTATGGTTCTGAATTGGAAGCACTGACATGAACTCATGATGTATTTTACTCAAAAAATAAATAAATAAATAAATAAATAAATAAATAAATAAATAAATAAAATTCCTAACTGACCAACTGAAAAAGCCCAGACACAATGACAGACCAAGCAGAAAGAGTACCTCTAGTTTAGGCTGTAATCTCTAAGTACCATTTCCTACTAAGTAGAATAAGGGCTTAGAAAAATGTTTGGTTCCAGGACTGAGGCAGAAGCTGCAGAGAGCATGAAATACCTTGCCATATCAGAAAGCAAAGAAACCTCAAAGACTTGTAGTCTTTGTGCCTGAGTGCCCATCAGCAAATGAGTGGATCAAAAAACTGTGGTACATTTACACAACGCAATAAGTTGCAGCAAAAAGGAGGAAGGAAACTCCTACCCTTTGCAACAATGAGATCACATAAAAAAGATTTAGGAGATAATCTTACTGACCAAATAGAGTCAAATTGCCCTGCCTTCTGACAATTTTTGCATCAGTAAAAAATGGACTATAATGAAGTAAAAGCCATAATATGTTTAAATCCAAAAGTTCAAAATAATGTTCATATCAAAAAATAAAAACACTTTATTGCCCTGGCTGCTGTGGCTCAGTGGATTGAGTGCTGGCCTGCGAACCAAACGGTCGCCAGTTCAATTCCCAGTCAGTGCACATGCCTGGGTTGCAGGCCAGGTCCCCAGAGGGGGACGTGTGAGAGGTAACCACACATTGATGTTTCTCTCCCTCTCTTTCTCCCTCCCTTCCCCTCTCTGTAAAGATAAATAAAATATTTTTTAAATTTTTTTAAATTAAATAAATAAAAATAAAAACACTTTATGGGTCACTACTGATGGATGCTAGGGAACCACTTCATTATTTTAGAAATGTAAATAAAGGGTGAAAAAAACCTTAAACATTTATACTGCTATTTCTACATGATTTACATCTAAGAGTAATCAAATAGTTCATGAGGGGAAGCTTCTCTTTAGACATATTATAGGTAATAAACAAGGAAGAAATAATAGAATTTAGAATATCACCACTTTGCTACCCCTACTAAACTAATGGATCTCAGCAATGATCATCAATGGCTAATAATACAACAAAAAAAAGGACAATCAGACATTTATTATCTTCTCAAGATAATAAATAATATAAATAACAAATACTTGATAATCTAGTAAACACAAATGCGCGCGCGCGCGCGCACACACACACACACACACACACACACACACACACACACACACAATATCTAATTCAATCAAGTCTTTAGATTTAACTACTACTTTCCAGGAAATCCAAGGGTCAGAAAAATAAGTTAAATGAAATCATGGAGATGCAATTAGCAAAATCTATACTATAGAAAGCCTAAAATATAAACATTCCGTTTCTTCAACTAAAACTTGCAAGGAATAAGAAAAAATGGAAGGGGAGCCCATAGATTTAAGAGACATATAGATCAATAGTTATTATAAGAATCTTATTTGAATACTGATTCAAAAGTCATTAACCACAAGCATACACATTTATAAGACTATCAGGAAAACATGAAAGCTGTTTGGATATTTAATGACAATAAAAAGCTATTATTTAAAAAATTTATGAAGGAAATAGTATTGTTACTTTTTAAAAGATTATCTTTTAGAGGTACATATTGAAATATTTATTGATAATTAATTTATAAAAATAAAATTAAACTAATTTATTTTAAAATTTACAATAGCCAAGTGCTGGAAAGAGCCTAAATGCCCGTCAGTAAATGAGTGGATCGAAAAACTGTGGTACATTTACACAGTGGAATACTACACAGCAGAAAGAAAGAAGGAAACTCCTACTCTTTGCGACAACATGGATGGAACTGGAGAGCATTCTGCTAAGTGAAAAAAGCCAGGCAGTAAAAGACAAATACTGTATGATCTCACCTATAAGTGAAACTTAATCAACAAAACAAACAAGCGAGCAAAATATAACCAGAGACATGGAAATAACGAACTGACAATAACAGGAGAGAAGGGGGGAGGAAGATAACAGGGCAAAGAAGGGGAAGAGTCATCAAAGAATATGTATAAAGGACCCAAGGACAAAGACAATGGGCGGGGGACGGGCTGAATATGGGAGGTGGGGGTGGGTAGGGTGGCAAAGAGTAATGGGGGAAAAATGGAGACAACTGCAGCTGAACAATGGTGAAAAAAAAAAGAAAAAAATTAAAAATTTAAAGATTTTATTTATTTATTTTTAGACAGGGGAAGGGAGGGAGGAAGAGAGGAAAGAAACATCAATGTGTGGTTACATCATGTGCCCCCTACTGAGGACCTGGGCTATAACCCAGGCGTGTGCCCTGACTGGGAATCAAACCAGTGACCCTTTGGTTTGCAAGCCAGCACTCAATCCACTGAGCCATACCAGCCAGGGCAAAAATTAAAATTTTAGATTAAAAATGGTTTTGTTAACTATACATGGTGACAGATGTTAACCAGACTTTCTCGGTAAAATTTTAAAAATAATTTAATAAAAATAATAGGGCATTGAAGAACATACAGATGAAATGAGATGGGCCATAAATTCAAAGTTAATGCTGGTGATGGGTTCTTAGGGTTCATTTAACTACATTTTCTACATGTTGGAAAAAAGTGCCATAACAAAAAGGTTTTTCATTTTTAAAAAATTGTACAGGCAATGTATAAAAAGACCTATTGCATTTTTCTTTAGTGCTACACTAAAAGAACTTTATGTAAATAAATTACACTCTAATCTGGAAAAAGAAAGTTTGGTAATGGTCATATAAAAAAGTGATTCTCAAACCCCTAAGATCGTTCTGGAAACTACATGCTTCAAGTTAGCAAAAGTAACTCTATATGAGAATCAATGGTGATGTAATAGAAAAAAATAACATTAGGAGTTCTAAGTCTGAATATTGGCTCTGTCACTTATTAGCTTGGTTGCATTAGAGAAATTATATAATGTGATTGTGCATGTTTCCATATCTATAATAATGTCTTTAGTAGTTTGTTATTGCATAAGAACCAGTGGTAATACCATTGGTAGAGAGTCTTTTTTAATTGAGGTATAACTGACATGAGAAAGACTCTTCACTGGGACAGAGACAGTTACCAAAAATGATGAAGGAAAAATGACTAAATGATGTATATACTAGCTATAGTGATATAATATTTGAGTCATGGAAGAGGTCAACTTGATGGTTGGTTTTTGCATTAATTCAAAATCTAAACAATCATCTGAACTATTAGCCGTCTGGATTAAGAAATTATTTCAATTATAATTTTAAAAAAAAAATTGAGGCTGGGCTATAGTCAAATTAATGTAACAGTGAAAGTCCAAAAAGGATGGATCAAGTTTTGCCAAATATCTCATTTTCCTTTACAAAGTTTTAAGCAATATATCAGATAGATATGGATAAAAAAGTTTTTAAATATTATTTTTAAAGGATATATAAAGTTTTACATCTACCTTAATTGATTCATTTGGTATATTCTTACTTTGCTCTGTTATTATTGCTTAACAATGTATAAATCACAAGTTACATTGAAAGTACTTTTGCCAAAAATATAAAACTCCCACTTGTTCTTTGTGAGTGTGTATGTGCATGTGTAGACTCAGAAATGTCAAGAAATGAACAGATTTAAAGGTATGAAATTATGATCTGTATGTCATCCCCACCTCCTATTATTAGCAGAGAGACTAGAAGTTAGTCTCTCCCCCTTCCAGAAGTCATAAAACCACTCAAAGGAGAGAGAAAGTCAATGAGAAGTCTATGGTCACTAAGCAAACATTAATAATAAGAAACCTTCTTAAAAATGACATTTTTGGAGATGTAGGAGCCTAAGAAGGGCAGTTAAATTGTGGCACAGCTGTGCTTCAACTCTTGTAGAAATGAAAAAGTTAAGGTTAATTGTTAAAGTTATGAAAGCAATATAAAAGCCTTTTTCTAAAAGGCATTTTTAAAGCCACATACCAGCAGCCAATAAATATTTAACCAACTCCAGGTGTCCCTCCTGAGATGCCTCCATCAGAGGTGTGGAGCAGCCAAGTTCTATATCAGCCCCCGCCTTAATCAGGAAGTCTGCAACTTCAGAAAATCCTCCACAGCAAGCCAAGGTCAGAGCAGTTTCTTGGGTTTCTTCTGTCTGGGCATTTATATTTGCTCCTGGGGGGAACATAAAAGTAGATAAAACTAATTAAAAAGACTTATGATAAAGATATTAATTGTTCTGAATTATAATAATCATCTTTATCTTCTCTGCTTCTGGGGTTCTTTCCAGGGTGTTGATAATTTACCATAGATGAGAAAAAAAAATTTAGTTATAGTAAACTTCATTGATACTGACACAAAACATCCAAAAGAAAGGTATTTTTTTATTAAAGAAGTAAAATCACTTTACCTTGTGCTAAAAGTAGTGCCACCATCTCCTCGTGTCCTTCCCGAGCAGCTTCCATCAACGGAGTGTATCCTTCATCATTAACTTCTTCGAGATTTGCTCCCCTTTCAATCAGTAGAGCTGCCAATTCAACATGTCCTCCACAGGCAGCTAGTGTTAACGGAGACTCGAATGAATCTGCAGGCATGTTCACTTGAGCACCGCTATCCAAAAGCAAACGTGCTACCTCTACATGTCCATCCTGCAGATTTTCAGAAGCAAAGCAGGAGAAAGGAAATTTTTTTGGAGATTTTTAAAGTGGGAAAAGGGAAGCAAGAGATTGAGGAAATAAAGAAAGAAAGATGCAGATTAGATGCATATACATTATTATGCCTATGTGAGCAATTTGAGATCTTATCAAAAGTCCATTAAAATTACTTTACCTTACTCTTGAGCAAGCCCAAAATTTTCCAAAAGAATCATACTTGTGATATAGTTACAATTCCAAATTATTTTGAATTTCTATCTTCTTTGAAGTTGAAAAAAACTATTAAATCCATAGTTAACAGTACCTCAAAATAATGTTTATACTACTGCCAGGTCAAATATAGCTATGTCCTCAAATTTAGGTATCATGTTTTAGCATAGAAACTGTGTAAGAGCTATTTAAAAAACAAAGACTTGGCAAAAAATAACAACCAATTCTGTGAGGTCATTATCACTTGGGATCATGTTACCAAGGTAAGCCCCTATGGACTGATACTACCCTATATTTTTCTCATCACTAAGTAGCTTGTTGCAAGGAGGCAAAGAATTTTACAAAAACGTAAAATTAAATATCTTAGTAAGGCAATTAACAAAAACATTCTCATAGAGTATCCATTCTATACCTCTATCACCATAAATACCCTTTGTTAGTTTCAAATTCTTTAATTAAAAAATTTATGTAGACCTTAACTCTTGTGGCATATACGATGTTGTTTGATACTTTAAAAATGACCAAAATATTGCTAATGAAAAGTAAAGACTAAGTAAAAAAACAAGGTTTTGTAAGGGTGGACAATGCTTTTGTTAAGGAATTAATTAAAGAAATCTTAATTAATGTCAGATTTCAGCATCCATCAAGAGTTTCATTATATTTAAATTACCAGCCTAGCTTTAATTATTTTTGACACAATGCCAAAGACAGGTGACGTCACATTAAAATTTTAGTTTTAATAATTCTTCAAATAAATTTAAAATAAAGCATATTTTAACCAAATTATTGTATTGAGTTACTTGGTGTCTGAAAAACATTTCTAATTGAAAAGAAACATGGATTTGTAAGTGTTCACAGATCAAGAAACTACTGCTGTGCTTAGCTCCTGAAGGCTCCCAATAAATTGCTTTGCTTGAATTTACTTCCATTTTTGAAGATTCTTTATGGATTCTGCTAACATATCTTAAGCACATACATTAAGAGACTGTACTAATCACTTTTTGATATTAATGAACAATATTAATTTTGCCAAAATAAAAATAGGTAAATACATAAATAATCCACTCTTAAAGCTCTAATATTATTATTTGATTTTTTTTTTTTTTTTAATTCTAAGACTTCTGTCTCAGCCACGACACAGTAGCTGGTCCTGGACTTACTCTCCTATCATAAATAACTATAAAAATTAGAAAAAATAATTAAAGCAATGAGAGGCACTGCACAGAAACCATGCTAGGGGCCAGGATTATGATCACTGAAAGAAGGGAGCAATGAGATAAACTCTACATTCACTCCAGCTTTTTGGGCATCTTTCAAACCAAGGCCAAAAGAAACAGAGCCTAAACAAAGAGTGACATCTCTTTGGGCAAAGGAGACAAAATCAGAACATGAGGCAACCAAAATACTTAGGACTTGGGGAGTATGAGCAGGATACCTAAGAAAAAGAAGTCCCCAAAATCTATGTAAAGTCATCCTCAGATACTTGGGCATCTTCTGAGGTGAACACAGCAAGGACAAGACTCCAGGATGCGTAGTGCAGAATGGCTCCTGAAAAGCGGTACACTGGGAGTTCAGGCTCAGCCACGATGAGAAGACACTGGTGAATATCTCAGGCTATCAAGTCAGATGACAGTAGGCCATAAAGAAGAAAAGAATCTAGAGTCCCTTAGTCTAGGATCAAAGAGTAAGGATTTAGGATTAAGAGTGAAGCTAGAATTAAGCCTCAATAGGATCGGAGTGATCCACTGGTAATGTGCCTGTTAGAACAAAATGACAGTCTCAAAAAGAGGACAGGGTAATCTAGAACATTGAAAAAGTATCCATAGTATGGTTTACAATAAAAATATTACCAGAGATATTAAGAGGCAGGAAAAAGAGACTAAGTATCAAGATATAAAATAACTGGCCTGGCTGGTGTGGCTCAGTGGATTGAGCACTGGCCTGTGAACCAAAAGGTCGCTGGTTCGATTCCCAGTCAGGGCACATGCCTGGTTTGTGGGCCAGGTCCACATTTGGGGGCATGTGAGAGGCAACTGATTGATGTCTCTCTCACACGTCAATGTTTTTCTCCCTCTCTTTCTCCCTCCATTCCCCTCTCTAAAAATAAATAAATAAAATCTTTAAAAAAAAAAAATCTAAAATAATCATTAAGAGTAGCAAAAAAGCACTTCAAAATAACTGCTAATGATAAATTACAGAAAGTAGATTTAAAGAATGGAGAAAATGGATAAAAAATAATAAATTTCAATATAGAACAGAATATTAAAACACCATATCAATATTTATATTTAAATGCAAATGGTCTAAACAAACCAATTAAGAAACTCACTTCAGTATAAGTATACAGGCATATCAAACATTACAAAGTTTGAAAAAAGAATAAAAATATTAATTGGGTAAATAAGCAATAATGAAAAGGAAGCAGGAGGAGCTTTTAATATTAGATAAATGAGACCTCAGAACAAAGAAAATTACCATAGAGACAGATTTTATAAAATAACAAAAGTCAATTCATGAATACACAGAAATTCTAAAAATGTGTATGCACCAAACAAAAGAGCTCCAAAATGCAAAAACTATTTTTTTTTTAATCCTTACCTGAGGGAAAAAATGTGTGAAAAACGTGAAGGGATTAAGAAGTACAAACTGGTATTTACAGAACAGTCACAGGGATGTAAAGTATAGCATAAGGAATATAGTCAATATTTAATAACTATGTATGGTGTCAGACGGGTACTAGATTTATTGGGATGATAACTTAATAGGTTATATAATGTCTAATCACTGGGTTGTTTATCTGAAACTAATATAATATTGTATGTCAAATATAACTGAAAAATAAAAAAATTATTTAAAGTCAAGCCCCGGATGGTGTGGTGCAGTGGACTGAATGCCGGCCTGTGAACCAAAGGGTCGCCGGTTCGATTCCAGGTCGGGGCACATGCCCGGGTTGTGGGCCAGGTCCCCAGTGAGGGGGCACATGAGAGGCAACCACATATTGATGTTTCTTTCTCTCTTTTTCTCCCTTCCTTCCGCTCTCTCTAAAAATAAATAAAATAAAAATCTTAAAAAGAAAAAGTAAAAAAATTTTAAAACTTTGGTGCATGAAAGGACCCTGTAAGAAGGAAACCAATATGACAGGAGAAAATATTTGCATATTTATATCTGATAATGGATTAGTATACAAAATATAGACTCCTAAAACTCAACAATAAAAAACAATCTGATTTAAGAATGGGCAAAGGATTTGAATAGACATTTCTCCAAAGATATACAAGTGACCAATAAGCACATGAAAAGATGCTCAACGTTAATCATTAGGAAAATGCAAATCAAAACCATGAGATACCACATCACAATCATTAGGATGGAAAAGAAATAAAAACAGAAAATAGGGCAAACGCTAGTGGGGATGTGGAGAAACTGGAAACCTTCTGCAGTGTGATGGGAATGTAAAATGGTACAACCACTGTAGAAAACAGTGTGGTGGTGGTTCCTCCAAAAATTAAAAATAGAATTACCATATCATCAGGTAATCCCGTTTCTGGGTATTTATATACCCAAAAGAACTGAAGACAGGGATTTGAACAGATATTTGTACACCTATGTTTATAGCAGCATTATTCAGAATAGCTAAAGTAACCCAAGTATCCATCAATAAATGAATAGACAAGCAAAATGTGGTATATACAATGAAGTATTATGCAGCCTTAAAATGGGAGGAAATTCTGACACATGCCTCGACATGAATGAACCTTCAGGACATTATGCTAAATGAACTAAGCCAGTCACAAAAAGACAAATACTGTATGATTCCGTTTACATGAGGTACTTAGAGTAGTCAAAATCATAGATGGAAAGTAGAATGGTGATTGCTATAAGCTGGGGGTAGCGGGGAATTGGAAGCTGTTACTCAACAGGCATAGAGTTGGTTTTACAAAATGAAAATAGTTATGAAGATGGATGGTAGTGAGGGTTGCAAACACTATGAATGTATTTGATACCAATGACTATACACTAAAAAATGGGCCCCAGCTGGTGTAGCTCAGTGGATTGAGCATTGGTCTGTGAACTGAAGGGTTGCTAGTTCGATTCCCCAGTCAGGGCACATGCCTGCGTTGCAGACATAGTACCCGGTTGGGGTACAGAGGCAACTGATCAGTGTCTCTCTCATATCAATGTTTCTCTCACTCTCTTTCTTCCTCCTTTCCCCTCTCTCTAAAAATAAATAAAATCTTTTTTAAAAAATGGGAAAAAATAATAAAAGTAGACAGATGAGTTGGAAACGACATGGCCAAGACTGCCTTATTTACTGTTTCCTACATTGGCAGACTTACTATCAAAAGTTCAACAAAATATTATATATTTCCCTTTCCCTCTCTAGTATTATTACACAATTTTCAAAATCTACTGATATCATAATAAATATTTTTCCATATATAATATTAATCTTTAAAGATTTAAACACATATGATCTTTTCTTCTCAGAAAAAACTCAAGTGAGTGCAATTTATAATTACCATGCAAGCCTCCATTAAGGCAGTGTGCATCTCATCTGTTTTGTGCTCTTGATCTGCACCAGCATCAAGCAGAAAGCGAACCATATCCAGATGGCCTTCAAAAAAGAACACAAATTTTAAAACTATATTTCTAAAGAACTGAGTATCAACTTAATACATAAGTATTAACATGGGGAATCTTTTTCTTTCAGATGTCTACGCAAAAATTTTAAGAGAACTTATATTGCATTCAATAAATAAACGACAATTTTACAAAGCCAATCCAAAATAATAAGCAGGCTCTCAGCAAGGTATCTAGGCTTTAAGGATTAAATTAGTCTAAAGCACATAATTCAAGTTAAGTAAAATAATAATACTTATTCTTTGATTTAATCTATATAAACTATGAAATCAAAACACTGAAATCAAAGAATTCCAGGTAAAGTATGTTTGGATCATTTTTCAGAAAAACAGCTTTAAAATAACCACCATAAACTCACTGTGGCAATCAACAGGTACAGAAAACTCCATCAAAGTAATTTCAACCCTCTTGATACATTTAATATATAAAAAGCCTTAATAGTCAATAAAAAAGACAAACACTCCAGTAGAAAAATGGATGAAGGACATAAAATGGTAATTCAAAAAAGAAATGCAAATGAGTATGAAACTGATGAAAAAGTATTAAACCTTCCTATTAAACAAATGCAAATTAAAATGACACACCATTTTTTACTATCAAAATGGCAAATATTAAAAAGAATGATAATACCCAGTGTTGGTGAGGGTGTAGGGTGGGGTAAAGTGCACTCTCAAACACTGCTGCTGGGAGTGTATATTGGTTCAACCTTTCTAGAAGGCAATTTGGCAATATGTATCAAAAGCCTTAAAAATGTCCATACCCTTTGACCCAGCAATTCCACTTCCAGGAATTTATCCTAAGGAAATAATCAGAGATTAGGCAAAGATGTCTGCACAAGGATGTTATCACAGTGTTTTTAAAAATAGTGAAAAACTGGGAACAATTCATGTGTCCAACAATAGGCAATTATGGTGCATCCATTTGATGTATTTGGCAGAGACTGCTAGTTTCCTACTCAATATCCATTCTCTCAATGTTCCTTAATAACAGAACTCTGATTTTATCTGAGCGGCAACTTGCCTGACTAAAAGACTATGTTGCCCAGACTCCCTTGTTGCTACGTGCAGCCAATGACATGTAAGTGGGAGCTTGCATTAAGGCAGAATTTCTAGGAATACTTCTTAAAGGTAGCTTACTAAATTGGAAGGCACTCCCCATTTCACCCTTATCCTCTTCTTCTTTCCTAGAATATGTATTGCTGGGGCCACAGCTACCATCTCAGTAACCCTGAGGATAAAAGCCACATACTAGGGAGGTGAAGCAGAAAACAGATTGCTGAGGTCTAGATAACAATGGAACTGCCATACTAGTCCTAGACAGCCCACCCCCTGGACTTATTTAAAGAGAAAAGGCTTCTCCTTTGTTCAGATCATTATTAATCTAGGTTTTGCAGCCAAATCCACTACTAAATGCAATAGTGAAATTCTCTGTAACCATCAAATGTTGTGTTACAAAAATACTGAGATGACAAAATGTTCATGATGTACTGCTAAATAAAATAGGCAGACTACAAAATAGTGTTAAGAGTATGATTGTTTAATTTAAGAATACAGGCATACCTCGTCTTATTGCGCTTCACAGATGTTGCATTTTTTTACAAATTAAAGGCAAGACCCTCCACCTGCAAAAAGATTACAGCTTGCTTTATTGCGAGACTGCTTTATTGTGGCTGTCTGAAACTGAACCCGCAATATCTCCGAGGTATGCCTGTGTGTATATATATTTGCTTATAAATATACTTTAAAAACACACTGGAAGTAAATACACTAAAATATTCTTTACATGCTTTTAAAATCTTTAGATGGTAACATTACATGTCATTATAAAATTTATTTTCTTTATGCTGTTCTGTGTTTTTCAGGTTTTCTCTATCAAGTGTGATTATTATATAAGTGTGTACTATTTTTTAAATAAAGGCTGGAAAAATCGTATAAAACAAAAGCCATTAAAGAATGGAAATCCTCTAAATCTGTGCTAAGAGTTGGTTGACTTTATAGCTAACTGAATAAATCTGAATTAAAATAATAAAGAAACATACACTATGAAGCTATACTTCAGGAAATACAGGCTAAAATGGACTTTCTATATAATATATGCTAAATAATTTTATAGCACAAGGAATGTATAAACAATATAAAATAACTCAAATAGTCAATACTCAAATATTCAAAGTTGTTACTTTAAAAACCCCTAAATAGTCATATATATATAGAGTACCTTTGTAGCATGCAAGTGTAAGAGCACTTTCTTTGAATTCATTAGAATGAGTGTTGATGCCTGCTCCATGATCTAGAAGAACTCTTGCAACTTCCACATGACCTGCACTGGCTGCTTCCATTAAGGGGGTATGTCCATTTTCATTATGATCTTCTATATTTGCACCTTCATTAAGTAGCACTTTCACAATGTCAACAAATCCTCCAGCACAGGCATAAGTTAATGCAGTGTTTCCTAACAAAGAACAAAAGAAATACAAAATTATGACAGAATGAATATAATTATGATTATGCTACTCTTACATAAATGAATAAATTTTCATCTCAAGTTTTGTTGTACTGGTTAGAAGCATCATTTTAATTTTCTTACTAATTAAAATATTTATTAAATAGACGTATTTACACCTCCCTTTACATTTCCTTAGCTCAAGATTAAGTATGGTCTTGAAAAACCACTTTCAACATATTTTGCTCTAAAATATTCTAATATATCAGCCCTGGCTGGTTTGCCTCAGTGGATTAGGCACCAGCCTGTGAACTGAAAGGTCGCCGATTTGATTCCCAATCAGGGCACAGGCCTGGGTTGCAGGCCAGGTCCCCAGGTGGAGACGTGTGACAGGCAACCAATCGATGGTTCTCTAACACATTGATGTTTCTCTCCCTCTCTTTCTCCCTCCCTTCCCCCTCCAAAAATAAATAAAAACAAAATCTTTTAAAAAAAATATTTTATTTATTTATTTTTAAAGAGAGGGGAAAGGAGGGAGAAAGAGAGGAAGAGAAACACCAGTGTGTGGTTGCTTCTTGAGCACCCCTGACTGGGGACACGGCCGGCAACCCAGGCATGTGCCCTGACTGGGAACAGAACTGGCCACCCTTTGGTTCACAGGCCAGCGCTCAATCCACTGAGCCACACCAGCCAGGGTAAAAAAAATAAAATCTTAAAAAAAAAAAATTCTAATATATCATTTAAAATTACTCCTTTTTCTTCCAATACTGTACAACTTAGAAACACTTAATTTTCTTTCTATATTCATTTCTGCATTTTCTTTTACCTCTCCTTTATCTTTATAGATTTATTCATAAGACAATTCATTGTTTTCGGTACATTTTCCTTCCTGAAACATATCTTCTACCTATATTTGTGTGATCTAGTAAGACAGGTATAAAGTCCCCTCAGTGTAACTCCTTCAAAAGAAAAATTTCTTTAAAAAGTTCGTTATCCCTTGGTTTGCCAATTATTTCTTTCCTAATTTTGTTCTGAGGATTTTTATTTATTAAATGGGGTGTTGAGATGGTTTAACCGTCCGACAGAATGATAACTAGAGAAGATTGTTTTAAAAGTTCAGTGAGAAAACCATCATTTCAGAACTCAATTTGTTCAGAATTCAACCATTTAACCATCTCAGACTTTATGCATATTAATACTACTACAACTAAGACAAAATGGTCAGCAAAATGACCTAAAATCCGTTATTGGAAGTTTTGGTCATTTAAAAAATAAACTAGGCTATATTTACTTAATGGCATGGAACCTAATGGATAGGCTTCCATTATTTAAGTTTCTTTTTAAACCATTCAGTTGCGTCACTAAATCAAAGGAATCTCACTACTACTAAACTATACCTATAACTCAAGACATATGACCAAAGCTCTTCCTGTCTATGACTCTGGGAAGCATAAAGAAATAAAGAAGTAGTAGTCCTTACTAGAGTAGCTTTCATGCATTACCTTATTAGTAAATGCACTTCAGTACACTTGACATGAAAAACCCTACAGGGTTAATACTCAGGTTAATCTATAATCTAAAGTCAAGGGAGTTGTATTTAAATGAATAAAGAAATTCTAAGAGCCCTGGCTGGTGCTGCTCAGTGGATTGAGTGCCAGCCTATGAACTGAAAGGTCACCAGTCTGATTCCCAGTAGGGGCATATGCCTGGGTTGTGGACCAGGTCCCCAGCTTAGGGGCATGTGAGAGGTAAATGACTGATGTTCCTTTCCCTCTCTTTCTCTCTCCCTTCTCCTATCTCTGAAAATAAATAAAATCTTAAAAAAAAGAAAAAAATTATAAGAGACACAGTTCATAATTTTGCCTCTTTACACAATGCGTATCATTGTGGCAAAAAAAGAAAAAAGAAAATCCCCTACCGAAAAGTTGTCACTCTTACCAAATAGGACATAAGTATGTTTTAAAGACTTTTGAAGATTTCGAATGAATCTATATTTTACTCAAAGATTCTAAACAAGGGCTAAGATTTTTCTGTAGGTTTACAACTGATTTTCCCTAGGAATCAAATTTTTAACTCTTGGGTTATAATTAATTACATCAATTTATTTTCCTCAAATTCAAACATCACTTTATTTTTTAATTTAGTAATTTTTTATTGTATTTTTTTTCATTACCATTTAGTCCCCTTCACACATTATTCTCTACATACCTGTTGCAGACTGGGAGTTGACATTTGCATCATGAAGAAGTAATAATTTCACAATATCTAAATAACCTCCACTGGATGCTGCCATTAGTGGAGTTATGTCGCCTTTAGTCCCTCGATCCTCAACATCAGCATGCATAGCAAGCAATACCTTTAAAACACATGCATACAGAGAAGTTATCAATTCTTACTATTAACAGTATTTCTAGAGAATATACTGCATCTGGGAAGATATTCTTTTAGATTAGGGGGTGAGGAAAAATAAAAAATCATCTTTGTGAAAATATGCCAGTGTTCACTGCTCAAAACACCAAGTTTAGATGCTACATTTTACAGTATCATTACATATTAATCTTTAAGTACATAATTACATTAGCCACCCTATTATAAAAATGAAACTACTCTTGTGAAAGAATTTGTGTTATGCTTGGGATTATCTAGTAAGATAACAGCAAGATTATACTCACAAAACAGAAAATGATAAAAACATGGTTATTTCCCAACACTGCTCTAACAGAAGAAAAAAATGAAAAGAATTGGGGTAATCTGGCAAAATAAAAAGAAACCATTTCTTTCTATTATAGCTGTGTATTATTTTCAAAGAAAAATTTAAAATACTATTATTATTTCTATGTGTTCACGCATTAGGACAAGTTTTGAGTAAGTGGCATAAAAATGGACCATGCCTAGTTGCATGTACAGGCAATAAATTAATTATGTGCCAGTTTCTATTTTACCTAAAGCCAAAAAGGAAAGATCTTGGCCTGTAATTATAATTTTTTATTAATGATAAAAGTAAAACATCAAAACCTTCCATAATTTTAATCACTAGAAATTATTTCTGCTTACTTGTGCTAATTCATAATACCCCGCTGAACAAGCCAAACACAGCAGGCTTTCTCCTTCTTCTGTATGTTCATTTACACTTCTGCCTTCATCTAGCAATTTACGAACAGCATTTACATCCCCATCTGAACAAGCTTCTGCCAGGCTGCGACTGAAAGCAAAATCATCAACAGTTAACCACCACAGAAAGACTCAGGGTCCTATGAAATAAATTACATTAAATATAAATAATCATGCATAGGCAAATAATGATATAGCATAAAAAAGTGTATGAGTATTTTGTTTACTGAGCATCTTATGTGCAATACTTGCTCGTCGATGTCAACTAAGCCAGAATAAGTGAATACGAAATAGCTGTCATTTTTACCTTTCAAAATGTCCTAACACGCACATTGTCATATTAAATTTTAAATCAAGTTTTATTTTAAAGCATTAGATGCTCAAGTTTTTAAACTGTACTATACTAGTGTAATGACTCCCAAAGACATTTGGCATCTAATCCTATGATTTACAATTTTATTTGGTAACAGTAGGTGAAAATCTAAGTAAAAATTTTATTGCAGAATGATTAACAAAATCAGTGAATCTCAAATTCAACGTGCATACAAATCATCCATGTTTCTTATTAAAATGCAGATTCTGATTTAGTAGATCCAAGGTAGGGGTCTAAAATTCTGCATTTCTAATAAGCTCTGAGGTGATGCTGATTTTGCTGGTACATGGACCATATTTGACTAGCAAGTACCTAGATTACTGCATTAGCAACCGATTTCATTTATTATTTTCCCCAGTTTTACTGGGCTATAATTGGTATACAGCATGGTACAAGTTTAAGGTGACTTGACTTACGTATATTATGAAATGACTATAATAAATTTAGTTAACATCCATCATCTCATATAGATACAAAAAAGAGGCTTTTTTGTGTTGTGACGAGAACTCTTAAGATTTAATCTTAGCAACTTTCAACCATTTTATTCATTATTATTCAAGCAGTCAGTTCAGAGTTTACTCCTCTGTTAGAAAAAGTAACTTTCTTAAAAATGGAGAAAAGCAGTTTGGAGAAATCAAACTGAGTGAGACCTGGCTCCGTACAGTACAATACATTCCATAAGGATGTTCAATGAATATGAGTAGAATGTAAGAATAAAAATATAATATCCATTTTTATACTCATATATCATAAATACATTTATATATCAACTTTAAATACAGGAGTGGGACAAGCAGATTTACAGTTGTCCATATGGAAACAGACATGTGGGTTATGATTATTACAATAGCTTTATTAACTCAAAAGAATGTCCCAATGGCACAGCAAACCTTCTTTTGCCCATCCCTGTATAATACCCATTTGGCTAAAGTTATAAGCCCCTCCCTCCAAAAGATATATTTAGCCAAAATTTGCTACTTCCCCAAAATCCACTCAAGAAAACATCTAATATCCAGCAGAAGTCATTAAATACATACGTGTCTATTTGTCCTGCATTGTGGCCATTTTCTGCCTTCATTCGTGTCAGTGCAGCGGCAGCTTCATCCAGCGCACAACTTACTGAGGATGTCAGTCTCCGGAGTACCTCAGGATCTGCAAAAGCTTTACCATCAGCAGTTGACAATTTGCCAATTCCTTTGGTGTGTGTCAATCAATCAGAAGTACAGGGGAAGAAAAGCATAAAAGTGCAAATTGTAATTATATTTCTAAACATTATTAGCTAGCGCAAAAATGGCAGTCTCCACAGATAAGGCTGACAGACTATTAGACTGATGATTTCAATCTTGCCACTAATGTCAAAATGCCACATAATATTAATTTGTCCTCCAAACATAACTTAATATGATGCTTATTTTAGCAAATAAATGAGATTTCTTTCAAAGTATATAGTCATACCATAACATCTCTAATACAGAATTGTATTTGTCTAAACTGTTTTCAGCAGTTATGAAGGGGATATTCTATAACATTACAACAAACAATCCAATAGTTTCATTTGGCCAAACAGCTACTTAGAACCATCTTCTAGGGCCACATTGTAAATTAAAATAAATTCATTCTTATTTTTAATATTTATTATTTGCTTATGATGTGCCAGACAAAAGGGAGACATAAAGAAATAAGGCACAGTTCCTGTCCTTACAGCAAACACAGTCAAGTAGGACGTATCAGATGTCAAAGTTAACAATAAACCATTTTCTCTAGAATCAGTGAGGAATCAGTAACTACTGACTCCTGTTGACAGGAACTGTTGACAGAAAATTTTGTCCACAGTATCACTGCCTGTTACTACTGAAAATGAGAGAAAAATAGTCAATAAAATTTTGGAAACAACAAAAAAAGGGAAAACTTGTGCAATAAGATATAAAATGCATTATGATGCTATGCCAATTACAACAGTATGACACCTGCACAGAAAAAAGATAATTATATCCAGTATATAGAGGCCAAAAAAGAGATCCTAGATCATTTGTGAATTCAATATACAATAAAGGTGACATTTCAAGTCAGTGGAGACAGCAGGGTTTATTTCATAAACACTGCTCAGAATTGACTACCACTTGAAAATTAAGTAAGATGTCTAATTCACACCATTCACAAAAATAAATGCCAGGCAGACTTACGAGCTAAATGTTTAAAAAAAACCCAAACCCTGGAAAGTACTGTTATACTGTGTAGTATTTGTCTAATGCTGATGGGGAGGAGAGGAAGGGTTTCCTGAGCATAAGACCAAATCCTAAAAGCCATGAAGTAAAGTATTGGTAAATATCATATCAATCATTCTGAGTTTCAGTAAAAATTCTTACATAAAGACACCATAAAGTTAAGGCAAAATCAAAACTGGAAAAATTAACACCCAATGAATTTATATCATCATTTATAAATAGCTACCATACAATTTACTGATAATATTAAATAAATGCAAACAATGAAATTGACAAAAATATCTGACTGAGGTGTGAAGCCCTCTCAAAAACTGTTGATGGGAATATATACTGGTATAAACTTGGGGGACAAATTTGGTAACAGTAATCAAAATTTGGAATGCAAATATCCTCTGACCCGGTGATACCACTTTCTAGCAATTTTTCCTATAAAGCTACTTGCACAAGTAAGAGAAATTATAGATAAATGTACGCTACAGCATTATTTGTAATATGTAAATATTGGAAATAATCTAAATATCCATCAACAAATGAATAAAATAAATTACGGTGTATCTAAGCAACGGAATATTATCTTACCCCTTAAAAGAATGAAACAGATCGATACAGATGTTATAGAAAGATGCCCACAATAAACTAACTGAAAAAAAGAAAATTATGTCTTGTATGTATGATCCTACTTCATTTTTTAAAAATTATGTATGTTCAAACATTTAGATGTCTTTATACAAGGGAAAAAGTTGATATGTATTTGTAAACCTTGACAATGAGAAGGCTTTATAGTCCACTTAATACATTTCATATTGCTTTAGCTATTTTATAATATGTATTATATTTATGACTTAGAAAAGAATTTTTAAAAATTCTTCTTAAAATGGCCTTAATTCTTAATTTTCTCTATGAATCTCAAAGAATCTTAAAAAAAATCTTCACCTTAATTCTGTCAGTTAAAATACTGTCAAGAATTTCATCTTCCTTAAGAAGCCTAGTAATGTCTAATACATTCTCATAATTTAAAATACAAACATATGTCTAAAAATTCCTCTTAACTGTTAAAGGTGTAATACAGTGTCCAAAAAGCAAATGAAAATACTGAAGCACAAAAAGAAATTATCTATTAAACAATGGACTTGCACAGGGCTTAGGAAGGAGCACATCATCTTAAAATACATCTGACAATTTCTTTGGATAAAATATTATATCCAACAATGTCTGGGGTTTAAATTGTCAAAATATACAAAATTTTAAAACTCAAGAGTTTCTGACTATTCATGGAAGACAGAAAGTCACGATTTTCAAGGTTTTCTCTCTAACAATAAAGGTATGAAAAGCAATTCTATGATATCTTCATGAGCCAAGAAGAGAAAAGGGGAAAGAAAAATGCTTAATGTACGAGAAAAGAACCAGTCTTGAGTGAGACTCATGAGTCGTCCAGAAAAAAAGAGAAATGAATCTAAAACCCTTAATCGGGGGTCTGAAGTAGTACTCACAACATGAGTGAAGTGTCAGCCTAAACCAAAGGGTAAAGATGTGTTACCACCACTTAAAAAAACTTGGTTTGGAGAAGTAAAGGAAATTAGTCCAGAGTAGATTTGGAGAACAGAAGTATCTTTTCTCCACATTTCTTTCTGTTCTTTGCAAAATGTAAAGTTTCAAATCACAGGAGAAAAGAAAGAGGGTGGCCATGGCACTCCCATTTCAGAAATCTTATACAGTATATCCCTAAATCACAATTAGGATACTCACAAGAAATAAGACTAAAAGGGAGGGACAGTCAATGAAATTATTAATGTGATCTTCATGCCTGTTTTTGGTAATTACTAGTCCTACCCTAAATTAAAGTCTTCTGTTAGATACTTACATGTTTTGTTCAATCCATTTTTTAAGTCTGTATCAATGCCAGAAAGAGACATTAGATGGACTAAAAACCAATCTGCTAAAAATCGTACCCATGCTTTTTCAAAACAGGATACAGTTAAGGGAATAACAAGATGATATTAAGTAAATATATTCCCAACACACTGTCTTTCCAAGAATAATATGGAAATGCTCATTTTCTTTTAGCTCCTACTTTTCCCCTAGTCATTATTTGGTCAAATGTAGCTTTGTTTATTTCCTTCAGGATGAAATAGTTAAAAAGCAGCTGTGATTTTTCTAAACACCTATCTTTAATATTACGCTTACTGAAGTACAGTTGACCCTTAAACAACACAGATTTAAACTGCACGGGTCCACTTTAGTGCAGATTTTTTCAATAAACAAACAGCTGACCCTCCATATCCCTGGAGTTTTGCTTCCATGGATGTAGAGGGCCAACTGTGTGCACTGTCCTATGACATTTCATACAAGGAACTTGAATATCCATGGATTTGGTATCTCCAAGGGGTCCTGGACCAAACCTCACAAATACTGAGAGTTTCGGGGGAGTCATAAATTACATGTGGATTTTTTACTGTGTGGGGGTTGGCACCTTTAACTTCCCCGACTGTTCTAGAACTGACTGTACTAAGAAGCTGAATGAAATTTTCTATACTTTTAAAAACTTTTTATTTTGTATTTCAATAGCTGTAACATGGCCTAAGGAATATATTATGCCCCCTAATAAGTATCTATACACTTTTTAAAAATAAGATGTAAATTCTTCCAGATTGAATCCTTATGTGTGTGTAATGTGCACTATATTTATATTAAATAAGTAAATAAAGTGTCATACAAAGTGAACATCTCAAAAACAATATACAAATATCAGAAAAAGCTAACTTCCTTCTTAAAATATAATTTTAGGAGATAAAAGGTTTTCATTACAGTGTAAAGGAAACATTGTGTAGCAAATAACGAGCAGGTTATAAAATAAAACAGTGATAAGTACATATTACTTTGAGAAAGCATGCTTATCACAGATTTCTCTTTTCTGCCACTTCAGAACAAGTTACCATAGCTTGGTATATCTGACTAGAGCTGGTCCAATTTTGTGTGCCATTTTTTAAAAAGTCTAAGTAAAAAATAGCAATCTATTATAAGATACATACACATAAAGTGAAGAAATAAGCAGTAAAGGAATTCCCTAAATCAGTTAAAAGATTCATAATTTGATGAACTAAGTTTATCTTTCACATTTTTATTTTAGAATGTAATGAGTAATAAGTTTTCCTTGATAACTAGCTTATTATGTAATACCTTAAAAATCTTAGTGTGGAGCCCAGAAATCACTCATAGAAAACTTTCAACCAACAATTTTTAAAATATAAAATGTGAACATTTTACGAAAAAGTTAGAAATTTTATAGATATTTCAAATTTCATAAAATTTTATATAATTTGGGGGATAATCTTGAATAACTTTGTATAACAATCTAGACTTTTAAAGAGATGAAAAAGAGAAAACAAAAAATAATGTACCTGCTGCTTCTAGCAATGCTTCTAGCCGTGCCTGTGTCTCTGGATCCACAGTGCGTAAGTCTGCTCCTTCTGCAGTACTTGATAAGAATATCTCTGATGTTGTTTTAAGCACTGGGTTATCCAGATCTTCTTGGTCCAAAATAAATGATTCAACCTGTTTATGAATTAAAGATGCAATATCCATGAAACTGATCTCATTATTGTGAGACTAACTGCATTTAAGATAATATGACTTCTAATTTGGAATTTAAGTATAACCAGAAAAATTATTGTAGAACTATGGGGCAATGAAAGGACTTTGAGGGAGCCTCCCAGCCAGCAGCTTATCTTTAGATCTGACTAGAGGTATAACATAGACACACCAAATTCAAGTTTCCTAAAGAGAACTGTATATTCTGTGCCTAACACAGAGCCTGAAAAGCAGCATTTTTTTCAATGAAACAAATATATAAACATAGCCCCCAAGATGATGTATTCAGGTCTACATAGTAAAAAGACCAGATAGCACAGTTAAGTCATTCAGGCACAGTTCTTCCTTGCTTCTAATTAATTTATTCAATTCTAATTCTTAAAAAAAAAAACCACACACACATTTAATCCACTGCCAAATATCTAGAGTCCTACAGACAATAAAGCTCCATGAGACTGGGAACCATACCTGTTTGTTCACTGCTCTATCCTCTGGGCCTAAAAATACCTTGCAAATAGTAGGTATTCAATACATATTCGCTGAAATGAATAAATGGTATAAACAAAATCAAATTATGAAAATAAATGCAACCCTCTAATTTCAAATCAAGTTAATTCTATATAAATTTTCTTAACTAAAATATGCACAGCTCTTCTGGAAAGCAATTTGGAAATGTGTGTCAAAATGCTTTAAACAGCTCATGCCCTTTGTCCCAGTAATTCCATTTTAAGGAATCTATCCTTAAAAAAAATTATCTGAAAGGCAAACAAAAGTATGCAAGGATGTTTACTAGAGCATTAATTAAAATTCCGAAAATAAGAGGAAAAAAACTACAGTAAGGAATTTGATAAATACATTTTGTACATTCACATACTATAGTCATTAAACACAGTGTTTTTAAAGCACATGAATGGCATGAGAAAGCATTCATAAAACTAAGTGAAAACCACCAGATGCAAAACAGCACGGTCTTTATTTTGCTAAAAGTATATATGTACATGTAAGTAAACATGAACATGGGTACTCATGTACATAATCATGAGTACATATTTATATAACTATATATGTCTATAATACATAAATATGTATACCAGGGGAAGTTAACACTTTTTGTAGACAGAAAAACAGAAATGGAAAGGTTAAGTACTTCTTCAAAGTCACACAGCTAATAAATGGCAAAGCTAAGGTTTCAGGCCCAGGCCATTAAGCTACAGAATCTATGCTCTTAAACACTAGGCAATACTACTTTACAAATTTATAAACAAAGGACCACAGTATTTGGACTAGATTATTTGGCATATTTAGCTAGTTGGTCATCAGTTTTCAAAATGAACACCAAATAAAGGTATCTTAACAAAGACAGTAAAGTTAAAATGATTTGGGTGTAATTTATTATCTAGTGTACTACAATTTTACAAAACAAATCTTTAACTTCAGATCTAATAACTTAGAGCAATGTATTATGTATTGTATGTACTTAGTACAATGCAACATAGCTTTTACATGTAATTACAAAGATGGCATTCTAGATCCATGCCCATCGATAAATGTACACTATTAGCTGTCAAATGATATTGAAAGGTAACTGTACAACAGAGTTTGTTGTAAGCCCACAACATTAGGTATTTGCAGATACATATACCTGCCAGTTGTGAGGATAGATAAAACCATCATTCCAAATTCTAGAATTTTTTACTGAAGATGCTGTTTACATGTTAACATTTCTATTTTATAAAAAGCACTGGACTGATGTGTATTAAACATTATTATAGAGAAAAATACAAATTATATGTATCATGTAATATTTTAAAAATCCAAGTTAAGGATTTCTAATTCCCTCTCATTTGTTTCTTCAATATTTACTGAAGTCCTGTTTTATACAAATCACCATAAGGGCACAAAAATGTGGTAGGAGAAGTAAGTCAAAGACTCCAACAACTATTACAGAAGGGCTAAAGATAAATAAATGGTACAACTATATATGTTAGAGGAAAGTCATTTCTAGCCTCAGTAATCTAAGAATAATGCACAAGTATTATTTGAGCTAGGTTTTTAAGGATTTTTAGAATTTCAATACATGGTCAGACACAGCAGTAGAGGTGGAAGGGAATAAAATTAAAAATAGGTTTGAAGATATATTTGGAAAATGATGAATCGTCCACTCTCAAAAAAATAAGGTCCCCTTCATACATTGCTAGCGGGAATATAAATGTTGAAGCCACTGTGGGAAAGAGTTTGACAGTTTTTCAAATTAATATTAAACACAGAATTACCATATAATACAGCAATTCCACTTTTATGCATATATATTAGGATTAAAAATGTATATACATGTTTACACAGAATCTTGTACACAGAAGTTCATGGATGCATTCTGCATAACAGGCAAAAAATGGAAATGGAAATGTCCATCAACTGGTAAATGGGTAAACAAAATGTGGTATATCCATACAATGGAGTATTATTCAGCCATAAAAAGGAGTAAGTACTGACACATGCCAGAATAAAAAGTTATATGAAAGGCCCAGCATAGGCAAATCCATAGAGACAGACAGGAGATTAGTGATTTCTTGAAGAGTCAGGGAGGGAGGAATGTGTGACTGGTAACAGGTCTGAGGTTTCTTTCTGGAATGATGAAAATGTCTGGAATTAGATAGTGGTAAATGCTGCATAACTTTGTGAATGTATTAAAAACCACTAAATTGTACACTTTAAAATGTTAAATTTTATGGTATGTGAATTATATCTCAATTTTTAATAAACTGTAAGGTACCTAGAGAACTATGGCTTAAAGCTAGAAAGAACAACTGGGGATAGATTTGAATAAGACCGTGTAAAAGGTCTTATTGACTGCTCATTGCTTACCTGGTCACTACCAGTAGGGCAGAGAGATAGCACATTCCTAAGAACTTGGGAAGAATCAAGTTCAGAAGAAAAACACAAAACAGATATGTGCCCTTTGCTTTCAAAAGGCTTGTAACCTCTTTGAAAATTACAATTCATTAGACCACTCACCGAGTTTAATTCTCCAATGTCAAAGTGCCTATAAATTCATTTCAATTAGGCAAACAAGGCATAATGGAATAAATATTGCAACTAGAGATCAGGAGAATTAGGTTCAAGTGCTAGTTCCATCAGGCATATCACTCAACCTTTCTGACATTCCATTTCTTCCTCAATAAACAAAGACAATACCTGCCTTACCTACCTTACAATGCTATTGAAATAATGAAATAAGGTAAAAAAATTTTTGAAGATAATAAAACACTACAAGGTGCAATTTTTAGAATACCATTCTGTATAATCACAACTCTTTTGTTCTGTCCTTCACCATGGTGTCCATCTTATATACCTTTTCAAACTGGAAGAACAATATTCACTGAGAATCTAGCGTGATCACGCTTTTTTAATCAACATTCACTTGAATTTTTTTCATTTTATTTATGTTTTTCTACTTTGAGATATCAGACATTAACACTGTATAAATTTAAGGTGTGCAACATAATGATTTCATATTATTTGTATGTTGCAAAATGATTATCAAAGTATGCTTAGTTAATGTTCATCACCTCACAGTTACATTTTTTCTTGTGATGATTATTTAAATTTTCAAATGTAGTTTTAGCCATTTTATATTTAAGTTCTGACCCACAAGATAAAAAAAATTTAAATATGCACACTTGTGGAAAAAACTTTAAGTTTCCAGGATGTTATTGTCATATACGAAATACATAAATGACTTAAATACATTTGTATCAATCAGATGTGCCAAAAAGCACTCAATTCTATTACTTATTTTGTTCTTTCCCCTCTAAAATTTTAAAGCTTATTTTGATGGGGAGTCAACAAAAAATACATACAGTTATACCTATTACTTAGGAAACATTTGGGAATTGCTTTTGGCAGTTCATAAATCTCTTACTGATAAACCCACTGAAACATACTCTTGCAATGCAGGTTGCAATAGCATTACCTAAAAATATATCTGACCAGCCAAAATGGAAACCATTTATAACTACATGAAAATATTTAATAAGATCAATTCTGTACATTTAATAACGGCTTGGTGATACAGTGCCAAAAAAAGTCTATATAATGGATAATTCCAAATGAATGACATATCTAATGAAATTAGTCTTGATCATGCAAAGGAATATAAAAAGTCCTCATAGTTTCTTACATTTAGCTGAAGGATCACAGAAAGTTTCCTTATTGCCTGATGATACAGCTACATAGCTCATCTCTATCCAACAGCTTCATTCAGCAGCAGACATAAAACATCCACCTAGATTGGTACTGTTTTTGCTAATGGCAGAAAAGCTTATTTCAAGTCTTAAATACTGCAGATTTTTCTTCTACCTCTGATTAGGTAGAAAAATAAAAGGTGGAGGAAATAGGACAAGACAGAATCTGGCCTATAAAAAACAAACAAAAACCTGTTTTCCCCTGATAGGTAATCTCTTCTAAAATGCTAAAAGTAAAAACTTTGTCTTCCTTCTCCAGTTTTTTTTAAGTTCTCCCTTTAAAAAAATAAGTGTGGTTTTCAGCTTCAACTAGAATTTAAACAAAGGGGTGGAGGAAAACAGGAAAAAGCATTTTGTCCTATTTTTTTTTTATCCCACTTGACATTTCAGAAATGAACCACTGGATGGCAACAGTTACTAGGGAGATTAACCACAGAATCAGCTATTACCACCTTAAAAAAAAGTCACCCTGGCCAAAATCTAGTTAGAAAAATCATTTATCACTCCAGTTATGATTTGGCCAAAACATGCTTCCACTAAAGAACCAATTCATATCGAATGTAAGTAAGCAGTGCTATACTTAAAATTTTTGATAATATTAATATGTTTTAAGTCATATAATAGTAAAAATCTCACCTCTATATTTGTCAATAACCAACTGTTACCTTCTCTAAGATGATATTTCTGTAATAGCAATTGCTAGTTAAAAGAGAAAAGAACTTAGTAAAAATGAACACTATCATTAAACATGTACATTATATATTTGTTTATATATTCTCTAGTCACACGGTCACATTATGCAACAAGTATGATAAAGAATACCACCAAGCTCTCAAACATAAATAGAAAATACATTTTTTTAGATAGAATGACTTTGAAAAGACAAATGGATTATGAACTTTTTATTTTTAACATGTTTTGTATTTTATGTTAGGGACTATAATATTAGTAGCCACAAATTTTGTTTCTGCTGACTTTCAATAATAATCATCACTCCAGTGAATTACACCTGGAGCTATGAGAAAACTTAAGGGAAGGCTAAATCTTTACACTACCTCTCCTTACGAACCTTCAAAAATGAACCTCCCTGAAGAAATTTAGATTTGATAAAAATAAGCTAAATGAAACATTTTAAACTTCTAAAATATATATTTTTTAAAATGTACTTGCTATTTCTTCTCTTCTCTTATTCAACCTATAGGATAGACCAACATGTCTCACCTTTCCCCACCTAAATTAAGCCCTCTACTTTTAAGTCAGAATCATCATTTACACCAATTTTAGAATGCAGATGGTTTACTATTGAATTCTAGTTGCAGCAGCCAAAAAGGATGGGTCAGTGTCCCAAGGCATAATTACTGAAGGACACAGTAATTTCTTTTTGCAAAAAAACCCTCAGTACTCCAAAAGTTTCAACAGTAGCATCCACCACAAACATGCTCCAAGAACCACTCAAAGGGAGAAAGTAACACAGTTGCAATTCAGGACCAAATAATGATAAACTTAGGAATGATTTTTGCTGATACAGTAAGGCCCAATATAATCAGCAACATCCTGAAATACTGGAATAAAAAGGCTGCATTCCTTAGCATAAAAACTTCTCAAATTTCTACAAGGAAAACTATATTCCCAATTTCAGACTCACAATCCTCTTTTCACAAAGCATAAATGGTATTTTGCTATTTCCTTAGCTTCACACAGCACAAGAGAGAACCATCATGCTTTTTCTAATTCTAAGTTAAAACTGGAGAAAATTAACACTGCTTTACTCAACTACAAAAACTTCATTTCTAAACTATAGTTTTAATATAAAATCTATTATTTTTGAAGTCTCTAACGATGGGAGAAAGGAAGGTCTTTTAAAAAACAATAATTACCATTAAGTACTTAAAAAATACATCACCATTAATAAATTGGGTCAATGTATAAGCATTTTCCATATATTATTCCACTCAATCATCTTAGCTATTCAATGAAGTCAATTAGCTGATCTTCATTTTAAGTAACAAACTCAGAAAAGGTAACAGGCTTGCCCAGGATCACATACTACGCAGGGATCTGAAGCTATGTATTTCAGACTTCAAAGTTCGTACCCTTTCTTTCACCACATAAAACTGTATTAAGTGAATCTCCTCAACAATGCAGTATAACTAAAACAAATACAAGGCAATGAAGTAATAAGTAGAGAATCTACAGGTAGGCATTGCAATGTCACAGTAATAGTAATAGCGATGTCAGGGAAAAAAACTTATTTACATTAAATTAAATGTAATAGATTATTAAACCCACTAACTCCTCTCTGCCCAGAGTTCTTAAACAGATGAATCATGCTTTCATTTAGTAATTTCTGGCAGCTACATCCACATTATTTCTAACCAGCACACGTGTAACAAAATTTATGCCACAGTAAGTTTCTAAAAGAAGAAGACTGCTTACATATTCATTAGAAAAGCCACAGGAATGAAGTATCTGGCAATTAAGGACAAGAAAATCTTATTGTTGAAGGAAGAAATGTTACTCTATATTTTTCGTATCATAATAAATGGGTATGGTTGAGTTTAGAAAGAAGTCCTGGCTTCTGCTCATTATTCTAAATAGAAAATAAACATTGAACACTCCAAAGGAATACTCAATTTTAATAATTTAAAAGAGCTCAAACACCCATAAGCCTACAGTTAGTACCAATATGGGGAGGACAGCATAATGACTAAGAGCACGTACCCACAGAAGACCAGCCCACACAGCTCACAGTGTGATCTTAGCTAACTTGTTTTACCTCTCTTAGCCTCATTTTCCTCAGCTATAAAGTAAGGATAGCAGTAACGACATCACAGAGTTACTCATAATTAAGCAAGGCGATATATCTAAACTTGCACAACAGTGTTTAACACATGGTAATTGCTTAACAAATATTGTTATTATTACTATTAATATTACCACTACTACTATTATTAAGATCGGTTTGCCTTAAGACCTTGTCTTCCTATATTCTTACTCTCTACTCCACAAAAATAATACAGAATCCATTATATTTGTCTTAGACTAACATGTAACCTGAGTGCATTAGGCACTACACATACATTTATTAAGCATCTACTATGTGCCAGACATTCTAGTATACACTGGCAACACAAAAATAAGTAAGACATGATTCCTCCTCACTAAGACAGATAATCAAATAAATGCAATAACGTATTACAGGCACTATAACAGTTATATGTGTAACATGGGAACACAAAGGATGGAATGGTCAATTCCAATTGGGATAGTAATGAAGGAAATCAGAGATGACGACTGAAACAAGAAGGTATACAACAGGATGGGGAAGAGGGACAATAGTGACAGTAGCAGTGTATAGTAGTAATAGTTATAAATATCAGGTTTACAGTCCAAGAAGACACCTAGAATTCAAATCCTGGCTCCACCATTACTGGATGCACAACTTCATATATGTTACCTGATATCTCTGAGCTTCAGTTTCCTTGCCTGTAAATCGGGAATAATATCACTTTCTTCATATAGCAGTTGTAAAATTTATTTGAGAATATGGAAGTACACATTTAGCCTAGTGGGCAATAAGCACTCAGCATATAGTAAATACTATTATGATTCTAGAGGTCAAAGCAGAGGAAACAAATATACCAGGGCATATAATAGCTTGATAGGTCCAGAGAACTACAGATGGAATATAAAAAGCAAATAATGCAGGGTACAGCAAGGATAGGATTGGGAAAAAAGATAGGAACAAAATCCTAAATAACCTCATATGCCATACTAAGGAATTTGGATTTACGCTTTATCTAAGGAATGGGAAGGCTTTTTGCCAAAGGCGTGACATGATTGAACTGGCACTAGAGAATTTACTCTGATAACATGATAGAGGAAGAATTAGAGACGTTTCACCTTAGAGGTAGATAGGGCCAAGGATTACTGTAATAAGTTCAGGTGAAAGATGATGGTTTGATTTACAGCAGAAGCAGTGAGGATACAGCAAAAGGGATATAAATAAGGTGTTAAGAACAAACCTATAGGACTTAGTGCCTGCTTAGATGTGTGTGGTGAGCAGAAACAGCAGATATGAGTGCCAAGGTTTCTGAAGACAGTGACTAGCTTTAGAGTAATATAATTTACAAAGGTCGGGGTGGGGGGAAGACATCGGTGGAGGGGGAAATGCTAAGTTCAGTTTCAGAACTGGTGAGCCTCAGATGTTTATGGAATATATATACGGTTGGCAGCTGGAAGGCCTGTTAGCAGACCACTAAAAGAAGTGAGACAGAGAAGCAAAATGGATATCTAAGAGAAGACGCTGATAGTGAACTGCAAATGCCAAAGGTCCTGAACCCAGGCATGCTTGGAGAGTTTATAGAACGTAATGAAGTAGTTGTGGCTTTGCTCAAATATGAGCACAAGACAGTCTTAAGCTGATGGACTTTGTAGCCTTTCATGTAAAATCAGAGCCCCTTTAAACCTTCCACTTACACCCAATCAAACTGCTGAAGACACCCAAACATCAAACTTTACAGTGATCATCCAATTAACACAGGTCAATGATCCATACTTAGTTTAGGGTCTTGAACTCTAGCAAGACCATGAGAAAATTAAATGAGGTGATGTAATTAAAGTGCATAATGCTAGAACGAACACTCAAATATAACCTGTTAATATCTGAAAGGAGTTTAGAAAGGGCATATATAATTTGAATAAATCATTTATTTTGTTTTCACATGCCCTGAATTGTTTAGTTCTTGAAGAAACCGATGTCTTTAATGAACAGGGACTGCATTTTTGCATCCTTCTAATTCCAAAGCCTAGCATAAAGTTTAACAAATAGCAGGTTTTAGACACATTATTGTGTAATAAATAAATCTGCTCTACAATGCCAATCAGACATCTCAAACAGACTGCCAAGGACTCTGAAAGACATAATTTTATTATGCAAGATGTGGGTTCATGATGAAGAAGCCCTATCCCAAACTAAACTCTAATTTTCTTCTGTAGGGAATGAGTGAGAAATAATTGTAAGATGAGCAATAAGGAGATCATACACAATAGTCAATACCTTTGATACTGTATTATCGTATTATTCTAAATTTTGTTAGGGGGGTAGTTATAGGTCAAATCCATGTACCTGATTTAAGTAGTCTTAAATAATGATCTCTTCAAATTAAAAGAAAATAAACTTTCCTTTGTTAACCTCTCTGTCAAGTCCTAGGTAAAACAAGTACTAAAATATAGTACAGACTCTTACTGTTCATAGAATTAAAATAACCAATAATTTAACACAATTGGAACCATTTGAGCAGTGACATCTAAGATTTGTTTTTGCAGTTTAATCACACAGGTGATAGCACTGGCTTCGGTGTCAAGTAAATTGTGTGCTACTTAAATATAGAATTCATACTTCTTAAGCAGCTGTTAGAAGGTTCCAGATGCAAAAACTCTAATTACTATGTTTTATATGTTATTCCACTTATCCATTTGTTTATTATCCTGGAAAAACATATTCTGTTCATATTCTTCTTGCAGACTACATTCCACATCAGACACACTCAAACTACAACTACCCAAAACAACTACCTCCTCCCACTTCAGCTTTGTCTCCTCTCAAACATTTTTCCAGGCTCTGTTAGAGAAAAGATGGATTAAAAAAAACAAAACAAAACACGAATACTACGACGACGACTTGCTCTTCTGGTAGCATAGCAAACACAATTTAAGTCATGGAGTTCCCTCCCATCTACCTTCAGCACATACAAGAGGAGCAGAAGCTTCAAGAGTTGGAATATTCTGAGGAATGGGGAGAGGATCTTTCGCGTGTGACCACAAATTCTGCAGCATATTAAAACCCTCCCATTAAACCTCTCTTGAAGACCAAATCAAGAGAACAAGAACAATCCAATTACCCAGAAAAGCCAAAATAATCCTGAAAAGGGGCAAAGCTAGAGGACGCACACTTCTCAATTTCAAAACTTACTAAGGAAGTTATAGTATCAAGACAGTATGAAACTGGCATAAGACATATAAATCAATAGAATAGAATAGAATAGAATGGAATGGAATGGAATGGAATGGAATGGAATAGAAAAGAAATAAACCCCTACGTTTACAGTCAATTGGTTTTTGATAAGAGTGCCAAGACAATTCAATGGAGAAAAAAAGTTTTTTCCCCCTGGCCAGCGAAAGGTTGCCAGTTCGATTCCCAGTCAAAGCACATGCCTGAGTTGCAGGTGGGATCCCTGGTCAGTGGGTGTGCATAGGAAGGGCAACTGTCAATGTTTCTCTCTTACATTGATGTTTCTCTCCTCCTTTT
The DNA here is from genome assembly GCA_004026545.1 of Mormoops blainvillei. Classification (NCBI taxonomy): domain Eukaryota; kingdom Metazoa; phylum Chordata; class Mammalia; order Chiroptera; family Mormoopidae; genus Mormoops; species Mormoops blainvillei. Next base: position 197,232 of record PVJD01000477.1, read on the forward strand.
TCCCTCTCAATAAATAAATAAATAAATATATATATAAATATGATGGCTGCTTAAGTTTGTGAATCTAATAAAAAACCACTGTATTGTACATTTTAAAGAGTGAATTCTATAATCTGTGAATTATATTTCAATTTTTAAAACTTTGGAAATCTGAATTTGAAATGTGTTAAATTTCCTATTTTGATAAATATACTGTAATTAGGTAAGAAAAAGTCTTTGTTGTTAGGGATATACACTGAAGAATTTAAGGGTAAAGAGCCATGATGTATGCAACCTACTTTCAAATGGTTCCAAAAATAAATTATTTTTTGTTTATGGAAAGAAAATAGGTCAAAATGAACATAATTGACAAATGTAGGTAAAGGGTATATGGGAGGAGTTCCTTGCACTATTCTTGCAACTTTCAAGTAAGTTTGAAATTGTATCAAAATAAAAAGTAACAAAAAAAGGGAATGTATCTAATATAACTGGACTACTATTGCCCCTTTAGGGATTTGCTCTTTGATGATAGCTTGTTTCACATTACTAAATTTAGCAATTGTACAATTGTTTTTAATCCTCAACCAAGGATATGTCGCTACTAATTTTTCAGAGAGAAAGGAAGGGAGAGTGAGGGAGAGATAAAGAGAGAGGGAGGAGGACAGGGCCCAGGAGAGAAATGCGAATGTGAGAGAGAAACACTGATGTGTTTCCTGCATGCTCCCCACAGGCTCCCTGACTGGGGATCGAATCTGCAACCCAGGCATGTGCCCTGACCAGGAATTGAACTCGCAGCCCTCTGGTGCATGGGATGATTCTCCAACCAATTGAGTCACCTAGCCAGGGAAGCTATTGTACAATTTTTAAAAGACAAAAATAAAATGTAGAGATTTAGCAGAAAATAAGTAAACATGTCCAGGAAAAAATCCATTAGAAGCTGGTAAGAGCTGGAAGTCCTTTCAAAGTACACACTCAAAAGAATCAAATGACATGGCCAGAACTTTACCTTCTGACTAAGATAGCATAAAATGTCTATGTGAAAGCTTTTTATATTCTACATCATTAAAAAAAATACTGTAAGCTCATTTATCAAGGTTTAATGCCATACTGAGATAATTTTTCCAAAACTCAACTCATCTCTAATCACATAAAGGATAAAGAATATTCACCCTGGCTGGTGTGGTTCAGTAGACTGAGTGCCGGTCTGTGAACCAAAGGGTGGCCAGTTCTGTTCTCAGTCAGGGCACGTGCCTGGGTTGTCGGCCAGGTCCCCAGGAGTGGGTGCACAAGAGGCAACCACAAATCGATGTTTCCCTCCCTTTCCCTCTCTAAAATAAAAAATAAATTGAAAAAGAATATTCTTCCTGGCATTTAATTAATATATGAAGCATCATAATCAATCACAAATAGTCAATATGAGGACAAACCAACCAAAAAAAGGGTTATATTACAGAAACATCTACTCAGAGCACAGTATTTCATGTTAACTGGGTTGAATGGTTTCAAGGAAGACATCAGTAAATGCTCAGTCTCTCCCTATTACAGGTGTTTTTTAATATTTTGTCATTTTCATTTGTTAATATCTATTGTGATGAAATAATTACATAAGATTTATATTAAAACTTGTTCTCACCCATAGCAATTTACAGGTTCAAAGAAAGCCCTGATTATCAAAAGCCTAACAGCATTTTTTGCAGAAATTGAAAGATCCATCCTAAAATTGATGTGGAATGTCATGGGGTCCTGAATAGCCAAAACAATCTTGAGAAAAAGAACAAAGTTGGAGGACTAACACTTCCTAATTTCAAAACTTACTACAAAGCCTACAAGAATCAAAACAGTGTGGTACTGGCATAAAGACACATAGACCAATGACAGAGAACAGAGAGCACAGAAATAAACCCTCCCATATATGGTCAATCGATTTTCAACAAGGATGCCAAGACCATTCAATGGCAGAAAAGATAGTCTTTTCAACAAACGGTGCTGGAAAAACTAAATATCCACATGCATAAGAATAAAGTTGGGCCCTTACCTTACACCATATACAAAAATTAACTCAAAATGGATCAAAGGCCTAAATAAGAGCTGTAACTATAAAATTCTTAGAAGAAGACAGTGGGGAAAAAAATCTTCATTGGGTTTACAATGACTTCATGGATATGACACCAAAAGTACAACAATAAAAAAAAATAGATTAATTGGACTTGATGAAAATTAAAAACTTAAGCATGGAAGGCCACTTTTCAAGATTTGAAAAGGCAACCTAAGGAATGGGAGAAAATATGTACAAATTTTATATCTGATAAGAGATTAATATCCAGAATATATAAAGAACTCCTACAATTAAACAGTGAAAAAAAACAACCACCAAGTAAAAATAGGCAAAGAATTTGAACAGATATTTCTCCAAAGGAGATATACAATGGCCAAAAAGCACATGAAAAGATGCTCAGCATCACTAATCATTAGGAAAATTCCAATTCAAACCCCCATGAGATAACACTTCATACCTATTAGGATGGTTATTATTTAAAACAAAAACAAAATAGAAAATAATAATTATTGGCTAGAACATGGAGAAACTGGAACACTTGTGCATTGCTGGTGGGAAGGTATAGCTGCTATAAAAAACAGTATGGTGATTCCTCAAAAAATAAAAAATAGCATTACCATATGATCCAGCAATCCCACTTCTGGATATATATACCCAAAGAATTGAAAGCAGGGACTTGAACAGATTATTTGTACGTCCATGTTCAGAATAGCATATTCACATTAGTCAAAAGGTAGAAGAAATCCAAGTATCCATCGGTGGATAAATGGTTAGACAAAATACATATACGTGCAGTGGAATAGTATTCAGCCTCTAAAAGGAATGAAATTCTGACACATGCTTCAAGTATGAACCTTGGAAGACATTATGCTAAGTTAAATAAGCCAGTCACAAAAATAGAAATACTGCATTATTTCACTTATTTGATGTACCTAGAGTAGTCAAATTCACAGAGGGGGAAAAAGTAGGAATTGTGGTTGCTAGGGGCTGGGGAAGGGACGTTGGTATATTACTGTTTAATGGGTGCAGAGTTTTCACTTGGGAAGTTGAAAAAGTTCTGGAGATGTCTGACAGTGATGGTTACACAATAAAGTCAGTGTACTTACTGTCACTGAACTGTACACTTTCAAATGGTAAACTGTATCTTAAAAAACAAAAAAAATAGTTTAAACGGTCATTTTTATGTGATATATATGTTACCACAATTAAAAAAAAAGAAACACTTGTTCTCTATCTAACTGTCCTCATTACTAACTGTTAAACACATCAAACTTACCCTGGCAACTTCTTGGCAACTTAATAAACTATTCTCATGCTCAATTCTTTAGTTCTGAGAGCTAATCCCTGGGGTACACTCGGCTCTTTTCAAAATTGCACACTAATGCAGGTGAATCAAACCACTTAGATACAGTGGGATATCTACTTTAAAAAAACAAAAAACACCCTTTCTACTACTGAAAACAGCATCCATTAAGGAAAAAACAAAGAACTAAAGTGCGTGTAGTGGAGAAAGAACAAAATGTGCTCTTTTACAGAACAGTTGCTCAATTTCAGCCTAGCAAATAAGAAAGAGCCTTATATGCAACTTTACTTTCTTCCCGGTTTAGGTAAAGTTGGCCAGAAGAAAGGTAAACCAGTCAATCATCACAAGGCAAATAATCTTCATTCACAGGAGCCATACACTGTCAGTAACTACCAATAGGATAGCATACGGGTTTTAATTTTTACAAATTAATTAGAGGGTAACAATATTGCAAAACAAGTATTTCCCATATTGGTAAAGTTGCAAATGTTGGTGCAAAGTTGGGTATATACCTTTCTCTATCAGTGGTTTTAATATTTCTAACCCTTTAAAAATGAATAAAGACAAGTCCTGAACTTTTCAAGTAAGTTCAATTAGAAAATGACCTTAGTACTCCTTCTGTGCTCAATGGTACACCTTTGATTTCTTTCTTAATATATTGACCTACATGGTAATCACTAATTTCATTAAATATAAAACTCTTCCAACAAGGTTAACTATGGGTTATATGCTAGTTTGAGATAGGCATTTCTTGAGCAACTAATTAATTCACTGGTACAATGCATCAGAAGAGAAATAGTAAGCAGGACAATCTAGCACACAGGATAACTAGAATGGGAGTCGGATGACCTATTTTTACTACAAATGACTTGTGTGATCCTGGGTAAGTCACTTAGCTCAATGGTTCCCAAACTTCTGAGGCTTTACCCAGGGTCCTGACATGAAGTTTCCAATTTGATATTTGTCAAATAAGTATATTTTAAATAATTATTTTGTAAGAGTAGGAAGAGCGTTATCTCCAAATAGAAAGCAGGTGAAAAAAACAGCATTATGAGAAAGTCGCTACATTGCCCTTACTTTTTTATTGAATTTGAAAGAGAGAGAGAGAGAGAGAGAGAGAGGCAGGCATAGATTTATTGTTCCACTCATTTATGCATTGATTCTTTTATGTGCTCGAGTGGGGATCAAACCTGCAACCTTGGCGATCAGGAAGATGCTTTAACCAACTGAGCGAACCATCCACAGCCTCCTTACTTTTCTCATTTCACTTCATATCTATGAAAACTTCAACAGGGACTAAGCAAGCATGTATTAAAGAAAAAGCATTCCATAACCAAAAACTCTGCCTATTTCTTAATCCTAGGAAGCAAAATAGTAGAATGGGTTCTGGATTCAGTACTGAATTCAAATCCTAGTTTTACCACTTACTAGCTGTGTAACATTTTAACCATTTTTGTTTGTTTGTTTTTTGGATTCATTGTTTCTCTGAGCCTACATTTATTTGTCTATAAAAATGTAGATAATATACCTACCTCAAACGGATGTTGAAACGATTAAATAAAATAATGAAAGTATCTAGTACGGTACAGGCATATAATAAGCATTCAATAAATGGTAGCAGTTACCTAAAAATGAGATGAAATAGCGTTATCATCAAGATTCTATGACTTTATAGACAAGCAACAGGAGAGGAAAATTATAAATAATAAGGCCCAAGAAGATAGACATATTGAAACAGTTCACTTGTAGTGAGTTGAAAAAAAAGAATTGACTTTATTTCTTACAACTTTGGTTCTGTAAGAAGGTAAATTTGGCAAAAAAAAAAGGTAGACTCATTTCTTTTCTTTATACTTGCCAACTCAAGATAAATGCTTTTAAAAAACTGCTTTGCTTTCTTTAAAGCAACATATTTTATTTATCTTATCTTCATCGCTGAATCAGAAGGCCAGAATTGATGTTCAGCAGGCATCTAGTACATCATCGCTCTACCGTCAGGCAGGCTCAGAGAGGAATGTCCTTAAACTCCTCTCCAGTGCTTCATTCTCCACATGTTTCATCTCTTTTTTTAGTTAAAAAGTCTAAATCCTTCTCAAATTTACCATTTAAAAATCTCATATGAATAGTATCATCTTTTGTGTAACAGTGGGGAAAATAAAAATACATATCTGTATTTCCATAAGGAAAACCTGAAAGAATATACAAGACATTAAAGGTGTAGAGGGCAGGATATTTGGGAGGAGTGGGTGACCTCTAGACTTTTAACTGTATTTGTCTTTATTTTACCTTGACTTATACCCTACTATTCACTATATAAGTGAACATAATCACTTATTGAAATGTGCTAAATAATAACCAAAAGAAAACCCCTACTTACTTTAAGTGTCACAATAAGGTCTTCCCCAACCCATACCAATCAACTGTTTTGACCCACCATTCACGTAAAAGTACTCATCAACACACATCATTTTATATGTAAAGTCTTCAGGCTTTACAGAATGAAACCTGTGCATGATTGATACTCATGCTATATAACAAATAATTACAGTTAATAATATGCAACTTTTCCTTCAATAAACATCTCCAATGTCTCCAAAATTTCCTATTTATCATTTCTGATGACAATTTATGGAATAAAAGCCCTTTCTACCTTAAACAAAGTCCCCATAAGTTATTTTAGAAATTTACTTTCCTGGACAATAAATGGGTTTTAAAAAAATAATATAGTACTTTAAGTGAAAGTACCCTCAAATGATAAATTTACCATAGAAAATTTACAGCATTAAAACTTTCAGTACCCTCTTTTAATTTTTTTCTTGTTCTGGTCATAAGCTTAAGCCCTGAGATGCTATTAAAAGCAATGACTCACCTTGTTTACCTGAAGTTTGAATACAGAGTATTCATGACAAAATTGCCATCCCTGACAATAAGATTGGCCTTTAGACCAGTGGTGATTTTGCCCCCAGGAGACATTTTTGGCTGTCACAACCAACTGGGTTTTACTGGCATCTACTGGGTAAAGGTTAGGGATGCTGCTAATACACAGGAAAGCCCCTCATAACAAAGAATTATCTGGCCCAAAATGTCCATATGTTGCTGTTGAGGAACCTTGCTGTAGATTATAGGATCATAAATATCCCTAAAGGAAATGATCCATCTCCTCTCCGACTAAAGAAAATCAGAATGGAACTTCTGTATGGGCCTGTGTCTTCAACTCTAAAAGTAATTCTCTGAAAAAAAAAAAAATTCCCTACAAAGCTTTTGTTATAATTTGCTATGTATATAATTTGTTATAAACTGTTATATAGAATGCCTGTGCACTTGCCTTAAGGAAAAAACCCTCATTATGATATAAAGCGATGCTTTTAAAATACATACTTGTCTTTTTACACAATGAGACTGTATTGTTTTTATAATTTTAAAAGGAGAATTTCATACCTATATACACACAGTATACGCATACATTCTAATGACAGAAAAACTGAGTCATAAACCTCACCAAAGTCCTTTCTTTAGGAATTTTATTTTCCTTTTAACCTGCTAAAAAGCAAAGGCTTCAAATCTAAAATTAACATTTAAAAACTGGTTTTTAAACAATTTTCAACGTGAGCTCTATTCTGAACAATGGGTACATTTCAATAGAATCCATGCAAGTTCTGGCTTCTATTAGAGGTCTTTTACAGCTAAAGAACATTTTCATTATGTGTGAAGAAATACATAACACATATTTACCCCAATATTTAAAACGACAAGAACCAAGAGCCCAAATGGTGGAATTCCCTAAGGTAACACAATTCTAATATAAAAATTTTTCAAAAACACACGAGTACCTTCCTCAAACTAAAAGATCTTTTGACTTAGCCAGCAAGAAAAAGCAACTTGTTTTGTTCTCAGCTATAGGCTCTGGTAATGAATAGAAAAGAGGTCCTTACAGTATCTACACCTTTGTACAACAAATGTATGACTTCAACTAATTCTAGAGCAAATACACTAGGCCTCTATGCTTCTTACCCATTTCTCACCTAGACCATTTGGGGAATAAAACAAACTTCACTCTTAAACTATAAACTCATTATCTTTCTGGATGTCTAGGTCTAAATACTTTGTTCTAAAATATCTATGAAAGATGAAAATAAAGATTTTAGTATTATCATTAAATGCCAGTTTGGTGTTTTTTAAAGATTATTATTTATGGTCTTCACACTGAAATTCAAAGGCAATAACATGGGAGAAGACAGCTCATCTTGTCAGGCAGAAAAAAAACAAGAAATCTGTTTGGCCAAAATAGGTCATTTCACTCACAAAGGCATGGACTATATCTTACCACATGGTACTATACAGCAGACACTAGATAATCCAGGAATTTCTTCTCTATGTGACATGGGAGAAACAAAACCTAACAAAATTTCCTTTCTCCATGGGTTAAGAAAGAATCTATATATACACTGTGCATCACCTTAGACCAGTCTCTGCATATCCTAGAAATCTCCACTTCAAAAATGTGGTCTAACATAGACACTTAATACTTAAGTCCTTTTTAGGCACAGAAAACTTAAGTAAACAGGAGACTTAGGCAAGGCGTTCTTCTACCATTAGCCTAAATAATTTCTATGATAAAAATCAAAGCAAGACAAAAGATGTAGATTCTGCTCATAGCTTTAACCACATCGTATGCAGATCCAAATGAAATTCTGTGTGTGTATGTGTACAAGCCTCACCAAAATGGAAGAAATGGTTACTTTAAAATCTCATTTCCCAGATATAACATATGAGCCCAAAGAGTTAGAGATTTACAACTTTGGAGACTCAGTAGCACTCTATCTCTGAAGAAATTTAAGGATACCACTCACTATGTAAAAGCAAATGAAATGATCTTTTAACCCACCTGATAATTATGTAAAAATAGTCCAGAAAATCAAGGACCTCATCTTTCCTTCACTCTTAGGTCAAAGCAAACCTTTTCAATCTCTCTTACAAGTTTCAAAGAAAAACAGACTCTAAATGTTCCCCGCTTTATTTTATAGGTAAAAAGTATATGTATTCTAGGCTCATCTCTCAACAATTTTCATCAAAGATACAGACATTCAAGGGACCAGTTACAACCCACACACTGTTTTTTCCAAAGCAAAATATTGGGGTCAAAATGTATGAAGGTTTTAAATCTAAAGGAATCCCTGTTCAGGACCTAGAATGTAAAACAGTGCACTAACTGTATTCTGCAACCCGCAAATACAGTTTCTCCTATTCCCCTCAAATACAACAGCCAGGATAGTTGTACACACAGAGAAATCCTTGTACTTTAACACCAGGATCAGAGATTAAAATAATTGGTCATAACGGATGAATGAGGCACCTTAGAACCCAAATACAATACTCTGAGCACTCAGAACAACAGTCATCACAGTACAGTACCATATCCAAGCGACAGTCAAGAGATAAAAGGACATATAGAAAACATCTCATTTTCTCTAGAGCCCAAAAGATGATGCCTACTACCCTAGGTTGTTCAGACCTAAAAAGGCCCATAAAGTTATGTTAACTTTATTATAAAAGTTGAAAGAACAACCTGATTAACTAATTCCCCTCATTTCAGAATATGTCAATAGGGTGCCTCGCCTTCTCCAAGCCTCCAGAGTTCAGCTATCAAACTACTCTGCAGTTGTACGGCAACTTCCTTTTCCTAACTTCACAAAAGGTCCCAGGTGCAAGACTCACGTGATTTTGCAGGGTTAGGGCAGGGAGCTCCTTAACACTCACCTGTCTCAAACTAAAGACGGGAATTAACCACCCGACTGAAATGCACATATAAAGCAAAGGAAAAATAAATGTCCAACCCTTCAGCTTGGGGCAGAGGCATATAATGGAAATGCTCTTTGAGCAAGCTAGTTCTGACACCCTGTCTCTCTGACTCAGTCTCTCTCTCCTTCTCTCTGTCTCGCTCTCTCAGTACCAAGGGCAGGGACTCCGGCAAGACCCCGCCCCCCCATCTCCAAAGCGGGGTGGGCGGGAGGTAGCCTGGCGAGTCCTTGTTCCCGCGCGAAGCTTAGAGACCATTGCAGGTCTACGGATGGTGACGGGAACCGGTCCGGCTGGAGCCGCGGGCTGAAGAGTAAGCTGAGGAAGCACTAGGCCCGCACCATGCCACTGCCGCCTTGGAGCCGATCGCTGTCAGAGAACGACTCCGCCGGGGCAGCGGGATGGTGGCCCCCGCCCTGTACCGGCCCACAGAGCCTTCATGCCCCACGCTGTGTGGAAGGTGGGGGTCCTGGAGCCGTACCTCGGACACTTCGTCCTCGTCGCTGCCAGAGGCACCACCTCCACCCCCGGTCCTCAGCACAGCAGCCGCCAACTTGAAATCCAGCGCCGCGTCCCCTCCGCCAGCACCGCTGCTGCCGCCGCCACCGACTCCCGGCACAGGCCCGGCCTCTCCAAAGAGTCTCACGGTGCGGATCCCCAGCCCGACCCCTCCCGGCGGAGGCGGCTCCGAGGCCCCGGCTGGGGCGGATCGCGGAGCCACCGAGTCCAAGTCCTCCTCAAAGGAGGTGCCCCCGCCTCCGCCGTCGGTCAGCATGATTCGCACGCGGAGCCGGAGGCACTGCAGAGTCACTCGCGGCCACCGCCGCCGCTGATCCCGGGAACGAGAAGAGCAGCAGGAGGAAGAAGCGTCTCCTTTCCCCCGTCCCAGCAGCGCCACTAACTTCTCACTGCCTAACCTGCTGCCTCCCGCCCCCCACACTCGCCACTGGCTACAGCTCCAAAGCGGCTGCAGATCATTGGCCAACAGGACCCGTCGCTCAGGCCCTTCGTCACGCGCCGCTCGCTGGCTCTGGGCCCCCAAGCTGCGTTGACCCGCGCAGGCCCAGGCGGTTGCGAACACCCGCCCCCATCTCCGCGCACTGACTTCCGGTCTCTTTCTACGTCTATTGGTCAAGTTCCCTGACTAGCGCCTCACGACCTTAAAGTGGATTAGTTGGCCTTGTGGTCAGTCATAGTGACCCCTGACAGTGGGAGATTTCATTGGTGTCATAAAGTGTCGGTCATTTGTCACAGGACATCGCGTGGTACAATTGGTCACTAAGAGTACCATTCATCCCGCCCCTATCTGAGGTGACGGGAAAGGGTTGGGGAATTTCCACTTCTGATAAAATGATGGCTGAGGTGACGACCTGCAAGAATCGGGGAGCTTTGGAGTAGAATTTACCATGCGCTTGCAGGCTTCTACGTCAAGTATTAAAAAGATACGGAGGTAACGCAGCTCCCACCTGTCGCTCTTTGCCAGGCGCGGAGACTGCAGCCGGAGGTTTGCTGCACCGGGATTGGAGGAAGCAGCAATCAGTCTCATGTAAATTCCACCTTCCTGCCAGGCCCTGATTGGAGGAGAGTTACGTCAGTCACTAGAGCGGTCTTCCCTCCCCCCTCCTCCCGCCCCTGCGGGGACAGGTGAGAATGCCCAAAGTATTGCCTCTGGCTCTTCTGGCGGGAGTAAGGGGGCTACAAGAGAGAGAGGAGTGGGGTCAGTCGTGCTGCGGGCCTCCGGCCTTCCCGAACAGAGCCCAGCGTGAGGATTTCAAGGGACTGTGGGAGCTGCTTGGGACGGGCGCCCAGAGGACATTCGGCCCGCCCGCGTGTAGTGACGCGGCTGGGCGCGGCAGTTCTACAACCTGCGGGCGGGATCGCCCCGCGGGGCCGCGTTCTCTTGTGGAAGGCGGCGGGCCTGAGGGCTGGACAGCGCCATGCCTCAGTACTGGGAACTGTCCCACGAAGGAAAGGGGGAAAGGCTGCTACCGGCGCGCGGAATCAGACCGCCGGGCTGAAGGCAGTGGTTAAAAAAGAGTGCGTGTTCTGGAGCAATTTCGAGTTCTGGTGCCGTCACTTGTTTGCTGTGTGACCTTTGGGCGTTTGTTGTTTAGTCTCAGTGACTTCAGTTCGTTCATCTGTAAAATGCGGGTCATATTAGTACTTCCCTCATTGAGTTGTTGCTGTTATGAATAAATTAGATAATAACATAGGGCGCTTAGCATAGTGCCAAACTTACCATAAAAACTTATTTTTGTTAGATAGTCTTCAGTTCACCTGCCGTTGGGTCCTGCCGACCACGCTGACTCTTGTCAGATCTCTGTAATACAGTAGAAAGCTAGCTAAGGGGGTCTCTTATCCTCCGAGGCACTCTATCTCTATTACCTCTGTCTCCTTTGTCAATAAAGAGGGGTTTAAAAATGCTCCTGCTTCAACTAATTCTATGATCGGAGATCACAAGAAAGGCTCTTGGCGAGGTCTGTATGGCAGATGTCCTTTGACCCGGAAAATGTCCGTATGATTTTTAGCCAACAGAGGCTGGCTAAAAGCAAACGATTTGGCATTGTCTCCTCTTTTGCAACTTTAACAAAGGGCTTTGTATACCTTGATTGTGCAATATTTAATATTTACCACCCCTAAACTGGAATCTGAAAATTCTGTAAAGAATATGATTTTTTAAAATGACTTTAAAAATGGATTCTGCCTCACGTTTATTTGAAGAACGTTTTGAATATCTTGAAAATTTTTTTGGTTTGGTAACTTCATTTTGGCATTTCACATGGAAAAAAGAAAGACTGCTTCCTATGAGCAGAACATGTTAGGTAAATGTTCTTTCTAGACAATAAGTTGTAGAAAATGGAAGTCTTGTATCTTTTCTGGAAAACTATTTTGATGTAAATGCCAGGGATATACTGGCTGTAGTTAGAATTTGTGGTACTTAATGAGCCCATATCCTCAGTGCTGTTTAAGTTTTCAAGGCATGTGTGACTAGGTCACAGCCCAAAGTAATAACACCAACAAAAGAAAGCCAGCACTGCCCATCCCACTTCAAAGCTGGATTATCCAGAATTGGTATGGATACGTCCTTAGGCAAAAACAGGTATTGACTGGTGCAGCATTACAAACGAACTACTTGTCATTCCTACCACTAATACAAATATAATTTCTGATGCAACTCCCTAAATAAACTCATTAAATTCTTTAAACAAATGTAATGGATCTCAAGGACAGAGGAAATTTGTGTATAAGTTTTTCCCAGTATATTTGAAACAAAAATATTCTCAGTATATAAAAAATGCTTCTCTACTCACTGCCTAGCAACCAACCCTGAGGATATCTAGGAAAATAAGATTGAGCAATAATTTCTTTTCTCCTGGACCTTTACCTAAGACACTTACTGTCAGTAGTTCAACAGTAAATATGGGAGTTAGGAAATCCCATTTATGGTAACTCACTGCTGTATAAGCTCTGTATATTAAAAATGACCACTGGCTGGTATGGCTCAGTGGATTAAGTGCTGGCCTGAGAACCAAAGGGTCACCAGTTCCGCCAGTTCGATTCCCAGTCAGGGCACATGCCTGGGTTGCGGGCTGGGTCCCCAGTTGGGGGACGCACAGGAGACATTGGTGTTTCTCTCCCTCTTTTCTCCCTCCCTTCCCCTCTCTAAAAATAAAGAAAATCTTTTTAAAAAATGATTTAATGTTTCCATATATATTATATTCATATGGTTTTACAAATGTAAAAACTAATTGGTGATTATATAAAATCACAATATATTCAGTGTAAAATAATAAGTATCAGTGTGACTTGGTGGGTAAGCTTACTTTGATACATTGTATCTTAAGATGATATTTACTAATAAAATAAAAGATAACACACTGACTTTTCAAATGCTGAATAAGTTGTAGAGAGCAAAGTCCTTAAACGTATATGTTAGAAATGAGCATTAGAATAAATGTTTTCCCATAGAAAATGAGTGGGAATATTTCTTAGGGTATCACTGTAATGTGTTTCAAAACACTCTCTTCTGACCATCTTTCAGACAGGGAAGGAAAAGGAGAAGGAGACATTGTATAGCCCAAGGATTTTTAAAACTTCTAAGGTAATGAAGGGCTTTATTCCTCATAAGAAATATGAGATTGACAAACTAAATTGTACAGACAGAGACTTTGACTGCAGGCAGGCCTTTTACTACAGTCTACATTTCCTCAAGACATTTAATTTGTGCATGTCAGTTCATCTCGGTTCAGTCCAATGTATAAGGAAAGGAGGTCAAGGAAACCAACAAGTCTGTTGCACTAGGGTGTTATGTCATATGACCTTTATAATAATAACCCTACCAAGATTTCATCCATTTTATAGATGAGGAAACTGAAACTCCAAAAAAGTTAAGTAACTTACCCAAGCTTATAAGACCGTTGTATGGAATAGCTAAGATTTTATTTTATTTCTGCCTCATCTCAAAACCCATGCTTTTCCCATTATATCACATTGATTTCACGTTACCATCCATGGCAGAGGAACTTCATCAATCAGGTAATCTGACATAATATGTGAAACATTATATCCTTCTTATAAACCTGCTGATTAACAGTGTAGGTGGAGTTATCCCTAGCTACCACCATATTTGCTATCTTTGCCCTTTGTAACAGTTGGAAACATTTAATTTAAAACTTGTCTCCTCATTTCTCCAATTATATTGTGAGTTTCTTAGACCACATAATTTCATGTTTAAAAATCTGAATAGTTAATATTTTCATATGGTTCAAATTTTAACAGGAATTTTAAAAATACAGTGAAAGGACCCCTTTACGCACTAAACACCCAGTTCTCCTCTCACAAGCAAACTATATTATTAGGTTATTAAATACCTTCTAGAGATTTTTATACATATATAAGCAATTCTATACATGTCAATTTATTTTCTTCCTTTTTAACACAAGCAACAACATACTATACATGCTTCGGTAACTTGCTTTTGGTCACCTGTTTTATTCTAGAGATATACCATGTCAGTATATAAAGAGCTCTGTCATTCTTGTTTACTAATTCATGGTAGTTTGTTGACTAGTTGTCCCATTTATTTGTCCATTTCTGTAATGATGGCATTTAGATTGTTTTCCTTTTTCAGGGGAGAGGTGGTGGTGGTAACAAAAAATGCTACAGATGGCTAACTTTCTAAACTACTCTCTATCCTACAGGAAGTGCTGGACACATTAATTGAAAAGTCATAAAATTACAACTAGACTGCAGCCTACCACTATTCGAGCTATAGTTGAATATACTTGCAGGCTGTCCAGCAACATCTAGGGGGTGGGCATACTTTTTTAAAATAAGAGACTATGCCTGCAGCTGGACTACTGCCACCATGAAGCAAGAAAATTACAGCATATTATTCAGAACACTTTATAGAGTTTATTCTGTTACTGAGCCTGCCCTTCTTGAAAAGGAGCAAAAACAAAACAAAACAAAAACATATATATTAATATATACATGCACACACGCACACACAAGTGCCTATTTGCCAACTAGAGGTTCCGTCCTTGCTGCCTGCTCAACAAGAATGGGGCAAGTTAATGATATAGCTCTTTTGATTTTACGTCTTTAGTACCAGTAATGGGTTTTTTTTCCAAACTTCTAATATTACCAGGATATAAATATTTCTTATGGTGGAAATCACTCAGGTTTTAAGCAAAGGGAACAGGAGCAAGCAATTAATAACCACCTTCTTCTTTGGGGCTCTGTCAGGATTTCTTAATTCTTGAATTGTTGGATACAGGACAGCGTGTCAAGGAGAATATACATTGGGGTTATTGAGAAGAAGTAGGATTTGGTGGGATTATCTCCAAGCTGGAAATTAGAAATACCAAGTCTACTTTAGGTAATTGGGGTACTTCTGTGTGTGACACTCTTCGAACTAGGAAGTTTGTTTGTCCATTTGACCTTTAGAGGTGTACTTTAAAGGTACACAAATTCAGAAGCATTTCATATCACAAAATGCAGTCAGTACTTCAAATCAAATAACATACATGCATAGACAAAGTATAGTAGGTTGCACATAAAACCAAGATGTTAATAGTAATTGTCTCTGGGTAATGGAGTTATACATAGATTTAATTATACATAGATTTATTAAAACTTTTTGAATATTTGTATTTTCTAGACTTCCTTTTTTTAGGTTTTTCACAATGAACATATACTTTTTGTGTAATAAAAAATTAAAATGTTTCAAATAAGTTTTGTGATTTTTTTTTTTATCCTACCTGAGGACATTTTTTTTTTTCTATTGCTTTAGAGAGTGAGGAAGGGAGAAAGAGAAACATTGATTGGCTGCCTCCTGCTTGTGCCCAAACCAGAGATCATATGTGCCCAGACTGGCGATCAGATCCTCAATGCAGACATGTACCCTGACCTGGAATGGAACCTATAACCCTTTGGTCATGGGACAATGCTCCAATCAACTGAACCACACTGGCCAGAGCCGATTTATTTCTATTCTTTAAATCATTTTTTATTTTTCAATTACATTTAACATAAAATATTATATTAGTTTCAGGTGTACTCTCCAGTGATTAGACATTATATAACTTACCAAGTAATCACCCTGATAAACCTAATATCTATCTGACAACATACATAGTTATTAGAATATTATTGACTGTATTCCCTATGCCGTGCTTTACATCCCCATGACTATTCTGTAACAACCAATTTGTACTTCTTACTCCCTTTACCTTTTTCACCCATGCCCCCAACCTCCCTCCCATCTGGCAACTGTCAAAATGTTCTCTGTATCTGTGATCTGTTTCTGCTCTGCTTGTTTGTTTATTTTCTTTTTTAGGTTCAGTTGTTGATAGATATGTGTTTGTTGCTGTTTTACTCATTTTTTTTTCTTATTCTTGAAGACTGTTTAACATTTCATTAATACTGGTTTGGCGGTGAGAACTCCTTTAGCTTATCCTTGCCTGGGAAGCCCTTTATATGTCTTTCAATTCTAAATGATAGCCTTGCTGGTTAACGTAATCTTGCTTGTAGGTTCTCGCTTTTCATCACTTAGAATATTCCTTGCCCATCCCTTCTGGCCTGCAGAGTTTCTGTTGAGAAATCAGCTGACAGTCTTACGGGAGCTCCCTTATAGGTAACTAACTGCTTTTAAGATTCTCTCTGTGTCTTTAATCTTTTGCATTTTAATTATGATGTGTCTTAATGTAGGCTTTTTTGGTTCATCTTGTGTGGGACTCTGTTCTCCCTGGACTTGTATGTCTAGTTCCCTCACCAGGTTATAGAACTCTTCTTTCATTATTTTTTCAAATAGGTTTCCAATTTCATGCTCGCTCTCTTCTCCTTCCAGCACCCCCATGATGTGAATGTTGGTATACTTGAACTCGTCCCAGTAGGTCCTTACACTATCTTTATTGTTTTTTATTATTTTTTCTTTTTGCTGTTATGATTGGGTGTTTTTTGCTTCCTTATATTCCAAATCTCTGATTTGATTCTCAGCATCATCTATTCTATTGTTGATTTCCTGTAAATTATTCATCATTTCAGTTAAGGTACCCTTCGTTTCTGACTAGTTCTTTTTTATGATTTCTCTCCCCTTTTTTGTGCTGTTGAAGTTCTAAGTTTCTTGAGCTTCCTTATAACCATTGTTTTGTACTCTGTATCTGGTAATTTGTTTGCCTCCATTTCATTTTGTTCTTTTTCTGGAGATTTTTCCTGTTTTCTCATTCGGGACCTATTTCTTTGTTTCCGCATTTTGGCTGCTCTCCTGTTTGTCTCTGTGTATCAGGTAGACCTGCTACATCTCCTGGACTTGGTAGAGTAGCCTTGTGTAGTAGGTGTCCTGTAGGGCCTAGTGGCTCAGACTCCCCAGTCACTCAAGGTGGGCGCTCCAGGTGTGCCCCTGTGTGGACTGTGTGCATTGTCCTGTGTGCATTGTAGTTGAGTCTTGACTGCTGCTGTTGGCATCACTGGGAGGAATTGACTCCCCAGCTGATTGGCTGCAAAGACCTGCTGCGACTACGGAAGAGGAGCTACCATGCAGGAGTTGACCCTATGGAGCAGGACTTGCTTCAGTGGGGCTTTGATGCTCATTAAGTCCACCCCTTGAGTATGTCACTTATGGAGGTGATACGGTTGTTTCACCCTACCCAGCATAGTCTGAAGCTGTCCATTGTGTGCACCAGGGCCTCCTGGGAGGTGCAAGGTCAGCCACCGCCTGTGCCATGACTGGGGCCACCCAACATGAGCTACAGAACCATCTTCAGATGGCTGCTGCTTGTGCTGGACTTGGAGGTACCCAGGAGGGGCCCAGCTATGAACCGCCGCTGGCTGCAGATAGGACCAGGCCTGGGGTCACACAACAAGAGGTATGGGTCTTGCAGAGGTCAGATGCTGCTTTTTAAGGAAATTTTAGGGAAGTCTGAAGCATGAGGCAAAATAGGCCAGTTGTATGGAAAAGCCACTAGAGGCGGCTTGGGTAGGCCCACAAATTGAGTGCAGCAGGTCTCGGGAAATTACCATGGCAGAACAAACAAGTGTGAGCTATGCTGATGGAAACTCAGATATGGTGCCCACCTGCTGGCTCTGTAGGGGAGGGGTCTCAGAAAAGGAACAATGGCCTCTGCCAGCACTTTCGTCTGGTAGAAAGCTACTCCCTCCAGCTCTTGCCCTGATGCCAGATATTTCAGTTCCAACCCAGTATGTCCCTTGTTTCTTTGAAGCTGCTTCTGTGGCACTGGTGCTCAGAGCGGGTGAGTCCATGTAAGTTTGTGGGTGGCCCTTTAGGAGGAACTGCCTGGGACTCCAGAAACCCTCTGCCTCACTCAGCTACAAACCCCACTGGTTTTTACAGCCAGAAGTTATGGATATTTCTCTTCCTGGCACTGGAACCCTGGGCTGGAGGGCCTGGTGTGGAGCTGGGACTCTTTGCTCCTTAGGGTAGACCTCTACAGCTGAGATATCCCACCTGATTTTTAACTGCCACAAATGGGTGTGGGACCAGCCTGTTCTGTGTCTCTGCCCCTCCAGCCAGTCTTGATCTGGCTTCTTTAAATCCCTAGTTATACTTCCATTCAGCTAGATTTCAGGCAGTTCTGAATGATGGCTGTTCTGTAGTATGGTTGTAATTTTGAGGTGGCTGTGAGAGGATTTGAGTATGACATTTACCTACACCACCATCTTGACTGGAAGTCCAGTTTTGCAGTTTTTTAATCTGTTCATTCAACCAGCATTTATTCAATTCCTGCTGTGTGCATAGCACTGTGCCAAGAGCTTTAGAGAAAATGTAAAACAATCAGAATATTTTCTGTATTTCCTTTCAATTACATTGTTGAATGTACTTACTGACTGATGATCAGGTGAAAAGAATGCACCTGGAATAATAGAGAATACCTTTAAACAATGGAAAATCAAATTCAAGACAGTATAACTATTTTATAATGTTGGGTAAATGGGAAGCAGAAGAGAACTTGGAGTGAGTTTGTTTTGGAAAAAGCTTTGATTATGATCATTTTGAGGTAGGACACTGACGGAGGGAAGTAGAAGAGATAAAGCATTCCAAATGGAAAGGAATGTTAGGAATGATGACAAAGAATTGAAAGTCTTCACATTGTGTATCAGGATGGTGAAAAGACTAACTTGGTTAGTTCAGAGAAATTGGAAAGGGGATTAAATAAATTTACATAAATGTTGAAGACTGCACTGAAGACTTTCAGTTTGGTTCAATAGGCCACCCACCATAGATCTTGAAGAGCAAAGTTATCAAGATAAAAATTGTTAGAAGAAGATTACAATTTGTTGTTGTTTTGGCTCTGTTGTGTGAGTTGGGTTGGAGAAGGAGATACTGTAGTCTAGGAAACAAGCAGCCTTGATGTTACATTTAGTCCAGGTGTGAGGTAATGAAGGCCTGGATCGGAAGAGTGGCTATCAGAATGTAGAAAAAGGAACTGTCAGCAAGGACAAAGAATCAGAATGACTTGGTGCTTGATTAAATGTAGGGGACAAAGGAGTATAAGAAGAAAAGTTACTCCAGAGAAATCAAATACAAACTTTCTGAAGAGAAATGTGGCTTTGAATATCAAGATCCTTTCTTTAAATTTTTATTTCCACCTATTAGAATGGCTAAAATCCGAATAAATGACAATACCAATTGCTGGCAAGATGCAAAGCAACAGGAATTCTCTCATTGCTGGTGAGAATGCAAAATGGTGCAGCCACCTTGGAAGAGAGTTTGGAAATTTCTTATAAAGCTAAACATAGTCTTACTATACGATCCACAATTGCACCCCTAGGTATTTACCTCCTGATTTGAAAACTTATGTCCCCATAAAATTGTGCATGTAAATATTTATAGCAGCTCTATTCTAAATCACCAAAACCTGGAAGCAACCAAGATGTTCTTTAATAAGTGAATAGATAAATTGTGTTACAGCCATACAATGGAATACTATTCAGTGATAAAAAGAAATGTATTATCAAGCCATACAAAAGTGTAGATGAATTTTATTTTTTAATTAAACTTATTGAGATGACATTGGTTAATAAGACCATGTGTTTCAAGGGTACAGTTTTATGACACATCATCTGTATATTGCATTGTGTGCTTACCACCCATAGTCTAGTCTCCCTTTGCCCTCTCCATCCTCCTCCCACCTGTTTCGCTTTGGTAACCTTCATGTTCTTGTGATATAGATGAATTTTAAATGCATATTGCTAAGAGGAAGAAGCCAGTCTGAAAAGGCTACAGATTGTATGATTCTGTTTATATGGCATTCTGGAAGAGGCAAAACCATGGAGCCAGTAAACAGATCAGTGACTGCCAGTGGTTGGGGTGGGAGAAGGGTTGAATAGGTGAAGCACAGGGAATTTTTTAAGGTGATAAAATTCTGTATGATACTGTATTTTGTATGATACAGTAATGATAAATACATGATACTGTGTATTTGTCAAAACCCATAGAACTTTGTGGTACAGAGTGGACTTTAATGTATAAAAATTTTTTTATATTTATTTTTTATTGTATTTCCATTACCGTTTATCCCCTTTATCCCCGCCCCCCACAATCACCACACTGTTGTCCATGTCCATGATTCTTTTTTACAGTTTGCTCAATTCCTCCACCCCTTCACCACCCCACCCCAGAGCTGTCAGCCTGCTCTCTCTGAGTCTGTCTCTATATTGCTTGTTAGTTCAGTTTGTTCATTAGATTCCACATATGAGTGAAATCATATGGTGTTTGTCTTTCTCTGACTGGCTTATTTCACTTAGCATAATGTTCTCCAGGTCCATCCATGCTGTCGCAAATGGTAAAATTTTCTTCTTTTGTATGGCAGAGTAGTATTCCATTGTGTAAATGTCCCGTAGTTGTTTTATCTACTCATCTACTGAGGGACACATGGGCTGCTTCCATGTGTTGATGATTGTAAATAACGCTGCAATGAACATAGGGGTACTTATGTTCTTTCGAATTAGTGTTTTGGGTTTCTTCGGATAAATTCCCAGAAGTGAAATCGCTGGGTCATAAGGCAGTTCCATTTTTAATTTTTTGAGGTATCTCCATACTGCTTTCCACAGTGGCTGCAACAATCTGCATTCCCACCAACAGAGCAAAAGCGTTCCCCTTTCTCCACATCCTCGCCAGCGCTTGTTTGTTGATTTATTGATGGTAGCCATTCTGACAGGTGTGAGGCAATATCTCATTGTGGTTTTAATTTGCATTTCTCTGATGATTAGTCATGTTGAGCATCTTTTCATATGTCTGTTGGCCATCTGTATACCGTCTTCAGAGAAACGCCTATTCAGGTCCTTTGCCTATTTTTTAATTAGATTGTTTGCCTTTTTTGGTGTGGAGTCTTATAAGCTCTTTAAAAATTTTGTATATTAACCCCTTGTCAGATGTATCAGCAAATATGTTCTCCCATTCAGTGGGTTGTCTTTTTATTTTGTTGATGGTTTCTTTGCTGTGCCAAACCTTTTTAGTTTGATATTGTCCCATTTGGCATTTTGTTTGTTAGTTCCCCTTGCCTGAGGGGATATATCAGAAAAGTATTGTTATGAGCAATGTCCGAGGTTTTACTATCTATGTTTTTTTCTCTGATTTTTATGGTTTCAGATCTAACATTTGTCTTTAAAATATCATTCAGTATATTAGGGAATTCCACAATGGAACGCAGGCTATGACAAAAGAATCTAATTGTATCATAGATTTGTGAAACAACTTCATTGAAGGGAGTGAAAGAAAAAGGTACCGACCTACGTAATTTTGGAAATGAGTGGTGGCTCTAAGACCAAAGGCAAAAGGGGCGGCACGTAAGAACTGTACTGTAGTTGATAAAGTTGTTTCCCATGGGGATTACATTACCAGTTCAGAAACCACTGTGTATGTGTACTGGAATTGAACAACTGTGTAAATGGATGGCAAGCGGTGGGGGCATACTTTCACATTGTTGAAGTGGGAGATCACAGATAAACAAGCAGAGGAGGCTAAATGATCCATGGAGTGATGGATTAGAGTTGGAGGCATCGGCATGAACTCATATTTAGTTTAATATAGTTACAAGTGGATACATGTAAAAACATGTACAGGTATGTATATATACACAGATAGTATACACACATATTTTCCCTTGCTCTGTCAGCGTAGCACACCTAGAAACAGTGACACTCCAGTAGCAACATTCAGGCCTTGTACCCAGATCTTGGTTTTTAATATCACTCTTCAGTGAAATGAAGCACATCTTCTTGGAGAAATGGCTGATTCTGGGATGGGGCAGGAAGTATACAAGCTGAGCCTGGAGCATCTTATAATTCCAGAAACTGGGAAGGTACTAAACACACCCACATATGCAAATATGCACATACCTGGACTCACAAACAATAATGAGAGTATATCAAAGAGATACAGGAGCTGAGAGCTGTTAGTGTCCAAAGCTAAAGCATTTGAGCAAATAAAGAGTAATGGATTATAACCTAAAGTAAACATCAATATTAATGAGTCCACCTGGATATAAATAAATAATTGAATAAATAAATAAGTGGGGAAAATAAATCTTCCATTTAAAAGAATTCCAAATTTATGTAGATACTCTGGCCTAAAGGGGCTGAAGCATTAACTCCCCTCTCCTAAGTGTGGCTATGCAAAGTGACATTCTTCCAAAGAGTACGATACGGGAGTTGGGGCTGAAATCACTTTATAGTGGAGAAACCGGGCAAAAAAAGAATGATCTACAAATAGGTAATTACAGAATAGCCACGGGGATGTAAAGTACAGTATAGGAAATGGAGTAGCCAAAGAACTTATATGCATGACACATGGACATAAACAATCGTGTGGGGATTCACTGAGGGAGCAGGGTGGGGGGATGCTGGTTGTGGGGGGATCAATGGGTCATAAGGTGGTTCCATTTTTAATTTTTTGAGGTATCTCCATACTGCTTTCCACAGTGGCTGCGCCAATCTGCGTTCCCACCAACAGAGCAAAAGCGTTCCCCTTTCTTTACATCCTCTCCAGCACTTGTTTGTTGATTTTTTGATGGTAGCCATTCTGACAGGTGTGAGGTGATATCTCATTCTTCCCCAAGGAAGAATGCAATATGGGACGTTCTTCCCCAAGGAAGTGGCATGGTGTCTGCTACGGCCTCAAAAGAACACCTAGAGAGCCTAGTTGAGACAATGAGGGAAAATTAGGAAAATTAATATCATAATCAATAAAATATAATTAATAAAATAAAATGAGTAGAATATTCCCATATTTCAAAATGACATACCCTAGACAGAAATTATCTCTGGACAGTAATGGGTGATTTTTATTCAACTTACATATTTGCATCTTCAGTTTTTCTATAAGTAATCTGTATATTACTCTAGTGATCAAAAAATTTAATCAAGTTTGTGAGAAAAAAATCACTACAGGTGTAAAATCAGGGAATTAATAAATGTGATATTTATTGGCAATGTTAGGAAAATTAAGCAGGAACAATTATTTTTCAGGCGGAGAAGATGGTGATGGGTTCACCCCATGTGTTTGGCTGCAGACAGGAAAAAGAACTTAGCCAATATAGACCATTACATGGTAAATCAGCCAGAAACCCTCAAGAAAAACATACTAAACAGGATCACAGATAAATATTTCCTGTAACTGGAAAAAAAAACTTTTTTAAGATGTCATGTTGTAGCTTTTTCTTTTTTTCGCAAAAAGAAGCATCTCTCTGCAGAAGGGTCATGCGGTTAGAAATGAAGTTTAAGCCACTTTCCCCCCAGGTGAATCCTTTGTGAATATACAGGGTCTGGCAGAAGTAAGGCCTGCTTGAGTGTGGTTGGTAGGGTAATAATATGGGTGTACTAATTTATAGATTTCATTTGAACATTTCATCTAAAAAATGTGGTGTGCTTGAGTGTGAAATTGTTGTTAAAGAATTACATGCTTACGATTTTGTTATAAAAGATTTTATAATAAAAAAAGGGTGTTATTTGTGCCAGACCTTGTATTTTGGGTATTGCCTCCACTGGACGATACATACTGAAAATATGAGTTATTGCAGCAATTCTGTGCACCTCCTTCCACCTTCAGTACTAATTAAAAGGGAAGGCCAAGAATCACACTGAAGAATACATACCAGCATATGTATAAGGGTCCAGCCTAGTTATAAAAGATTTTTGACAAGAATAGGGTTCTGAGAACCTGCAATCAACAGTACCAATGCATTACAACTGTTTCACACTTGGGAAACCTGAGGCTAACCACTCCAATCATTCTGTTTCATATATCCTCTTGTACCCTGCAACTTAGGCAGCCACAACCACCTTCTCTAGAAGCTCTCCTTGGCTCGTACCAACCATGGCATTCTGCCACAGACTTTAGAAGGTCCCAGGACTGGCAAAAGTTAGGAATCTCATGGTCTGAGCACTTTCCTGATGAGAGAACAGTTATGTAGTAAGCCCCACAGCAAGAAGCAGCTTCTCTGGGCCATGGTGGTCTGGCACGTAGCGAATCGGTACTTTTGAATCAGAAGGACCCTTGAGGAGTAATGTAGTCTTCACACTACCCTCTTTAATAGAGGAAGAACTAGAAGACTGGGCATTAGGTTTAATATCTCCTAGGAATATCTCTGAGGGGACCTACATGACCCCATCCATTACCCTCTGATATTTCCCATTAAAATCACAAGTACATCATTGCTTACCAATGGGAGGAAAGCAAGCCTGGGATTCCAACTCGGGAGCAATTTTGGCTTATAACTGAGAACTGAGTCACTCTGAAGATCTTGCAGACTCTTGTGGAGTGTTTGAACTCAACCTAGTTTACCACACCCCTTGCTCATCAAGGCAGGCCCATAAATCAGGAGACGCAGCACGGCGTTCACCTGCAGGGCAGGTAACACTGCCACCTCCCAGACGTTCTTCCCCAAGGAAGTGGCATGGTGTCTGCTATGGCCCCAAAAGAACACTTAGAGAGTCTAGTTGCGACATGAGTCTGGACAAGACCACAGAAGCTATAAGAAAAAATGTGGTTGGGGCTCTACCCTGGAACTTTTCACCTAGAGGACCCTCTTAAACCCTGACATTGGCACTTTTTCACATCAGATCTAGGGAGTTCTATTTAACTCAGAGAAATGTGAACTTAGGGGAGAAATATTTTACATGTATTTCAACATATACACACATACACACACATGAATATTGCCTGAGCTCTCAAAATATGGTCTATAGGCTCCCGGAGGCCCCAAGACTTTTTTAGGGAGTCAAAGACATCAAAACTTTTCATTATAATTCTAAGATACTACTTTTCACTGTGTTGACTTTTGCTCTGATAGTACAAAAGCAAGGGTGGGTAAAAATTGCTGGTGCTTTAGGTAACAGTATCAAACTGTTAGTAGTTAATGTAGTCTTCCCCACTGAGCAGTCTAAGGGGGGAAAAGCCAGTTTTACCAAGGATGTCCTTAATGATGCAGGAAAATTAAGTTTATTAAAACTTGACCCTTGAGTGCATGTATTTTAAAAATTCAATGTGAGGAAATGGGAAGTATACATAGAGCACTTCTGCTGTAACCTGGTTGTTTCAAGTACACTGATTGTCTTAAGTACAGTACACTGATTGTTCATCTCAGATAAAAACATTTGTAAAACTATTCCAGTTGCAAGCTGAACTAACCACTCCTTCGTGGAATACCGTGTTTGATTGAAAGTATGACTAACGTGAATTTTAGTAAGTCAGACATGTATTTGGCAGCCATTTTCTGGAGCCTGCCACTTGAAGGAAAATAGTTGACAGTATTTGTTTCCAATTATAAAATTCAAGCTTTCGAGAAAAAGTGAGGATTTTGGAAAATTGTATTCCCTGCCATTGGTTGACAGTTTCCCAAAATGTAAAGGTTTTTCTGAGATAGGTGATGTTATTAACAAATGTGGTTTTTTATATAATAACATATGTCAATATTTGCAAGATCTGCATTACTCAGTGAGCCAAAATTTCCCAAATGACCAAAGCATGATTTTACAAAATGATGCATGAGTATAAGAATCATCCAAAGATAGGCCCTGGCTGGTGTGGCTCAGTGGATTGAGTGCCAGCCTGAGAACCAAAGAATTGATGGTTCGATTCCCAGTCAGGGCACATGCCTGGGTTGTGGGCTAGGTCCCAATTGGGGGAGCTCGAGAGGCAAGCACACATTGATGTTTCTCTTCCTCTCTTTCTCCCTTCCTTCCCCTCTCTAAAAATAAATAAAATCTTTTTAAAAAATCATACAAAGATAAACCAATGAATTTTAATGTACCAGAGCATGAAAAGTCTATAGTATGGTTTCATCCTTTACAAAACTAATAGTTGTTTAATTTTGGTGTGGTATGATGGGAATAATCACAATTATCTGAAAAGCTATTAAAATATTCTTCCCTTTTCCAACTACTTATCTGTATGAGTCCAGATTTTCTTCATATTTTTCAGCCAAAACACTGTATTACTGTTGACTGAATACTGAAGCCAATATGAGAACCCATCTGTCTTCTATTAACACAGGCATTAAAAATTCCAATCTTGTCATTAAATTTTTTGTTTTGAAAAATATACTTTTGTCATAAAAATATGTTACTTATGTTCACATTTAGGAAATGAACTTACTGATTTTTACAAATTCCTCAGTTTTAATTTATGATACAGTTAATATCGATAGGTAAAGCCTACATAGATAAACAAGAGCTCTTTGATTCTTAAATAATAAATAAACGTTCTTTGGGTCTGTAATAATTTTTAAGAGTATAAAGGTGTTCTGAAAGCAGGAAGTTTCAGAACTATTGCAGTACCATATAGCAGTTCCAGTGGAGGCAGAAGAACAGAGGAGATGACCTGTGGAAACTGTGGATTTTCAGTCTTCTCCTGCTCAGCCACTCTCATCTGTAGCCCAGCAGTCAAAGCTGGGGCAAGAGCTCTGAACTGGGCTCTGGGTGTCTCTGGTGAATCTGTGAATGGGAAAAGGCACTCATTTCCCTCCTCTTCCTTTTCTACGTCTCCAGACAAGACTTGGGGGCGGTGGTATGCAGGGTGAAGAGAGAGACTAGGAAAGGGCATGTGAAAGTGAGGTTAGATGGTAAGGACCAGCCCTCAGGGACCACAGCAGGTCCACTCAGGCGGAGGAGCCAGGGACATCCCTGAAAACAGCAATACTCCCATTCCCTTCCAGCTGCTCTGGCCCATGTCTTTAAATGGACCAAACCCTTCAATGACCTTTAAGAACCAACAATTCTTCTATGCCACAGAACCACATGGTTAACTAGAAAAGGCCAACACGGAAAGAAATCAAGCTTAAAGAGGAAAAAAAAGGTAAACCAAAATAGTAACAACTCCCACTTTACAGCATACCTCCCCTTCTACCTCCAACTCCTCCTACTCTTCCCCTTTCCTTCCTACCATCCATCCCCTCCCCCCGGCTGTTGTCCTCCTTTCGGCTGTTACTAAGTCATTAGGGATATAGTCACTAGCACGGGGAATTTACGGAAATGATTTTTAGTCCCCTCTATGCCATTTAGTGTCTGTGTGATTGAGCAGGTGACTCTCCTTTCCTGGACCCTTAGTTTCTGCCTCTTACAGATGAGGTGATCTTCCAGCTCTACGAGCCTATGGCTACTAATAAACAGGAAATATGTCCAACTGGAACCAAGACTCTGAAATGAATGTGTTGTCACTGAAAGAAGCAGAGGACCAAGAGAGGGAACTCTACTTTGTGTCACTACCCAGTATCCCCTCTGGACTGGATATGTTCATAGGAGATGAACAAATCCAGATTTCTGAAAACAACCTAGAGAAACCTCCCAAGGCCATGGTTTGTCCCTTGGGTTCACTTAGTTAGAAGGTTCCTGGAGTTGGTATTAAGAGAATTCCCCAATTTTTGCCCAGCAGCGTTAATTCCTTCGGTCTCAGAGGCCCTACAGATTTCAGCCTCTTTGTTGTGCCCTGCTAATTAGATAACAGGCCCGGCCTCCTACCTTTAAAAATTTTTTAAGCATCTTTAATGGAATTTAATCCACCACACAATTCAACCAAAGTAACTCAATGGCTCCTGTTATCGTCACAGTTATACAATTGTCACATCTATTTTAGAACATTTTCAGCACTCCTAAAAAACATCTTCTACCCCTTAGAAGTCCCCCAGGTCCCCAGACCTAGGCAAACACTGGTTTGCTTTCTGTCTTTATATATTTGCCTATTCTGGGTATTTCATATAATAGGGATTATATAACGTGGTCATTTGTGATTGGCTTCTTTTTCTTAGAATGAGGTTTTCAGGGTTCATCAATATTGTAGCATGAATCAGAGCTTCGTTCCATTTTATGGCTGAATAATATTTCACTGTGTGGATAGAATACATTTTGTTCATCCATCAGTTTGGGTTGTTAGGTCATTTGGATTGCTTCCACCTTTTGGCTATCATGAATAATGCCTCTGTGAACATTGGTCTACAAGTATCTGTTTCATTCCTTGCTTTCAGTTCTTTTGGGCATATTACCTACCTAGGAGTGGAATTACTAGACCATACGGTAATGCTACATTTAACTTTTTGAGGAACACAAACTCTTTTCCAGGGCTGCTGCATCATTTTACATTTCCCACCAGTGATGTGTGACAGTTCCAATTTCTCCACATCCTCACCAATACTTATTATTTCTAGCCATCCTAGTGAGCGTGAATGGTATCTCATTATGGTTTTGCTTTGTGTTTCCCTGATGGCTGATGATGTTGAGCATCTCTTCATGTGTTCACTGGCCATACATATGTCTCCTTCAGATCAGTGTCTACTTAGATCCCTTGTCCATTTTTCGATTGGGTTATTTGCCTTTTTATTAAGTTGTTAAGTTATATGTATTCTAGAACAAGTTCCTTAACAGACATATGACTGCAAATATTTTCTCCCATTATGGGGGTTGTCTTTTCACTTTCCAGATAGTATCATTTATGGTACAAAAGTCTTAAATTTGATGATGTCCAATTTATTTTTTTGTTATTTGTGCTTTTGGTGTCATCTGAGAAACCATTGTCAAATCCAAGGTCACGAAGACTTACACCTATGTTTTGTTCCAAGGAGAAATGGTTTAGCCCTTACATTTATGTTTTTGATCCATTTTGAGTTAATTTTTGCATATAGTATGAGGTAGGGTCCAACTTCATTCTTTCGCATATAGGTACCCAGTTTTCCCAACACCATTCGTTAAAAAGACTGTTCTTTCACTCTTGAATTGTCTTGTCAGTCTCATCACAAATTAATTGACCATAGGTGCCAGGGTTTGTTTCTAGACTGTCAATTCTGTATGTCTTTCCTTATGCCAGTACCACACTGTCTTGATTACTGTAGCTTTGAAATAAGAAACTGATTATCTATAAGAAATAAGAGTCCTCCAAATTGGTTCTTTATTATTTTCGAGATTGTTTTGACTATTCTGGATTGGCCTCTACTGTTCTAACCCCAAGGGACAAGGCCTCACCCACACTGCCTCTTCCAAGGTATCCATCATGATAGCCTAGAACCCTAATCCTCATCCTGTCCACCTCATCTTGCAATGTTCTCTCCCTCACTCTGCCACTCTAGCTACATAGGCCTCCTTTCAGTTTCTCAAACATTGCGAAATCCTTCCTGCCTGAGAGCCTTTGAAGTGATATTCCTGTTGCCAAAATGCTTCCAGTCCACTCCTTCCCCCCTAGTCCTAAGACGAACTTCTTTTTGTCATTCAGGTCTCTGCTCAAGTGTTATCTTCTCAGAGAAGCCCTCACTGCCAGTCGAAAGTAGTTACCCACCAAATCCTCCCTCTTTATCACATTAGCCTATATTATTGTATTACACTATATTATTATTACATTATCTCTGTCTGAGCTTATCTTGTATATATTGTTATATTTATTTATTTTCTGTCTCCCCCTATTAGAATGGAAACTGCAGGAGAGCAGAGATCTTATCTCACTTGACACCGAATCCCTCCACATAGAACACTGCCTGGCATATAATAGATATTTAATACATATTTGTTGAATGAGTGAATGAATCAATGAATCATTCGTTCAAACTCTAAGACAGTCCCCATAGTAGGGATTCAGCACCTGGAAGAGAGGTAAGGAGCAGTGAACTGGCCCTCAAACCAGGACTACTTTCCTTGTACTCACTTTCTCCCATTTTGCACCAGTCAGCAATTCCTCTCTCCTTTTATTTAAAGGTTTCCCCCATACCCTCTTCCTAACATCTGTCTACATTTGAGAGGTAGATACACATTTCTGCTTCCTCCAATCTCTGCTCCGCATTGCTCTTGGGAAAAATGACCACAGATGTCTCATTTTATAGTGTATACACACAAGGGTACACTCCAGTCCACTTACAAAGACAAAAATCCAGAGTGTTGGAAAGCATGAGACACTGGGTAAGGAGACAGAAGAACCCAGAACTAAGATAAACGCCCAGAATCTCAGACAAAGAGCCTGGGACTTCATATTATAACAACCTTTGATTCTGATGCCCACAAAAGTTTGAGAACCATTGTCCAACAGCTACAGGCTGGAAAGGATGGGCCTAGGTTACTGATATGAAGAGATTTTCCCTGGGGTTTGGGAGTCTCTAATAACCCTCTATGCAGACCTGAGTCTTTTAATTAAAGATCTTAGAGAATGTTACAGGCATCAATTAACCCTGGCAGTACCCTAGAATCTAGGCTTTTGGCCCTGTTTTACTGACAGAAAACTGAAGCCTACGGGTTAGAGCCAGGAAAGCAGTATCTCAGGCTCACATGGCCTGGACAGAGGAAGCTAAGGGCTAAGTTTGAAGGCAGCAGTGACCTCAACCTCTTTCTCTTGTGACAGGGGTTCCCAATCCAGGAACAGTAGAGCACTTACATTCATGTATGTGTTTACCACGCCTTGACTCCAGGCAGATGATAATTTGCCTGGTTCCCGTCACTCAGGTCTCAACTTAAAGGATAGCTCCCCAGAAAGGCCTTCCCTGAACAACCATCTTAAATGATGTCTTTTCCCAGTTCCTGTCATATTACCCTGCTTATTTTCTTTCCAGTACTTGCCATTATCTGAGATTATCTTATTTTTAGTTATTACTTCTTTCCTTCTCTATAATGTAAGCTCATTTAGTCAAAAGGCTCACCTCACAGGACATTGTCGATGTTCAGTAAGTATTTGTTGACTGTTTAAATAAGTAAATTGAAATGAGGGTATTTTCAACAATGTGTAGATGCTGTTGAAACAAGTAAATGTACAATTATTTAAATTAAAGAATACTTTTGGTATGTATTTCTCTCAGTCCGTAGATACTTAGACGATCATGTTCGATCCTTCTTTCTGACATTAAAAAGGCCATCAAAATTTCTATTTTTGTCATTGTATGGATTTAAGTTTCTGAACAACCTCCTAACTAAAGCAATAAAATGCTAGGTTAACTATAATTTTTAACTTTAAAATACCTAAATGAAGTGGCACAGAAGTAAGGAGTTAGAGTTGCTCCAAAACAAACAGTAACCAGAAATACTTCTCCTTGAAACATTTTCTTTATTTCAAGAATGACACCATGTTCTCCAGCCTTGGCTTCTATGTCACTACCCCCTCCTCAGTCTCCTCCTTTTCTGGTTGCTCTGCAACCTCCTAGCCCTTAGCATCGGAGTGTTCCAAGATTTGGTCCTTGGGTATCTAACTTCGTCCACAGCCTTGGCAATCTTATCTAGTCTGTTTTGAATATAATTTAGATCTAATAAACTTGCAAATGTTTATCTCTGATTCAGACCTCCCCCCTGAACTTCAGATTTGCTGCTCCAGTGGCGTATGTGACATCTCTACTGAAGTGTCTAAACGTCATCATACTTAAAATGCCCCAATTCCATTCTTCCTATTGCTTAGGCCAAAAGCACTGGAGTCATATTTGACTTCCCTCTTTCTCATATCCCAAAGGAGTAGAGGGGGGGAAATGGAAAAGAAAAAGAAAAGACAAAAAGAGCTAATCAATCCAAAAAAAGGTAAGGAAAATCTAAAAGGGAAAAGAAGCAGAAAAAGAGGACAATAGAAAAACCAAATAAAACAAAACCAGATATATTAATAATTGTGCTAGATAAAAATATATTGAGTTCTCTAACTAAAAGCTGGATTGTCAAACTGGGTTTTTTAAAAAAAGCCAAATCTGGCTATGCGCTCATTATAGTTGTAGTAGGTATACCTAAACATAAGAACACAGAAAGACTAAAATTCAAAGACTATAACTATATAATACAGGTAAATTCCAACCAAAAGAAACTGATTTAATTATTTCGCCAGCAGACCAAATAACTTTTAAGCAGAGAGAATTACCAGTCACTACAATGTAAGGCCATTACAAATAGTAAAAGGATCAATTAACCAGGAAGATAGAACAATTTAAACTAGAAAGCACCCAATAACACAGCTTAAAAAAAATAAATGAAATGTGGCAAAAGTTAACAGATTTACAAGGAGGTGTTGACAGATTAATCATCACAATAGGTGTATTAACATACCTCCTCCAGTATTTAATGGCTTAAACAGATAAAAAAAAGTCACGAAATATATAGAACATTTTGAACAACATAATCAGTAGGCTAGCCTGATAGAAATAGATTGAAAATTGTTTCAAAAATTGGAGAATAAACGTTTTCAAGCACGCATGTAACATTTACAAAAAAATGACCACATGCCAGACCATAAAGTTAGTCCCACAAATCTCTAAACGCAATTAAATTAGGAATCAGTTACCAAAAAAATAATTAAAGGGAAAAATATATATTTGGAAAAATTTTAAATGTACTTTTGGGTCAAAGAGGAGATCATGTAAAAATTGGAAAATATTCAGAAAGAAATGATACTGAGAACACTATCAAAACTGGAATGCAGATAAAGGAGGACTTTAAAGGAAATCTGTGGCCCTAGTGCTTACTGCTGTAGGGTTAGGGAATAACTAAGGCTCAAAATAATGATCTAAGATATTAGAAAAACAACAGAATAAACCAAAAGAAAATGAAAGGAAATAATAGAAGAAATTAACAAAACAGAAAATATTTAGTAGAGAAAATCAATAAAGCCAGAAGTTCTAGCTATTTGAAAATACTAGTAAAATAGACTAACTTCTGGCCAGAGTAACCAAGAACAAAAAATAGAATGTACAATCATACTTAAAATAATGAGGGAACCACATCTAAATAGCTAAATGTGCTACATAGAGTAAGCAGATAAAAAATAACTCTGTACCAATAAATATGAAAAATGAAAGGAAGAGATTCCTAGAAAAATGCAATTTGCCAAAACTGGCTAAAGAAGAAATAAAGAGCCTGAGAATCCTGTATGAACCCGAAATTGCTCTAAAAAAAAGTCTTTAATTAAAAAAAAATCTTATAACCATCGAAGAATTTGAATCAGCTTAAACTTTCCACAAAGCAAGCACCAGGTTCAGATCGCTTCACCAGTGAGTCAACAGAAAAATGGGTAATTGAACTGTGACAGAGTTATACGGTGGAGTGCAACACAGCAGTGGAAATGAGCAGACTAGAGCTGCCTACACCCACATGATTGGTTCACGAAACAATGATGAGTGAAAGAAGCAGTCACAAAAGAATTCAGACACTCTAATTCCATTTATATAACATTCAAAAATAGCACAAATAATACATACATAAATGGATGTGTAACTATGAAGAAAAGCAAGAAAAAAATTCCCATAAAATTTAGATAGTGTTTACCTGGGATTGAGGATGGAACCTGGGAGGAGCATTCAGAGAGGCTTCTGAAGGACTAGAAACATCCTAGTTCATAACATGAGCGTTGGATACACAACTGTTCTCTTTATTGTCTCTCTTTAGTTTCACACCCAGGTATATACCCTGGAGAAACTCTTGCATATTCCAAAGATATGTATATGTTCTTTTGTATGTATGAAATCTCTTTCAGTGTAAAGGTTATTTGTTCTATGCGGATGACAAAAAAGAATGAGGTAGATCTGTACATACTGACATGGGGAGAATATCCAGTGCATACTCAGTGACAAGCAGGGAACTCAACAGTGTAATCCCATTTTAATAAAAATATTAATGTGCCCATTGAAATGAAAATGAATAAGACACACTCAAGTGTGAACACTGGTTATCTCTAGGGTGGTTTCCATTTCAAAATTATACAGTTCTGTAGAATTTCAATATTTTGCAGTAACTTCATTTCCTTTTGTGATAAGAAACATTATTTTTATATGTAAAAAAACTTTCAAAGAGAGGAATATTTATTTTAGAAAGAGGGACTTTGTCTCCCTTTTCAAGCTGAGAAGAGTTCCCTTACAACCCCCCAATTCTATAAAAGAATATTTGTGAGGATATTAAGTTCAAATGAGAAGGGCTTCTGGACCCTTCCGTGGGGGTAGAGCATGAATGGGGCTTGGTCAGTTCCTCTGGCTTACCAGCCTTTCCTAACCACAAAGCAAACCTACTTGTTCCCTGCTGCTCTCCACCCCGGCTCAGGAGGGTGACTGAGGTCTTGGCCAGCTGCCTTCCAGTCGTGACCCATTGTTCCAGGTTCCCAGCTGACTGAGCATCTGGCAGTAAAGCCAAGGCAAACACTGTCCTGACTTCCTGAGTAAACACCTGTGAACTGAGAAAGACATTGTGGGGTCAAAGCAAGTGCTCGGGTACACAGTAGGGCAAAAAACAGAGCAAAGTCTGATAGGGGGTAAGGAAAGCCTGGGAGATCTTCTTCTGAGCCAGCCATTGAATGGCTGAATGGCCCTCTGGCCCCAGAATTTTCTGTTGCACGTGGTGAGCTCTTGGGTCCCGAGAGGCATGGAGAAGAGGGTGTTCTGTGGCTCAAGAGTGTTCAGCTTATGGGGACGGGGGAGGATTTCCGGGCGTTGTGCCCTCGGCTTGTCCTGGCCAGCTTCTGCTCATTCTTCAGATTTCAAGTTACAGACCACTTCCTCTTTTTTTAAAAAATATATTTTATTTATTCATATTTAGAGAGAGGGCAAGGGCAGGAGAAAGAGTGGGAGAGAAACATTGCCGTGGGAGAGAAACATCAGTTGATTGCCTCTCGTATGCAGAGCCAGGTCCTGACCACGGATCGGACCAACGACCCTTTGCCTTGCTGGAAGACACCCAACCCACTAAGCCACACTGGTCAGGGCGAGACCGCTTCCTCTTGGTAGGCTTCCCCACGCCCACCACCCCACATTTACCACTCTTCAAGAAGGGCTTTGAGGCGTCTGCTCACACAGCCTGCCCTATCCCACTCTAACAAGTTGCCTGTTTGTCTTTCCCACTGGAGCTTTAACTTCCCCAGGTCAGGGACCGTGGCTGTCTTAACTACTGAATCTCTGATACTCAGAAACGGTTTTGATAAGTGGATGAATATAACAGAAGAATGGCAAGAGGCCAAGCGTCAGGGAATCCGTCCCCTTGTCTGGAGTGTGGCTCTCAGGAGCCTAGGGCAGAGCCTCTAACGGCAAAGGAGAGCAGCCGCGAGATTTGGGCTCCCTTTTCTCCTCCCCCTCCTTCCCATCCTGTCATTGCGTCCCTCCCTTCCCCACCGCCAGACTCCACGTCCAGTTGGTGTGAGACTGAGCCCCCTCTACTGGCCGTACTTTAGTGCTTCAGGGAGCCAAGCCCAGGCGCCCTCATTTGCTTTTTCTTCCCTCTGGAGAGGCTGTTCTACCCTCTTCTGGGCTCTGGGGATTCTTGAGGACTGGAACATGAAGAGAAAACAGGGCTGGTCAACACATCAGAAGTTTCCTAGGTCGGAGCGCCCATCCCCAACCCCATTCTCAACACCAGGGGGACTTCCCTCACACCCTCACCTCATGCTCAGTTCCAGCTAATTCACAGAGATGTTGATTTCCGGAGCCTTGGGCTGATACATCAGCTCTGACTGTGGAACGGAGATCTCAAGATGAGTTTGGAATAGACCAAAACAAACAAACAAAGGGAGACGGCAGAGAGGAAGGGACCCAGAGAGTGAAAGGATATAAACCCACATTGGGACAAAGACAAAGATCAGGACTGAGAAAGCCCACTAGAGCTGTGTCCTCGGCTCTTTCCACCTCCCATGGGCTCATAAACCAGGGTCCCTGCCCTAAGAAAAGAGTTCCCTCACCCCTTCAGTGCACCTGTGTCAATACAGAGCTAAGGGGAGTGACTGTATTCATAAGGTCTTCAGGCTTAATAGAAATATGAGACTTCAGGGACAGCTCCTGATGGCAGTGTTTTCCCCACCCCTGCCTCCTCCCGAGAGGGCCCATCCTGGAGCTCACATCTTCACTGTCACTTCCACTGAACGAGTACTCTGGCTCCAGCCCCTTCTCAGGGATGCTCCTTTCCTTCTCTGGCATCAGTTCATCAAGCCAGAGGAGTTCCTGTGGTGAGAAGACCCACTCCAGTGCCTTTCGGACCGCCACCAGGCCCAGCAACTGCAGGGACAGAAACAAAGCTCAGGGCCATCAGCCACAGCGGCAGGGACGTTAACAGGGGTAACATTTATTCAGCACTTCCAATGCGCTAGGCGTTGTGCATCATTTCACTGAATGCTAACACACTCCTGTGGGATAGATACGATAATCACTGCCATTGTGCGGAGGAGGAAAGTGAGGCCTGAAAGTTTAGGAACTTCTTAGAGGTCACACAGCTGGGATGTGGTAACCAGACTGGTGCTACTGCAAAGCCCATGGCTCTCAACTTCCTCAGTGAGTAAGAACGAGGCTAAAAGCCACCTGTGTTAGTTACCACCTCACTAAAGTGGCAGAAGGGGCAGTATTGCCTCTCCCTGGGCCTCGGTTTTTGTTTTTTGTTGTGTTTTTTTTTTTTGGTGCAGGGGGCTTTATATCCCGACCTGTGTTCGATCAGCCCAAAGAGGTTGGGAAAGAGGTTGAGTCAGGTATCCCAGGACTAGCCCATCTGTAGGCAACCCTTGGGTACCTCTCTTTGTTCTAGGAGTCCCAACCAGACAGAGCCAGGGCAAGTGAAAGAGGGAAGAGTCTTCCTCTTACGGAGGCTTTGGCCACCCTCCCAGACTCGGAGTCTCCCAGGAACCCCCAGGATACCACCCAACCCTGAGTCACCATGACGGGGAAAATGATGGCTGCAGGTGTAGACTTGACTACCCAAAGCAGACCCAGGCAGGCGAGCTGGATGGCTGTGAAGAGGTGGACCCTGCTCAGAGGCACGTGCCTCAAAAGCAGGAGGTCTGGCTGGTGTTTTGCTGGCATCAGTAATAGCTGCACCCTCTTTGTGAACTGAGGGAACAAGAAGGGGGAGAAAGCAGGGTATTTACATAGCCTGGAGAGTGTCACCGTTACCCATTAAAGCTCAGCACCGGGGCGGTCAGAAGACCCCCTTGCCCCCCTCCTCACTCAGAGCACGGAAGCAGAGTCTCTGAGCCCAGAAGAAACAGGAAAAAGGGGGCAGGAGAGGAATTGGCAAGTGCAGGCAGGAAAGGAGAGGAGGAGTGGGGTTTCGTGGTGATTTTAATGGGCTCACCTGGATGCTGCTAATTGCTGCCACCCCCATGTACAGGAAGATGCCATAGAGCACAGGCATTGGGATGAACTGGTTGAAAGAAGTGGGGAGCTAGCGAAGGAGTTTACCTCCACCCGCTGCCCAGGTCCCCCACTTTAGGGTCCAACCCCAGCATCCAGCATCTAAGCCAGCCCAGGTCTATCCCTGCCCTTCCCACTTTGAGTGAATCTTCACATCAGTCTGATGAGGCAAATTCTGTAATTGGCTCCATTTTACAGATGGGGAAATTGGGTTTCAAAGACTTAGTAACTCGCCCGTTACCTGGCTGGCCTCTCCGATCTCACCTACTGCTTTCCTTTCAGCTTTCTCTGTCCTTGCTATGTGACCTCTTCTCCTTCCCGCAACATGCGCAAGTTTATTTCTGCCCCTTGCAAGGCCTTTTGCTTTGATGTTTTCCCCCACCTAAAGTGCCCTGGCTTGCTTCTCACTGTTCATGCTTCTCACTGTTCATGCTTCTCACTGCTCATCTCATGACCCCAGAAAGGCCTTCCCTAATCATCTAAAGCAGACCCCTGGCATTCTTAATCACCTTAGCTCTCTTTTACGCCTCATAGAAGTGATCACTATCTGACATTACCCCATTTTATTGTGGTTGGTTTTTGTTTTTGTTTTTGTTTTTAATCTGTCTCCTCTCACCAGACTGCAAGAAGCGATCTCTTTTGATCACTCTATGCCCAGTCCTGGGACAGTGCTTGCCATGTTTTATGCTCAGTAAATATCTGCTGAATGAGAGTCACCCAGTTAGTAAGTCGCCGATCCGGTCCATCTGGCTCTGCACTACTCCACTCTCACCCAGGCTGTGTGACCTTTCCCTCCCCTAACCTCTTGTGGTCTTGCCAGTGGCTCTTGGGTGCCATTCTCCACACCCTCCTTGACTGTTTGGCCGTCAGCTTGTTGAACCTTTCTGCCATTACTTGTTATTGAATTTTTGTTTGTGCATACATGTTGCTGACAGGAGGCTTGGTTCCATGTTCCTTTTCAATAGTCGCCCTCCCCCCCACCCCCTGCCACACACACATTCTCGCAGGTGCCTAGCAGAGCCTTGCATACAGCAGGTGTTCTTTACACACCTGGTGAGGGAGAAGTGAGGGGTTTTTACCTCAAAGTTGTTCTGGGGTGTGATGATCACACTCTGAGTCTAAGGCTTATTGGGAGACTGGAGCAAGGGCAGCCCTTGACCCCTGGGTGGGGGGCGGGGCCTACACCCTGCCCACTGGGAGGAAAGCCCACTGGGAAAGAGTTTTGGTTCTCGGATCTGAGAAAAAACACTCTCTTGGTGATCTCTCTGTGCTAGTTAACTTCTTTAACCTTCAGGCTCCTCGTTTGTAAAGGACATACGCATCTCAGAGTTAACGCCAGGATTGAATGAGGCCAGGTATGGAGAAACTGAACATGCAGTAAGTGTTCAGTCACTGTCAGTTCTTGCATTTATTATTACTACCCTGCCCCTGATGCCAACCTGCCTCCTAAGGGTACCTTGAGTATGGGTGCCAGGAAGATGGAGATTCCTGTGAGGATGAACACCACCAGGCCTGTCAGCCTCTGCTCCCTGTGGGGAGAGGGAAAGTTAGCCATGGTCTGGGAGAGCCCCTGGGGTACCCAAGCCAGACACCACCACAGACCCTGGCGGGAGGGAAGTGGTGGGATCCTCCAACAGTCATCTGTCGGGGAGGAGCTTTAGCTTGGTGTGGAAAACTGGTGGAGAGGAAGGGGCAGGGGACCTCAACATGAGGGTCCCAGCCCCTCCATCAGTTCAAGGTCACAGTTGCTGTTTTCATTTTGTTGTTGTTGTTTTTGTTGTTGTTGGATAATTAGCAATGTTTACACTGCTGTGAAAACTTTCATTTCAGTTTACAAAGTTGACTTCACATACTTTGGACAGAACCCATTTCCAGCAGTTACAAAATTGTTTCTGTGATGGTTACTTTGTAGCATCAATGAGACGCTTCTACACTGAGTGGGGTTAATTAGGGGGCACCTCCCCCTTGCTCAGCCCTGGCTGCCTCCAGCCTCACTTCGGTGATGCTCCTCTGAGGGCCCTCCCCACCCCGTGGCTGAAGGAGGAGAGGGAAGATCTACACGCCTGGCTCAGAGCCCAGAGCCCACGCATTCACGCCATTGCGGTGTCACGGGGCAGTGAGAGCCCTCTGGACTCAGCAGCTGAAGATTAAGCTGCCCAGATAACTCCTCCTTGTCTCCTGCTACCCTACCTTGCTGTCTACCTCTCATTCCCAGCCTCCCGAGCACTGGCCTCACCTGATGCCCAGGAAGCTGGGGGGCTCCCCCGGAGCACAGGCTCTGCTCTCTCTCCGAAGACTGTCCATGTGGGCCAGGGAGATGACAGTGGCTGATACATACCAGGGCAGCCCAAGCGCTGATGTGAGCAGCATCAGCAGAGCCACACAGAAGAAGTCCAGGTGGAAGCCAGCTCCCTTCTGCAGGCAGTGGCAGGGCAGTGAGGGTGAAGCTAGCCCAGGCTGGCCTTCTGGGGTGGGAGAGGGGAAGCCGGGAATCCACCCTGGGGCTCCTGTGCCTTGGTCCAAGGGCTTAGCATGTTCCCCGGCAGGCCTTACCCGCAGCCTATATTCGGCACGGTTGAGAATGACCGCTGTGATCTGCTGGTCCATGAAGATGAGGATAGACAGCAGCAGAGCAGGTAGGGCGGCCGCCACACTCAGCCACCAAGGGTTG
This sequence comes from Mormoops blainvillei, assembly GCA_004026545.1. Lineage (NCBI taxonomy): Eukaryota > Metazoa > Chordata > Mammalia > Chiroptera > Mormoopidae > Mormoops > Mormoops blainvillei. The sequence goes on from PVJD01000477.1 coordinate 237,080, forward strand.
GTTCCAAAAGATGACACGAGCCAGTCACGCCCAGGTAGTGTGGGCTGGGGGAGGATGTTCCATGGATAGATTGGAGAGGGTCTCCCAAGAGCACCTCACCTGCATACTCCAGCCTTGGCATTCTTCCACACCCCCCTTATCACAACTCCTCCCCTCCGAGACCCTGGCTGCTGGGGGAAGCAGTGGGTGTGCGTGCATAGCTGGTTCAAAGCATCCCAGTGCTTTAAAAGAGGGCAGAAGGAGGGATACCAGCTTGGGACTCTGGAATCAGGGGTTCTGGACTCTGGTTGTCTGGAGCCCTCCCTCCCTGCAAGGGGAGGGGGTGGTAGGTGAGGCCTGCCCGTCTTTCTTGGCATACAGAGTTCTCCTCCCTAGGCACCCCCTCAACTTCCAGGGTAGGGCAACTCAGGCTCAGACCTGCCTTAATCTGGGGCAGGGGCAGGGCGAGGTGTGTCTGCGTCTGCTCTGATTATAAGCGTCTGTGTGGGGGATGGGGCCCCAGTCATTGTCTTGGGCTCTGAGTCCCTGAGGCTGCCTCAGTTGGAGTCCCCTGCTGTCCTGTCCTGGGGGAAGCTGCAAGGGAGGTCTCCAAATACACAGGCAAAGTCTAGGTGCCACGTCAGTGCACTGTCATGCCCAGGGAAGGAGCTCCAGCTTTACTGGATCGGAGCAGGCTACCAGGGGTCAAAGAAGAGAGTGGGGAGTAGTAGAATGGGTAGGGCCATGCCAAGGCCAGGGAGAATCGTGATAATAGCTAACATTTAGCTAACACTGTGATAAGAACTTTATACTCTTATCTGTAAACTTCAAAACACCTGTAGGGCAGGATATAGTGTTATTTATTATTTCCATTTTATAGATGAATAAACTGAGGCTCAGAAATGCGGGTTAGAGGTCACACAGCTAGGACGTAGCAGAACTGGAACTCACACCCAGGGCTGGCTGACGGGAACCCACCCTTTTCACTCTATACGTATGATAACAGCTACTGAGAGTTCTGTGCTCACTGTGTGTCTGGAGCAGCATCTTATTCCTCCTCACAACTCTGTGAGGCCCCTGTTATTACTATTCCTATTGTACAAGTGAGCAAACAGGAGATCAAGTGTGGGATCTATGCATCTTCCGCCTCCAGGGTCCTGCCTGCTGGCCGAGCTTTCCCCGCTCCCACCTCTCACCTTGAACTCTCTGGGCACCATGAGCTTTGGTGTGGCTAGGCCCAGGAAGGCATCAAGGCCACAGCCCAGCAGGATGGCCAGGACTGACGAGAAGTCGCTGAGTGCCTTGCGTACCTGGCCACACAGTGGACACTCAGTCAGGTTCAGGCCTGCCGTCACCCCAATTCTGTACCCCTTCCCCTTTACACGCAGGGCCCAAGGCCAAGAGCTAGTCTTCTCCCACAGAAAGAGAGGTGACACTCACCACGGATGGGAAGAAGCGGCTCGTCTTTACATGCTTGAGGGCCAAGGCAAAGAGGAAGGAGGTGAGGAAGAGAAGGAGGGAGAAGAAGGCAATGTCTGGGACTGTGTGACAGCTGGGACCTCGAGGATGGCCTCCCCGCCGGACACACTCGGGTGGAGGCAGCAAGGACGCATTGACCAGGCCCAGGTCCTGTAGGGAGTGGTGGTCGGGGATGAGGTTATGGCGGCAGCATAAACACCCACTGACGCCCACTGAGGCACCGAGGGCCCAGGACGGGAGGTTCCCCTGCCATGGCAGGTGCCTCAGCGACCTATGAGAGTTTCTCTAGCCTGTGGGATGGGAAGAGCCAGGAACCACTGATTTCTTTGGCCTCCACACTTTCTTTTCCAGGCTCTCCCAGGAACAGGCTCTCACCATGCTCATGATGTCATCTCTGTCTTTTGGCTTTGTCCTTGTCCACTGAGACTCGTTTCCTGGGAAGTAAAGAAGAATTTGGGTGTATGGCCCTCCCTGGGAGTCTTCTACAGCCCCTCAGGAGTCTAATCTCATGGGTCCAGCTGAATCAGAAAGTTCTTAGTTCCGACTCATCTGTCTGCTGACTCCAAGTGCTACCATGTCGGACCTCAGGACACTACCTCGTGCCCTAGCCCCTTCCAGTTCTCTACTGATCTGTATCCCTGTCTGTGCCCAGCACAGACCGTTTGCTCAATGGATGCGCATACGAATCTACCAGGCGCAGAACTGGTCTTGTTCATGTCTAGCACAGAGCCTGGCACGCTCGAGAGGACACCTCTTCCCCAGTCCTGGTGTCTCCTTCCCTGTGGACGGATACGTGCAAGTGTAATACGCTGAGCCCCTCTCCGCCTGGTCAGCCTCTCAGATCCAGGGGAAGAGCAGCGGCTGATCGGATTGGTGAGTTTGGGAGAAGAAACGGTGCGTGTCTGCCCCTGCCCCTTCCTCCCCAGCTCTTGGGAGCAAGCTCCCTGGGCATGTGCATCTAACTCTGCTCCTCTGGAGCAAGGGCAGGCCTGTCCAGTGTGGCCGTGACTGGGTGGGTAAGTCTGCCCCATTTCGGTTTCATCGTTAGGAAGCCCATTCATCTGTAAATAGAACCGTGTTCTTCTATCAGCATTGTCAGCATTCCTCTGTTGACTTATTTTCAACTGATTTAGAATCAAAGTGAAGAGTGCTAAGCCCCACTCGCCAAACTCCCTATTTCCCTCACCCACCTCCAGGGTCTGGGTACTGGCAGAAGCAGCCATAGGCGGGAGAGCCAGGCCTCTGGACGGGATAGGCGTGCGTCAAGCTCAGCATTTTGCCCACAGCGTCGTAGATGAAGATGAGGCTGATGAGGGCACAGAAGCCTTCCTCGGTGAATTGAGTAAAGTAGCGCACCAGCACACTGGCCTCTGTGGCCACCAGCACCAGGCAAAAGGTGGCCACCCAGATGCCCACCCACAGGCGAAAGGGCAGGTAGTCCAGGCTGTAGTCTCTGGGGGATGAGAGACAGGCAGGGCTTGGCAGGGCTGTTCTGCTCCCCGCTTAACCCAGGTCAGGTGCCCCTCGAGCCAGACCGATCCACCATCCCCCGTTGACTCAGCGAAGACCAGGCTATTGAGGTGAGGGAGCCCCACCTGCTGAAGTTGAAGAGCAGGCGTTCAAAGACCAGTACTGGCCCTGTGCTGCTGAGGATGGTGAGGGGCTGGCCAGCCATCAGGCAGAAGGCAGCTCCGGCCACTGCCGTGCCCAGGAAACTTTCGAGCACCCCCTAGAAGCCAACAGGGGACCCTGTCAGCACAGGACCCTGGAGGCCCCAGCACAGCCAACAGAGGAACCCAGGCTTCCAGGCAGCCTCCTCAGCCCACCTACAGCCCCAGGGAAGGGTGAAGGGCGTGGTTGGAAGGACACCCAAGTTTGTGCCTGCCACCCCTCTCACATCGCCACCCACCTGAGCACCATCGGTGGCTTCTCCCAGCAGTCCCCCAAAAGTGATCGCGTTTGTGATGGTGGCCAAGTAAATGTAGAGCACGGCCGAGAGGCACTGGGGGTGCAGGGCGTCCAAGAAGTCGCTGGGGTACCACGAGGCCTTCCGGCGCACGTCCTGGACAAGGCCCCCAAACAGCCTCCCGCCCATTGGTCGTCAATGATAACAGGTTTCCACACCCCACGCCCCTGTCTCCACTACTGTCCCTGAGCCCCTCTCGCCGTGAGCACACACACCTATGTTCCTGGGACTCTTCCCCTCTCCCGGGACCCGGACCCTTACTCCCACCTCAGCTCGCCTCACCTGCCCGTCCGCTGCAACTCCGGGCTGGGCACGTGCGGCGTGCGGGTGTGCCTGTCCTCGGCCAGGGCCCTTCGCGGGGCACAGGGGCCCTTGACCTCCTGCGTTTGCAAGGGGAGCCTGAGGTGAAGAAAAACCTTGGCTGAGTGAGGATCTCTAACTGGCCGTCAATGGGAGCCGACTTCATGGCGCCCTGCCCCCTGGTGGCTGCTCTGTGTCTCTGCCGGCAGACTCCAAATTCAAGGGAAAGTCCGTGTTCCTTTTCTGGGATCCCCTGCCCTCCTCAACAGTGGAACTGGACCCAAGGCTGTGGGGAGAGAAGGATCTATGTGGGATGATGATCCCAGCTACCTTTTGTGCTGAGAGGGCAGGCATTTAGGCGGGGGAATCCGGGATGTCGGGTCCCATCGACCTGGAGGGAGCACTGTCACCTCCTCTAGGAAGGCATCCAGGGCTGCCAGAAGGTCAGGAAGGTTGCTGGCCCGACGAACTGACCACTGGAATTTCTGGGGACAGGCACAGAGTGGCAGTAAATGAATATCTGGGTTCTTACGTGCATTTTCACAGTCTCAAAAACTGGACACACACGAGTCATAGAGGCAGACTAGTCACTGAAGCATTCATTCATTAATGAATGCATTCAGTGAGTATCTATTGGGTGCCTACTGTACACGAGCACTGTGCTAGGTAACGGTCGTAGCCAAGAAAACTTCAGTCCTCATGCTCCCGGACACAAAGCCACATTCTGTCCCATTGCTGTAGTCAATCCCACATACAGGGTACACACACACACACACACACGCCTGTCCAGCTCACCGGGTCACTGAGGAGGACAGCCACTGCCCGGCCCATCTCGTGGTAGCTCCTTCCCAGTGTGGGAGGACCAAGGAGGAGGCAGAAAAATCTGAAGGAGGAACCAAGCCTCAGAGAGCGTCAGAGGCTGCTATCCCATAGGGCAGCCCTGACTTCCGACTTCCTTTCCAGCCCCCCTACACTCATGTGCACACCTAATTTGCAGTCCTGACCACTCACCCCTCTTCAGACCCCTGAGAACCATCCCCCACGCACCATCCAGGAGAACTGGACCAGACGTCTCTCAATCCCATCCCAAGTAAAGGCCCTTCACTGGGCTCCAGGATTCCTCGCTCCCACTCAGTAGCCTCACCTGCTGGGGAGGGGCACCTCTGTAAGAGACCCCAGCACCACTGGATCCCGCAGTCTCACAAAGGCCCCCAGTGGCTGTGCCAGGAAGCCCAGCTCTCCAGCCAGCACAGCCCCCGCTTCAGCCCCTGGAGGCAGCTTCTGTCTCAGGGCATTGTGACACTGGATGGGGGTTCAAAGAGACACAGAGGATGAGAGGTCATTTGTGGAGAGGATATTGGCAGGATATTGACTGATGAGGAGTCCAGTGGAGAGTAGGCCCCTATTAATCCCTGACCCCTCTCCCAGCCCTGCCCAAGGAAGGGCACAAACCTGTTCCTTCAGGGGGGCTTCCTCATCATGAGAAGAATCTCTTGGATGAGCAGACCCTTTAAAACAGGATTTCACCGTGATTAAGACACAGGCTTGGGGAATGGATCCACCAGGGCTCCCTGACGAGCTTTGCCTCCGACAAGCTGTGAAAACTGGAGCACACCCTTCCGCACTCTGAGCCTCAGTTTTCCCATCACTAAATCGGGCATTATTGTGGTACTACGGCCCAGGATACTTGTGAAGATTAAATGAGACATGCGTGCAAAGCTCCCAGCGCAGTGCCTACCAAGAACACCCCTTCACAGAGCTCTGATTGTTATGATCGTAGTCCCTCCATTCTTCTCCCCTTACTGTTAACCCTGCTCCCTCTTGCCCATGAGTCCTGGGTTGAAGTCTAAGCCAAGGCTAGGCCCCTTCTGGTCCGGGAAGGTGCGGGGGAGCTCTGGGACCCTCCCACCCCAGGATATTTGGTCCTGGGCCCAGGGTGGGACCTCTTACCCCAGCAGGGCCTGGCGCCTGTGGTCCGGATGAGGTGCTGGGGTCTCTGCAGCAACAAGGACTGCAGCTTCCCTCTCAGCTCTGGGCTCAGCGACTCCACTCTGGTCACCTGCTCTGGAGAGCAGAGATAGGGTCCAGCTCTTTCTTGAGAGCTCCTTGTCCCTGAAATCTTCCTCTTTCCCTGCTGCCCAAGTCACTTTCCCTCCTGGGAGTCACAGGGAATGGAGGGGCCAGTGAACTTGATTCTTCCCTCTGCTTTTCCACCTCCCCCCTGTGACAGGGATAAATAACCCCTAAGGTGGGTGAAGTGGGCTCTGGAAAATTCCAAGACATTGGGGGGAAATCTTAGAGGAAAGGTGGCATGGCTACCCAGGCTCTGCCTACAAAAGCTCCCAGCATACCCACGAGCTCCAGGAGGCTCTGAGCTGGACAGTCCATCAGGATAAGGCCCTCGGCCAGTAGGCTGCGGAGCTTGTGGAGGCTGGGCAGTGCCAGGGTGGGCACATGGGGGGCACTCCACCGGTTGCCACCCACCTCCAGCTTCTCTTCAAACAGCACCCACCTATGGTAGAGAGGGGTGGACAGTGTTATTTGGGGCATCTCTCCTAGGTCCAGGAGTTGGGGACACAGGAGAGCCAGGGAAGGCAAATTAATGAGGGAGATGTGGGCGCAGTGGTGCAGAGTGCACCCCTCCCCAGACAGTCACCCCTAGCCTTGGGTCTTAGAGAACTCAAAATCGGACTGTGGAGAAGGCTGAGCATCATAGAGGGTGAGGGCCTGAAATATGGACACAGAGAGGAGCTCCTGATTGTGGGTAAGAATACCCCCTACAGGAAGAGCTGGGGTCATGGAGGAGGCCCCAGCTGAGGAGGGGAAGGGCCCCATAAAACTGGCCTGGGTTTCACTCACCTGCCTGTCTCTCTCCACTCCAGCACCTGGGGCCAGCCCAGAAGCTCATTGAGTTGAATGAAGAGCAGAGGGTCCTTGGGTACCCCAGGTCCCTGGCTGTCAGTGTCTGAGGAGGCATCAGGTCTGGGGCCAGAGCCAGAGCCACTGTCTAGCTCTCCCGTGGGCACATTCTCATGAGCACTGTGGGCATCAAACTCCTCCTGGCCTGGCAGCTTCATCTCAGGGAGGCTTGCACAGCCTTTTAGTGCAGTCCTCCGTTCTGAAGACAGGGGCCCCGGGCGGTGGCTGCATTTATAATGTACCGCCATGCAGCACAACACAAACAGAGCAAGGCCTGCTGACTCCAGAGCCAACCGGGTCACCTCCTCCTCTCTTGACTTCCCCATCCCCCACTGGCCTGAGGGTGTTGGCAAGGTTAGCCCGAACTCTCCCAGGCTCTCCAGAAATGCCCTAGCTGGGGCCAAAGTGCTGCGTGTATTTTCTGTGGGATCAGGTCTGACCTCACTGTGTTTTGTGTAAATAAGCAATAGTAAGTTGTTGGCCGGGGTCTGAGGATTGACACCACCAGAGAATGCTGCCCCCTACTCTGTATCAAATAAAAACACCAAACACTCAGGACTATTTTGGGTGTCACCAACACACCCTGAGGTCACTCATTTGGACAAACAGAGACTTAAGAAATGACTGGGGCTATAGAAGCCAGGCAGGGTAAGGGAGACAGCAGGCAGAGGCCCCGCCCACAAAATGGGCGAAGGATGGAAAGTGGAAGCAGTTCATGGAGAGCACAATGGCTGAGCCTCATGTTCCTTTGTCGAACAACACCGGGAAACTCCCCAAGCTAACTGTGTCCCTGGGGTCTGCCCCTCCAACTCAGCCCCTCAGTAAGGATGGAGGAGCCAGCTAGGGCGTGTGTGCGTGTGAAGGAGTTCCGGGAGCTCAATGAGCAAAGGAGAATGTGGTCTATCCACGAGTCCTGTTGGCTCTACCTTCAGACTATATCCAGCATCCAACCACATTGCCCCGTCTCCAATACTGCTACGCTGGTCCAAGCCACCATAATTTCTCACCTGAATTATTTCAGTAGCTTTCTAATCTCTTCCAATAATCTCCCTACTTCCACTCTTCCTTCCTTGCCCAAAGTCCATTCTCCACACAGCAGCCATAGGGGTCCTTTCAAAAGGTAGTTGAGCCACGTTACTTTTGAGCTCAAAACTCACCCAATAAATTCCCATGACTCCTGGAAGAAATATTAAACTCTGTCATCTCCTACCAGATCTATAGTCTGGCCCCAGCCCACCCTCCTGACCACAGCGCCTGCCATTCTTCCTTCGCTCTCTGCTCTCCAGCCATGCTGGCCTTTGTTTTGCAAAGCCTGCTCCTGCCTGAGGGTCTTTGCTGTAGCTCTTCTTGCTGCAGGGCAAGCTTTCCCCCCAGATCCTCACGGGGCTGGATCCCCCTCACCTGAGCCTCACCTCAGATGGGATCTATTCAAGGAAACCTTCTTTTCCATCCTGAGTTTCCCTCTTGGATCACTCTTCATCACATTTCTCTGTTTTATTTTCTTCCTAGCCGTTATCACTATTAGTAACTGCCATGGGTTATTTATTTGTTTATCGTTTATTGTCTGCCCCTACACAGGCAGACACACATAGTGGAATGTACCACCCATAGGGCAGATATTTGATCTATCATCTTCACCGCTACCCCTGGAGCACCTAGTAGCTGGTGCTCAAATACTTGTTCAATGAGCACGTAGAACGGGAGGAGGTGGGAAATGAGATGCGCTTCTCCCGGAAGCCACGCGGGGGCACTACTCTCCGCGGACCGGAGCTTTAGGGCCGCTTCCTTGGGCCCAGCTGCGCGGTGAACGATAGCGAGAGGGCAAGGGCGGGGTCCTTGATCCTCCGCTTTGCCCTGGCTCACAGCCGACTGGCCTGATGGGATGGGGTGTTGAGGGAGCGCAACAGGGATGGGGACAGAGGGCCAAGCAGGTTCATCTGAATGTGGGTCAGAACCCCCACCAGATACCTGGGAGCCACCTCCTTCCTGAGAAATGGGACTTTGTCTAACCCTCCCCACCAAACCCAGTCTGGACTTGGAGAAATTTGCTCCAAGTCCAAGGAGCTCACAGGGCAAGAACTAGAGGAGTGAGTCACTATATTATTACCAGTTGGGGACACAGGGTGCTGAGTCCGAGGAGGGGAGTTGGTTTCAGTCCCAGGGGGAATAGAATCTGGCTTGGGGCCTGAAAGGGCCTGGAATCCTGTGACCACCCCCTTCAGGAATGTGTCCCAAGCTCAGGGGCAAGTGACTCCAGGAAGTCTGAGGGGGATAGGAGCATGGGCTTGGTGTGAATACCGCCCTCCCCGCACACAAACACCTTCCCTTCACACCCCCTACTCCTGCCAGAGCTCAGATGGTCTGCCCTTGCCCTCTCTACTGCCCCAACTACCCTACCCTGGCTCCCAAGACTGCCTGTAGTAGGGACCACCATGCCTCCACCCTCCCCAGGTCCCATGTCCACCTCTTGGACCCTGAGTGCCTGAGCTGGGCAGGTTGGTGAGGGATGCAATAAGGAACCCAAAGACCTGCTTGTGGGTACCAGCAATCTCCCCAGCCAGGAAAGTGTGCTGTGTGGGTGAGCACCTGTGGGTGTGGGAGCCAGAAAGTACTGTGGCCCAGGAGTTCTAAGACTGGGGTCTCATCCTGGGGTCTCAGCCACAGACGTGTTGGGTGTCCTTGAGCAAAACCCTTCCTGAGTTTTCTTATCAACAAAAGGGTAATAATAAAAGTACATACTTCATAGGCTTTATGGAATAAAATAATGCATGCAAAATAGACCTGGCACATAGTTAACACAATACAGGGGGCTGTAATTATTATATAACTATGAAAATAGTCACTCCCAGAGTGGGGAAGAAAAAAAAATATCATACACTGAAATGCGACTTGTGTTCAACCATTGTGCTAGGCACATTATCTTATGTTATGCTTAGAACAAGCTTTTTAAAAATTTAAATTTTAAATAACTTTTTAAAGAAAGAGGAAGGGAGAGAGAGAGAGAGAAACATAGATTTGTTGTTCCACTTATTTATGCATTCCTTGGTTGATTCTTGTATGTGCCCTGACCATGGATTGAACCCGCAACCTTGATATATCAGGACGATGTTATAACCAACTGAGCTACCCATCCAGGGCTCACTTATTTTTTTAACTATTTATTTATGTGAATCTAATTATAGAAGAAGAAACAGAAGTTGCAAAAAAAGTACAGAGAAGTCTCCAGCTGGCACTTTTCATCCAGCCTTCCCCGGCAGTAGCATCGTACCTAAGGATAGATAGTACAATATCAAAACCAGGAAAATGATATTAATACGATACTGCAGACGACACTACAGGCCTTATTCAGATTTCACCAGTTTCCACTGGAACTCATTGGTGTGTGAGTGTGTATAGTTTTTTTGAAATTTTATCACATGTATGGATTCATTTAAAACAGGTTGTGCAAATTGCTCAAACTCTTTAAGCCTTGGTTTTCTCACCTGTAAAGTGAGGTGAAAATACCGTCTTCCTCAGAGGACTGTTGTGAGAATTAAATGAGATAATATATGTAAAGTTCTTAGACTAATGCCTAAATTGTAGTGAGAACACTCAGTAAATTTAAATATTTGTTTAGAAGAAGCATGTTTTGGCCCTGGCTGGGTAGCTCAGTTGGTAAGAGCATCGTCCTGATACACCAAGATTGTGGGATTGATCTCTGGTCAGGGCACATATAAGAAGCAACCAGTGAGTGCATAAATAAGTCGAACAACAAATCTCTCTCTCTCTCTCTCTCTCTCTCTCTCTCTTCCATACTCTCTAAATTCAATAAATTAAAAAAAAATCTTTTTAAAACATACCTTGCAAAGTGACTTAAAATATATAAATAATACATATTTGTTATAGAAAAACACAGAAAATGTCCATAAGAGTAAAAACAACACAAAATAAAAATTTCATAATGTCCTTACTCCCAAAATAACCACTGTTAAGCATTTTACACCACAAATTTGAGGTGTATTTCATTATTCCCACTTTATTGTAAGAACATTGAGGCCCCGAGAGGCCAGCAACTTGCCACAGTCACTAAACTTATGAATGAAGAACTGAGATTTATTTTTTCCCATTTTAAGCAACTTTATTAAGATATAATTCACATATAATACAATTTACCCATTTAGTATGTAAAATTCAATGTTTTAAAATATATTAACAGAGTTGTGCAACCATAACTGCAGTCTAATTTTAGAACATTTTAATCACACCCAGAAGAGACCCCATACTCATTAGCAGACATCCCTCATTGCCTCCCACGACACTACTCATCTACTTCCTATAGCTATAGATTTGCCAATTTGGGATCTTTCATATGAACGAAATCATAAAATATGTGGTCTTTTGTGACTGGCTTCTTTTGCTTAGCATAATGTTTTCTTTTCTTCATTTTTAAGATCTCATCTATTTATGTTTAGAGAGAGGAGAACAGGAGGGAGAAAGGGAGAGAAACATCGATGAGAAAGAAACATCAATTGGTTGCCTCTTGTATATGCCCCGAACCTGCAACCCAGGCATGTGCCATGACTGGGAATTGAACCAGCAACCTTTCTCTTTGCAGGACAATGCCTAGCCAACTGAGCCACAGCAGTCAGGGCGTTAGCATAATGTTTTCAAGGTTTATCCACGTAGCGTGTGTGAGTATTTCATTCTTTTTTATTACCAAATAACACTCCTTTGTACGGATTTACCGCATGTTATTTATTCATTAGAGATTTTTCCCATTAACCTATTTTCGAGGAGCTGAGATTCAATGCACGCTCTTGCCTCCAGGAGCTCACTGCCGATGGCAGCAGACAGGCCTATGAATAATACCAACCCAGGCTGACTGGGGCGAGCAGCTACTGCTGCCTTTGAGTGCTTGCTGAGCTCTAAGCACTGCCTTAGCGCCTCGCAGGCTATCTCAGTGAGCCTTCACGGTAGCCCTTTGAGATAGGTATCAGTCCCATTTCCAGAAACTGAGACTGAGAGAAGACTGTTGCCCATGGTCAGAGCTAGGGGCCAGTGGACCCAAAGTTCAGAAAGGGATCAGTTGCATGCTTCAGCCTGAGCTTCAAAGTTTCTGCTCCGAGGGATCCAGATCAGATGCTAGGGGAGTGTGTGTGGAGAGTCTCTCTAGCTGGAGCTTTGGGCTACTCCGATCCCGGAGCTGGAGTGCCCTTCCCTGGTCCCACTATGACCCCGGACCACCAAGATCCAGCCAAGACTTAGGGTGAGCCCTGATGGCTGGAGCCTGTTTCCGCTCCTTACGATACCCACCCCTCTCTGAAGGGGAAGAGCCAAAGGCGTCAGGGAGATCGTGTCTGTGGAAGAGAACCGCCTGAGCCTGCCACGGGCCGCTCAGTCGCAGGCTTTCCGGGCACCGCTGGCCCAGGCTCCCAGGCTCCGGAAGTGTGGGGAAGGCAGCTACAGGTATGCGGTTTTTCGCTTTCTTTTGAGTTTCACACCAATTATGCTGTCCTTCCTTCCAGGAAAGATATAAAGATAACAAGAGACATAGATCCCAGTAAATATTTAAGGAATGATTAAATAGCCCTGTAACGAAATCAAATTGAAGAAAAAACGATAATGGTCCTCAAAATGCTGGACAGGGGATAATGACTGCAAATGAGAACTGGAATTTAACTGTGACCTTCCTGGATTACAAGAATTCCACACCTGTCATTAGCTAATAAAAGGAAGTACCTATATCAGAAAGGAAGTACCTGTATCAGATGGTAATGAGTCAAACTTCCTAACACTAAACTACAAGAAGAGGAATTTATTACACTTTATTCGGGCACTGGTCAAGGGACCTTATGTGCGATAGTACCTAGCACAGCATTTTTACAAAGGATACGGAACGGCTTTTCACGTGACTAGCTCCTGTGTGAGTGGTTCTCAACCATTTCACGATCAATATTTTCTTTTTATAAATGTTGTTAATACTGGCTTACTGTTCTGAAATAAAGTCCACAGATAATATCTGCACATTTACTCTGTAAAGAAAGTCAATACCCTAATTAATACTGAAGTGAAAATGATTTAAAATTTTTGAATATACAAATACTTGGTCGCAATTAGTCTAGAAATGTCAGTGAAGTAGCCCACTGCTTGCATCTACACAGGCTTACTTTGAATGTGACAGGCACAAATACTGACTGATACAGCTGTATTGTTTGGGCATTGAGATAACACCAAAACGAACAGTTCACACTAAATTCATTCCTGGAAAACTTGGTGCAAAAACTTTTTTTTTATTTTTGTGTAAATTAGAGATAATTTAGCTCAGCTAAGTATTATCACATTGTTCACCCATATATAGATGGCTGGAGGGGCACTTAAAAGCAGTGTGGAATGTGGGGGCAATTCTTAATTGTGTGAGCCTGACAGCTTCCCCGACCCCTGCAAATGCCTGAGGACCCCCCAATAGGTAACAACCAAAAACTCAACCAAAGATTCCTGGAATGTCCTCTAGGGGTCAGTATCTCTTCCTTTGTGAACCACCGACTTCGAACAAACCTCAGTTAATAAAAAGAGCAAGTGGATAATGTTAAACTGTGAAACTGCAAGCTCTGTGACCACATTCCCAGGAGGAACTGAACCTCTACATTCTTGGTTCAGAATGTGCTGTGACCTCATTCCAGGGTTGAGCCCTGAAGAAGTTAATAACAGTACTGATCTATTAATATAGACCTTTCCATTTTGCCAAGCACTTTCTCTTTCAATTGTCACAAGAAACTTTTAGGTCATTCTTATTCTCCCCACTCATAGAAGAAGAAGCTGAGGCACAGAGAGAAAAGTTATCATGCCCTGTAGGTCAGGCCCTGTTGATTGACATAGAATTGCTCCAGCACGCTTTTCGACAGCACGGCTGTGAACAATTCATGACGGAGGGCACTGGCCAGTGCCTGAAACAGAACAATTGTTCAACACCTCCTTTGACATATGAGGAACTTGAGGCTTGAAGAGGGAGGGGGTTGTGTAATGGGTGAGTGAGGATTTGCTTGCCCTGCTGACAGAGAGCCATCTGTGCTAGGGAAGGGGCCAAAGTCCTTGGACTGGAGATGTTAATTCCTCAAAGTCACAGAAATGGGCCCCCAAATGGAGGCACGTGGCTTGGAATCCAGGCCAGAGCCAAGTTCATTATTATAAATGTCCCTTCTTCAGCATCTTCTGGGGATTCCAGTGATTCCTGGCCCTTTCAAACATTCTCCCCACCTCACCCATTCCTATTCTTCATCTTATTCAAATGGATCCTGATCCCAGGCAATCAGACAGGAGCGCCTGCCTACCCACGAGTGTGCATGAGGTGTTACCTGGTACCACCTCCAGTCAGCACAGGAGGTGCAAGGGGACTCCAATGGGCAGGCCTGAGCTCAACTCTAGCTGCATCCTCACAGCTGCCTGATCAGCTGGTTCAGATGTGAATAGAGAACAGGGTTGAGAGAAGCCTGCCTGGGGTAAGGAGCAGTGACCTCTCACCCTGAGCTTCCAAGTTTGGGTAACTCTGGGCTCATGGCCAGCTGGTCATAGAAGTGTCCTCAAAGGAGGCTCCCCTCCTTTACCACTCTCCCCAGCCAGCAGAGCTCTGGGTCTGCTTAGGACTCACTTCTCCTGGTCAGAGTGGAAGGAGAAAGCCGCTGAACCCCTTCCCCCAGGGAGCACATGCTTCTCTCTGAGCTCAGAGCCAGGGCTGCTTTTTTGGGTGGAGGTTTCCAAAACTCCCACTGGCTTTGCAGGTGCCCATCTGATTGATAAGCGTGGCATCTATCAGCAGAGAGGGACCACTTCCGCTCTGAGGATGGTTGGCCCAGGGTAAAACAGCTCCTTATTTCAATTCCCACTAGAAGGAAGGAAGGAAGGAAGGAAGGAAGGAAGGAAGGAAGGAAGGAAGGAAGGAAGAAAGAAAGAAAGAAAGAAAGAAAGAAAGAAAGAAAGAAAGAAAGAAAGAAAGAAGGAAAATCATTTGTTCTTAATAACGGCTGTTACTGAGTAAGCACCTCCTATGGGCCAGGCATCATATTCTGCTTTATACACATGATCTGATTTTTTCATCACAAGAGTCCTATAATAATAGCTACTTTTATTATCTTCATTTTGCAGATGAGCAAACCGTAGGTCAGAGAAGTTGAATAACATATCCAAAGTTAGAAAACTGAAAAAAAATAGCAGAAACAAAATTTGAACCCATGGCTGTCTGGCTCTCAAGAGAGTACCCATTTCACCGGCTGCCCTACTGCCCCCACCTAATCCTCCTTCCAGCCCCTGAGGCAGAGATTCTCATCCTCACCCCAGGACAGATGGAGCGCTGAACCTCAGTAAGGCTGATGATGTTACTGTTGCTAGAAGCAGACAGAGGGCAGCTGTTGCCTCATCCATTTATCCAGGGTAGTGTTGAGTTTAAGAGCACAAGTCCAGGAAAAATCGAGGCTGAGATTCTTACTATCAGGGTGACCTTGGGCTGGTACTCACCTCTTTAAGCTTCAACCCTCTAAATGGGGGAGATTGTCTACTTGGAGGGCATTTGGGAGGATCACGCCAGGATAATGCATGTGAAGTGTTGAGGATATAGGAAGTGTCATTACTTAAAGCTCTTCTGCCTGTGCCTTAGAGGTGCGGGTTTTGTTCAGATGCTTGACACATTGTCCTGGTTAATTGTGCAGACCAGTGCTTCTGAACCTGGCTGATGTAAGAATTACTTGCCAAAAGTGTAAATGCTTGGACCCTTCCCCAGGAGATACTGAATTAGGGCTGGGCCTTAGCTCTTTTTATCTTTAATAAATTCCCAAATAATTCTGATGCACAGCCACATTTGGGGAAACCAATCTACTAGTGTAGACATCTCAGCCACAATGGGGAAGAGGCTTGATTACTTCCTCTCTAAGTCCCTTTCTCCCCTTTCTGGTCACCACCAGCATCCCTTCTGCACAGCTCCGCCCCAATGGCTTGTGAGTGTTCTCCCCAAATCAATCTGTATATGGCTTAGCAGCGAGTCAGTGGCACTCAGAGTGTCATGGACCTGCCACTCCAGAGGCCTGGGCAGCCAGCACAGGGCCAGGAAGCAGGATACCAGGGTTTCTAACCCCTTCTGACTCACTGGTGGCCCAGGGCCAGTGAGCCTCTCAGCCTCAATTTTCTCATGGTCAAGAGGCAGCCAGGGAAAGTGGAGTGGCCCAGAATTGCTTCCTTAGAAGCACGCCTCTGGCCCTGACAGCCAGAGAGCAGGTAGGGGAACACATGAAAGATGCTGCATAACTGTACTTCCCCATTGACATCTTACTGGATGTTCACAATGGCGGGAATGAAATCCAGCATCTACCTTGGCCCGTGACATCTTCTGTTATCTGTCTCTAGCTTTTGCTCCAACGTTATGTCACATCCCTCCTTCCTTTCTGGCCTCCCTTTCGTTCCTTGAATGCTCCACACCTGTTCCAACATCAGAAGTTTTGCACTGTTTGCATGGCTCGGACTGCTTTTGCCATGGATGACCACAAGTATGGTTCCTTCTTCGTATTCATGCCTCAGCTTACATGTCACCTGCTCAGAGAGGTCTTTGCTAATCAGGTACCAAATCTAAATTGTCACCCCAAGCCCTAGGACATATCGTTTTATAGCACATCATTGTATTTTAAGTTTTATCTTGGCCCTGTCATCATAGCACCTATTTTCCCTTTTTTTGTAGAGTTTGTCCTGCCTGTCTCCCGCTACTGTAGAATATAAGCTCCATGAAAGCACATCCTTGGCTGTCTGGTTTACTGCGGTGTCCCTAGTGCGTGAAAAACATTCAGTGGATGTTTGTGGAATAAATGAGTTAATGAATTTGCCCCAGCACTAATTGCAATTTCTTTTTTGGTTAGGAGATACTCAGTGTTCTGAGAGGGGAAGTGACTGTCCCAAATACATTCCAGGCCTTTTGTCTTCGTTTCCAGGCCCTTCCCATAAAACCTGGCTGACACACAAACCTAGCTGGGGTGAGGCTTCCAGGTGTGACGAAAGCTCGGAGTTGCCCCATAAATGGGACTAAGGCTGATGTGGGGGTGAGGAGGCGGAAGGGCACACGAAGGGAATGGCAGGCTGGGACAGGACTGCAGGGTGTGAACTTGGCCTTGGGTCAGGGAAAGAGGAGTGACTTGGCTGTGTGTCAAGAAGCGTTTCCCTCCTCCCTCCCCCGGAGAGAGCCCTGACCCCAAGGTGGTTTTTTTTGGGGGGGGACAAGGGGGAAGCAGGTGATCAGGCAGCTGCTGAGGGAGAACAAGGGTGTGGCCTAAGTCCGGTCATCCACTGAGGTCCTAGGTCCAACACCGACCACCCAAAGGAACAATTCCACAGTGGCACTTAGCCAAATAGGTAACAGGTAATCTACCTGAAAGCAGCCCAGCTACAGCATGAAACCTCAGACCTATGGGGAAAAGGGAGAGGAGAGGCCTCTAAGGGAATAGAGTGGTCAAGGTGGAATGCCGTGTGAAGATGATGACGACGACGATACATCTATTGAGAGTTTATAATGTGCTTGGTACTGTACTAATTGCTTTGTATGTGTTCCCTTGTTTGTCTTCAGTAACCTCTCTCCAAAGTCGGTATTAATATTATTACTGTTATTCCCATTTCAGAGACATGGAAACTGAGGCTCAGCGAGATTAAATATCTTGTCCAAGGTCACACGGTAAGTAGAAAAGGCAGGATTCCAATTTAGGGCTGTAGTGATTCCAGCGTACCTTAGAACCTAGGCCTGGGGAGGGCTGCTGGGGGCAGGTTAAAAGGGCAGAGCCTGATTGACCCCTGCAAAAGCAGGGATGGGGATAGACTGTGTATAAATAGCAGGCCTGTTTTTATCCCTACACATGGGCTGAATAAGGCAAGCAGCTCTATCTGGCACAATTTGAGGGCTCTGAATGCCAACCCAGCCCTGTGTCATACAAATCCCTCCCCAGCACGTTCCTAGGAGCTGAAATACCCACTGAGAGTCATTTCTTTGGGTCAGGACATTGACTCCAGAAGACCCCTGTAACCATGGACCAGTTGGAAGAGAAATACATCACTCTTCCGGCACCTGTTGAACAAAGCAACCCTAGGCTAGCTAGCTGCGTCTTGCAGAAGTGGGTCTCAGTTTTAATGTTGCAGACGAAGGTGGTATTCAAAGGCAAGGAAAAGCATGAGGCTTGTGTTCACAAGCTGTGTCTCTCCAATCCCAGAAGCCTGGGGATTATAATCCGTAGTCCAGGAATCCTAGTGGACACTATGTCGTCTGGGGGAAAGAAGGGGAGAGGCTGAAAGAATCCTAACCTCTTTTCCTTTTTTCGAATTGATACCAAGTGTCTGCAACTGCAACTCTGGTTACCCCGAGCTCGTGAGACCTGCTGGTATTCATGTGTCTAATGTTGAAATGACAAATAAATGTATTATTTATTGGTATTATGTATTTGATAGGCAAAGAAGCGGGTTTCGGACTCAGAAGCTGACCTGGTAGAGAGCCCGGCTTTGGAGCAAGGGTGGCCTTAGGAGCCGGGCCTGGGAGAAGGGAAGGAATGAGGGGTGTCCAAGGGCAGAGCTTAGCTCGGCAGTCACAAGGCTGCAGCACGACAAGGGTTTGGGGAAAGGTAGGAACGGGTCCCCGCCACCTGCCGGTCACCAGTCTTACCCAGTCACGCCGTGGCTGCCCTGGCCTGGTCCCAAAAAATGTAAGCACCGCCCCCACTCCCGCCCTCTTCCCCGCCGCGCCCGCCGGGTCGGGGGCTCTGCTGCAGGCGCCGGGAGCCGGGCTAGTGTCCCAGCGCGGGAGGGGGAGGGGGCGGTGCGAGGCGGGGCGGAGCGTCGGCGCCTCCCGGAGCCTTATTCCCGGCCGCGCGCCGGGAGCGCTCAGTCGACCGAGGGAGCCGCGCGCATCACGAGGCTGGCCAGCCTGATCCGGGCTCAGGGGTTTGGGAGGACAGAAGCACGGCCGCACCGACGGAGTGAGCAAACAGACACCCAGCGACCGCTAGCTCCGCGCAGGTCCCAGCAAGACTTGCACCCAGAGGCCGGCAGCAGTCCGTGCCCCGCGGAATCCCCTGCGCTCCTCCCTCCCTGTTTCCCGTGCCAGCGCCCGGTGGCCGCCGCCTCCAAAGTGATCGCTGCCTCGCCGCCTTCGCCGTGTCCGGGACCATGAAGCTGCTGCCGTCGGTGGTGCTGAAGCTCTTTCTGGCTGCAGGTAAGAGGGCTGCCGACGCCCCCGGAGGTCGGGGGCGGGGGATGGGGACGCTCTGCTGGAGGTACGGGGAAGGTCGCTGCTGCGCCCCCGGCGTGGGCCACTTGGTGGGGCCCGTGCTCCCTGGCAGGCGGGCGCTGGTATCGGTGCGTGGCGACCGGGGGTCTCGGCGGAGGGTCTGATGCGGCCTTGCCCCCTCACTCGCAGTACTCTCGGCGTTGGTGACCGGAGAGAGCCTGGAGCGGCTTCGTAGAGGGCTGGAGGGTGGAACCAGCAACCTAGGATCTCCCACTGAATCCACGGACCAGCTGCTGACCCCGGGAGGCGGACGGGGCCGGGAAGCCCTGGACTTGAAAGAAGCCGACCTGGACCTTTTCAGAGGTGGGTGTGGGGGCTGCGCATCCTCAGATCCCGGTGGGCAGGTGAAGAATAAGCGGGTCCGAGATTCATGTTGTTTGGGCACACCTGTGGGTTTGGGGTATTCATCGGGGACTTCAAGGAAAAACCGCTCGGCCTGGCAAGCGTACTGAGGCATCCTGGAATAGGGTCGCGCTCTCTTTTGCCCTTGGTTGCGGTATGCCAAGTTGCTGCCCTTCTGGATACCTTGGAGCAAATGGAGGTGGGTAAGGTGTCTGGGGTTTGTACATTCCTCTGAGGTAAGCTGGGTGGTAGGAACAAGGAATGATTGAGATGCTTTCCCTAAGAGTTTCCATGTGAAAATGGTCACAAATCCTAATTCCCACATGAAATGACTGTTACGTAGAAAATAACAGATGTGGAGATGCTAGGCACTGAGTAGGTATGCAGTGTTAGTCTCCCCCATCCACCTGTCTCCAGGTTGGGGAAACAGAGGGGAATGAGAAACTCTTGATCTCCCCAGGTGAAGCCAGCACTTCCTGGGGAGGCTGTGAATGAGCGCTGTGTCCCTAGGGAGCTGTATCGAAATGCTGGGTATCTGCAAGTCCTACCCAAAGTCCGGAGACTTTCTGACCCCTTTGAGTCCCTGAGAGAAACTCCAGGGGGGAAGGGCCCAGCGGGATCCTCCAACCAGCAGATGTGGCTGTGGCTGCGTGTGGGAACAGGTGGGGCAGAGTCCAGAACCTCTGGCCTTGCCTACCTCCCTGGTCCCAGCCACCTGCAGCAATTCTTGAGGGTGGAGCAGGGACTGAGCCCTGGAGGACCGGAATGACTATATTTGGCTGGAAAGGTACCCACCTGTTCTAGCCCCACCCCCGGCCACTCATCTCCCTCCTTACCCAGCGCTTCCCGTAGGTGCTCTCTCTGCTTTGAAAAATCAGGGTTCGGATGCAAAGCTGAACCTGGGCTCCCACCCTTCATCCTCTTACAGTGGACCTTTGGGGTCACCCCTGAATGCTCCTGACCCTTTCCTAGGCTGGCCAGAGCTGGGCTGTGACTCACCCTCCACCCACACGGCTGCTTCTCATACCTCTGCAGACCTGAGTCACTGCTCCCTCTCCCGGGCAGGAGACTGGCTGTCACCCTGTCACTCTTTCCCTCCCCTTTCCGATTGGCTTGGGTTATCTGCCTCAACTTCACCACAGCTCTGGTCACTGAGTTCCTCTGAGTATCTGCCTCACCCTCTGAGCTCGGAAGGGGCCTGGGTCTGCACTAGAGCAAGCTGGGGACTGCTGGCACCTGTCTCTTCCCTTCTCTCGGCTTCGCTGGGTGCAGCTTATTTCTCAGGTCTGGGGCTCCTATCACTTAAAATAAATATTACCATTTATTAAGTGCCTACTGTGTTCTAGGCACTCAGCATGTTATTGTAGGTTAATTAATCCTTATAGCAACCCTCTGAAATGGGGACTCTTCCTGCCCACTTTTTACCAAGAATCCCGAGATTCAGAGAGATTAAGCAACTTGTCCAAGATCACATGGCTGAAATGGGAGCACGGGTCTGCTGGCTTCAGAGCCCATTCATTGTCTCGTTTTTGGCTCAGCATCCCAGGTGCTCTAGACTTGTCCAGAGGAGGGGACAGGATCTGTGAGGCAGCTTAGTATATTGGGAAAGGGCACTGGATATGGAGTCCAGAGACTGCATTTCTGATCCCAACCCTGGATGACCTCGGGCAAGTCACTGCCTTTTGGGATCTCAAGTTTTTCATTTGAAATGGAAAGCCGTACTGTTTCAGCTTGGGGATCCTAGGTACCCAGTCTAATGTCTGATGCTCACCCATCTGCCAGACATGTGGCTACAGCCGTGGACAGTGGGCACCTTTTTTGCTACTGTGGGCAGGGAAGAGAGGGACTGGTGTCAGACCCTTGGGCTGATGGGTGTTGCCCATGGTGAGTCCCAGCGGGATGTTTGTGTGAGATGGTTTTCCGTCTTTGCAGCATGGACAGGATGGGGGCAGTCACCGTTGTTCCAGTTCCTTCTGGGTAGTTCCTTACTTTTCATCTTTCTACCCCTTCTACACACCCCATTCCCCATCCTGGAGAGCTATAAACAGGACATTCGGGGATATATGTAAATGAACCTTTGAGAGGAGTGGTGAGCTGAGAAGGGCACAGGGCAGAGTAAATATTTTGCTTGAAGTCAAAAAAGCAAGACCCTGACCTTGCAAAAGCCAGGGATGGCTTGCTTGCCGCCCCGGAGCCTGGCTCTACGCTGGGCTCATGGTGCTCTGGTGCTAACACGTGCCCCAGGGGAAGCCACCTGGACATGGGGACTGCTTTTATTTCAAGAGCACCCCCCCACATGCAAAAAAAAAAAAAAACCCTCCAAGAACCTCCTGCAGCAGCAATTTTTATCTCTGACACTGTCTTCCTACAGATGGGTGACTGAGTGCAGTATCAGGAAATGATTTAAAGCCAAAATAGAGCCAAGTGGGCGTGGGGCAATAGGAGATGGGATGGACAGTGGGGTGGGGGTGAGGTTCATAGAACTGCCCAGTCAGCTGCCGTTACTCAAGAGGAGCTCACATTCTTGGAATGAGGTTCTTAAACTGAGTTTGTGAAATGCCTTTCTTGGGACCCCCGCTAGTCCCCACTGCTTTCCGGTGGTTCTGCTCAGGCTACTGCCAGTCCCTGAGAGGCATGGAGCCAGCCGGCCTTCCCAGGCCTCTGACTTCAGGTGGGATCAAAGAGAATATTCTCCTTTGAGATGCTGTGCTTTTCTGACTCCTTCGCCCGGGAGTCAAAGACTTAACAGAGCACTTGTCTCCTGCAGTAGCTTTCTCTGCCAAGCCACAAGCCCTGGCCACACCCAGCAAGGAGGAGCGTGGGAAAAGAAAGAAGAAAGGCAAGGGCTTGGGGAAGAAGAGAGACCCATGTCTTCGCAGATACAAGGACTACTGCATTCATGGAGACTGCAAATATGTGAAGGAGATCCGGGCACCATCCTGCATGTAAGTGTCCCTGCCCCCAGCCTGACTGTCAGCACACTCTTTGTCAGCCACGTGGCTGTTCCTAGTTGTCACTGTTCCTTGAATTCATAATTCCACCCAGTTTCTTCTCAACCTCTGGGAGGAAGTTGGGAGGAAGGGAAATATTTTTAGTCAGAGGAAGGGGCTTCCCCCTCATAGGATGCAATTTCCTGTGGCGTGGGTCTGTGACGTTCTTTCATCCTTGGGGACAGTTCCTGCTTGCTCAGAAATAAGCATGTGGCTAGGAGTGCTGACACCTGAAGACAGGTCCTTCATTCCTGCCTCGTGCCTACTCCAAATGGGATAAGCCAGTAGGAAACATGGCAGAGTATTTCTGGGTGGAGCGGAGCTCCTGTGGCCTCCTTTCTCAAGCCCCGCAGGCAGATATGAGCTGCATTTGGACACGTGCTGTGCAGGTGTGTGTGTACTCGCACATGCATGCACAAGAGTGAGCTAGCATGGTGGAGTCTAAGGCACAGCAGGACTGCACAGAGAGTGATCATCGTGGGGGCGGAGAGAAACCCTTCCTCCTTCCTCCACCTTCCCCCCAACAAGGGCCAGGAGGTGGGGGACATGGCGGGTACTGGCCGTTGGCCAAGGGGTGGGAGAACACTCCCTTTGTGCAAAATTAACAGGAAATGGAACCCGACCCAGTAGGCATCAGCCCCTAGGCAGGCAGCACCACCCTTCCCCGGGCAGGGGTGTGGGTGGAGGGGCCATGGGTTCCCCAGCTGATCTGTTAGGCCAAGCCCAGCAAACGGCTGTCTTGGCAACCCCTCAGGGATGACGGCACTGCCACGCTCTCTGGCAGGCATAATGTCGCCAGTGTGCCTGAGGCCAACACCCGCGTCAGGCTGTAAACATCCACTCTCTTCTGCTGGGCATGAGGCCCTATGGGGAAGCAGGCTCTGTGACCTGGGAGACTCTGGGCACGGCCAGGAGATTGTTGGGTGCACAGCACCTCCCAACCCGTCAGGAAGACTGGCTACCTCGCATCTCTTTTTCTGTGATGGTGCAGATCCCTTGGCTTTTTGAAGCTTCCGGGTCCCATCTGATCTCACGTAGCAGAGCTGCCCTGCACTTGGCAAGTGGCAGACAGACTCATTACTCCGCACCATGTTCGCAGTCACTCGTGTATCCTCCTCTATAACATCCTTGTCAGGAGCTCGATGTGGGAGGGGGTTGCCTAAGGATGACATAGACAGCCTCCATATAATCCTTCCCAAAGGTCTTGGGACAAGGCAGGAAATGTTTGTCTTAAATTTATAAAATGGCATCACTTGGCACAGGGCGGAGGCAGTGACTCTGAGGGTAGTCAAGAGGGATTGAGGTCAGGAATCTGTCTGGGCCAAACTGGTTCAGGGCGTTGGTGGGCGGACTTCCACTGCTCAACTGAGAACCCTTGTTAGGCCGCTGTCCTGGAGAGCTGGGCTCAACCAACCACCTAAGCCCACTGAACGTACATAAAGGGTGGCCAGGGCCATGTGACCCTAGGGATGGTGATGACAATGATGGTGATGCTTCTCTCCCTTGCCCTGAAGCTTCGCAGTTTACATTTAACATGAGTTGAGCCTAACAGGTGTATGTTGAGCACCTGCTTGATGCCAGCTCTTCTAGGGGATGGGGACACGTAGTCCTGTCATGGGATTCTCAAAAGCCCTCTGCTGGGGAGGCAGGGCTTGCTGTCTCTACTTGAAAGATGAGGAAACTGGAGCCAAGAAGTAGGAAGTGATTTGCCTGAGATCAACAGCTAAATAAGTGGATGGAAACAGGACAGGGGCTCAGGTGCCTGACTTCCAGTCCAACATGCTTTTTATGTCCCCGGGCTGCTCTCGGTGTTGGCTTGCATCCTTCTTCCCCATCCATCCTTTCAGAGTTTGAGCAGGGTTTTATAGAGGGCAGCTGTTAGCCTAGAGATCTCTAAAGGCTTTTTACTAGCTGAAGAGATTGGCAACCTGATCCGAAGACTTTGTGTCTGCTTCGTAGGCATGTTTTTAGGGGGCTGGATTCTGGGTCTGGCGTGGCTGCCTCCTGCCTCCAGCCCTTGGTATTCAGGGCAGAAGGCAGCAAGAAGATGCAGAGCACCTGGTTTGGGGGAATGTGACATCTGGACACCTACATCTGGGGCCCTTTGTGGCTCCTCCTTGCCTCCAGACCCAGGCATCGCCACAGGGTGTGTCCGAGCTGCTGAGGCTAGCTGGCTTCCTAAAACAGCCCTCCACAGCCACCGTCTACAGGAAAACCCTTTTGTGTCACCAGCCAAAAGCTACCCGAAAAGAGCAGTTTCCTGGGGCTCCTGACTGCCTGCTGACCCAGATATTGGCTGTAAAGTTTCCTGTGGCTGGAAACCTGGGGGTAGCTGGGCTAAGGAGGACTCAGAGCTAGCACGGGGACAGGCTTGCGGGACTCTGCTCGCCTCACTGTCGGGTGCTGAGAAGGAATGGCGGGCCCCATCTCTTTGGCTCCATCTGACCTTGGCGCCCCATTCCTCAGGTGTGGGCAGCGCCCTCTGGAGTCCCATTATATAGTAATGCACGCATACAGGGGGCTTAGCCTCTCATTGAATGCTTTTATTTGTGTTATTTGATCTTCACAATACTCTAGTGAGGTAGGCATTTATTATTCCCATGTTTTACACGAGAAAACCAAAGCTTGGAAAGGTAACAGTAACTTGCTCAAGATTGCCAGGCTAGAGATGGCAGCAGAACCAGTCTGGAACTCATGTGTTCTGAGACCCCTGCACCAATGTTGCCCCCTCCACAACCTGGAGTAGAGGTGGAGAAACCCAGTTTGGAAGGTGTCCCTAGACCCTAGAGGTTCTTGCTTCTGTTGTAATACAGGTTCTGAAATGGGTCACAGACAGGGGTAGGAGGGACATGTCCCAGTTTGATGCTGACTCTGGGGAAGACACATGAGCTGGCCCCCACCCGGGGACGTTTGGAATGTGCTCATCGTTCCTCCGTCCCTGGGGAATCCAGGAGCCTGCTGCCAAGGGAGGGGGAGGTGGGTAATATTAGGATGTTTACATTATTATCCTTTTGACTCAGGGTGGGGGTGGAGGGATTATGTAACTGAATTGCAGGACTCTGAGACCAACCTTTATTTCTATCATCTGAGTAACTACCTGTGGGGTTTGAATGATAGACTGGAAGTGAAAAACAGGTTCAACTTCAGCTTCCCTCCCCCCAGGAGAGCGTAGTCTCTGAAGTCATCCTGACTGTTGGGTTGAATCCTAGCTCTACCACGCAAGAGCTGTGTGAGCTCGGGCAAATTATCTAAGAAGTTAAGCCTCAGTCTCTTCATCTTTAAAATGGGAATGGTAATTCCTACTTCACAGAGATTTTTTAAAGATTAAATAAAATGATCTCTGTAGAGAAATTAGCACAGAGGACTTGGCTTATTTATAATTCAAGTTAATAAACAACAACAACAACAACAACAACAGTAATAGTCACCGAGCAGAGTCCAACGGCCTTAGGAGTCTATCGACCCATCAGATACGTGTTTTCTTGGGCTAACCTGTGCCGTTCATGAATGTGGAATATGCCAAGACTACTTTCCAGTCGTGACCCTCCTGCTTTCTAGTTGTTTAACTTTTGGCAAATCAATTTCTCTGACCTTTAATCTTAGTCTTTTCATCTGTAAAATTGGGCTGTACCTGCCTACCAAGGTGTTATGGGTCTCAGTTGAGCTCGTAGATAAGGATAGTGTCTTACAAACTGTTAACGTCTGTGCACGAGTGACTGTCCCTGGGCGTTCCTGAGAGCTTCCTCCAAGTCCTGGCAGAAAGGGGGTCATGGCTTTGCCCACCCGAGCCAATGAGACAGATGCACGGAGCGTGCTCTGATGTGTGTACAGGGAACCTGACCTATATTTATCCTGCAACGAGGTGTTCCCCAAAGCACCCAGGAGGAGCTGAGGCCAGGGGAGGTGCTGGGGAGGAAGGCAGGGGGGCAGCCTTCCGTGGCTGCCAGAACTGGACAGGTCTGCGTCCCAAGTGCCTCTCGGCAGGAAGAAGGGATCCCTTGTTCTGAGGCACCAGGCGCACAACCTGCTTCCCAAAAGGCTGAGCTCGGAATAGAGGGCCCCAGGTTCTCGGTGCTTTTTGCAGTAGCTAGTGGCCTAGAGTCCCCAGGCAGACAGTATACCGCACCCCCTGACTGGGGAGTGGCAGTTGTGCGTGTGAGTGGGCAGCTCAGAGTCAGTCAGTCCAGTCCACATCTCTGCCCTGCTGAGTGCCCTCAGGGAAAAGAGCTCTTCCCTGCTGCGTGCCCGCGGCATTCCTACCTACATCAAAGCGTTTCCCGGTGCTCAAAGAAAGGAAGGGACAGAAATGTGCTTGTTCAATTGTAAACCCTTCCGAGCCTTCCAAAGAGCTTCCAGGAAATGCTTTGTGTTAGAAGAGGCAGTTGTCATCTGATTTATTTCTAGAGTGAGAAGAGCCAAGGGGTTGTTTCTGACATTCTTCCGTGCTCTGGTAGGACAGCTGGGCAAGATGCCACCTTGGTTTCTTTGCTTTGTTGTGCAATGAAGGAGGTCCCATGGCCCAGTGTTCAGAGGTCAAAGGCCGAAGTTGAGCTCTCAAGTTGGGCCCTGCACCAGGGGGAGCTGGGAGTTCCATGAAGGGGACTTGAGGAAAGTGACGTCTGGCAAAGGCACAGGGCCTATTAATAGGCTGGGCAGTGGCAGAGAGGGACTGGACTCGGGAATTACTGATGGGGAAGGCCAGGTTTATTTCTGGGTCAGAGTTTTGAGGGGGCCTCACTAGGGGGAGCGATACTGACTCTCGTCAGCTCAACCCACCAGCTCAGACAGACCATCTTCACACACATGCAATAAATCACCCACACGTGGAACACATCTAGCTGAGACCTTGAAGTCCTCCCTCCCTTTTTCCGTGCCTGGAGCGGAAATCTCAGGCCAGAGAACCAGAGGGAGAGGAGAAAGGGGGGTGCGGAGTGAAGGAGGAAGGCCACAGAGCCCTCAGAGGGGCCTTTAAAGTGTCACTACCGGGGAAGGACAGAGGGCAGGGGTCATGGTCAGGGACTGAGGCTGGGGGGTAAGGAGTAGGGTTTGGCTCCTATAGGTGGGCCGTTGGCAAGAGTGAGGGGCCAAACCACTAACCTCATCTCTGCTTTGTTCTGCCTTGAACCAGCTGCCACCCAGGTTACCACGGAGAGAGGTGCCATGGGCTGAGCCTTCCCGTGGAAAATCGCTTATCTACTTATGACCACACAACCATCCTGGCTGTGGTGGCCGTGGTGCTGTCATCTGTCTGTCTGCTCGTCATTGTGGGGCTTCTCATGTTTAGGTGAGTGTTGGGGTCCCCTGCAGGCCCTTTCTGCAAATAACTTCCATTCCTCCTCTTCCTCCCGGGTCCTCTGCCTGGTGACCACAAGAACCCTCCAAGCTCCCCAAATTCTTGGCTAGCATTCTGATTGCATCCCTGAGGACAGGCTCTCCAAGGACCTGACTTCTCTGGCATGACCTGAGCCCAGGGCAAAACTCCCCAGGCTGTAGCAGATCCGGCTACTCACAGCAGGCCTGGTAACCTACCCATGGAGCCACCTGTCCACACAGTCCTTTCTCCTGGCTGTCTTCTTTGATGGCATTAGTGTGTGGTTTGGTAGTTCAAGTCATGAGTAGTGCTGTTGGTATATCATTGCAGTTCTGAGGCAACTGGACCTCAGGCCATGCCTCCAACCCAGGTTGTGATCTAGAATGGGGGAGGCCTGCCAAGCACTCTGCTCCTTTTCAAGAAGCACAGTTCATTTGTTTTGAGACCTGGACCACGTTACCTCTCTTTCTGAGGGTTGTAATCGTTCAGTGATTGTAACCTCTGTCCACCTGCCTCATAAGGATGTTGTGAGGATTATGTAAATGAGGTGTACATTTCTTAGCAAATTCTAGCCTGCCGTTAGAGACAATTTGGGTCCCTTGGAGCAGTTGGACCTTTGACCAGAGGTCTGTTGAGCTGCCATCCCTCTGGGCTTTTCCAAGTAGTGGGTGCAACCACCACGGCATCACTCTTTAGAAGGACCCTCTCTGGGACCTGCGCGCCGTTGTAGCAGGCAGAGCTTGCTCACAAAACTTAACCCTCCTCAGGTACCATAGGAGAGGAGGCTATGATGTGGAAAATGAAGAGAAAGTGAAGCTGGGCATGACTACTTCCCACTGAGAAAGACCTGTGCTCAAGGTAACGGCCCGCTCTCTGCCCGCTGGCCCGAGCACCACCTTCCCTGGGCTCCATTTCGAAGCATGCTGAGTTCTTCTCCTGGCCGAGGGGCTGGCTTGGCCAGGGAGGGCAGGCTACCGTAGAGTCAGGGTCCCCTTGCAGAATTACTTTCAGAAAGGCTGCCTGAGAGGACGGCTTCTCCTGCCCTCACTCCCTCTCCTTCCACCCGCTCCCAGATGATCTTTGCACTTATGAAGACGGGATCTGGGGGACTCTTAAGAGCTCTTAAGACTGGATCCAGCTTTAAAGTTCTTCCTCTTGTGCTTTAGGAATCAGCTGGGGACTGCTACCTCTGAGAAGACACAAGCCGATCACAGACTCTGCAGAGAGGAAGGACTTTACGACTAGTCATGAAGACTCCTTCATCCCCGGTTGCCATCTAGATTGGGCCTCCCTTAATTGCTTTACCAGAGCCTTCAAGTGCCAAACAGAATATGTCCAATGGGATCTGGGTCGGAAGGAGGCAAAAGCGAGGGGCCTTCATGCCCTTCTGACTCCCCTCCACCAAACCCCACTTAACCCTTTAAAGTTTGTTTAAACACTTGTCTTCTGGATTAAGATGCCAGTGTAATTCCATATGCTCCAGGATCTTTGACTGAAAGATAAGAAAGGAAGGAGAGGAAGAAGGAAAGATTTGTGGACTCGAAAGTAGCAAAGATTGAAAAGCCACAGACTCGAGTAGTCACCAAGGGATCTGCCATTTGGACCCTCCAGCGCTGGATTTGATGAGCTAACTGTGAAATACCATAAGCCTGAGAACTCTGAAGTTTGGGACTTCTACCCAAATGGAAAAATAACAACTATTTTTTTTTTTGTTTGTAAAAAATGCCTCTTAAATTATATATTTATTTTATTCTATGTATGTTAATTTATTTAGTTTTTAACAATCTAACAATAATATTTCAAGTGCCTAGACTGTTACTTTGGGATTTCCCGGCCCTGCCCCCTACAGTCTCCTCCATCTGGCTCAGCATCACCATCTTCTGCCACAACTCTGAGGTGGCTCTGTGGCCCGTCTGTAGTAATTGGTCATCTGTCCGCATTTCTGAGATCTGCCATGATTAGAGTGCCACGGGGGGCGGTCTGTATGGTCAGGATGTAGGAGTTAACTTTGTCAGATCCACTCTATGAGTTGGACCGCAGTCTTGCCTAGGCAGTTTTGTCTACCGTTTGTTTTGAAAGCCCCAGGTGCTGATGTCTAAGTGTAACAGATATCGGTGTTTCCCCGTGTCCTCTCCCTGCCAAATCTCAGAAGAGGTTGGGCCTCCAAGCTTGCAGCTTTCCTGGCCCCTGGCCCCCATTGCCCCAGGCCCACAGAGTGGGAACTCACTCTTCCTTGCGTCAAGACATTTCTCTTACTCCTGCCATTCTTCTGGTGCTACTCCATGCAGGGGTCAGTGCAGCAGAGGATAGTTGAGAGAAGGTATTAGTGGGAAGAAAGGACTGAGGAGGAACAGGAAACATTGGAGCCAACTGTTCTTGGTACTTGATAACCTATCAATTGCTACAGAGAAGTTGGAGTGGAGGTGAGGACAGCTTTTATGTAAACCTACCCACCTTACCGAAACTATGAACGTATGCTGTCATGGTCCCTTCTGGAAGTTTCTGGTGCCATTTCTGAACTGTTACAACTTGTATTTCCAAAACTCGTTCATATTTATACTTTGCAATTCAAATAAAGATAACCCTTACTCCACAGCCTCTGTCTGCTTGTTTTAGCTGGAAACTGGTTTAACTAAGCCGCGATTTGATGTTAGGTCTACACCAAGCCTGTTTACATACACTATCTCAGTATCGACAACAACCCTGTGGGGGTGGTACTATTGTCCCATTTTTGCAAAAGAGGAAACTGAGGCTCAGAGAGGTTATGTAACTTGCCTAAGGCTACACAGTTGGAGTTGGTAAGTTCCAGCTGGAACAGGTAGCCTGACTCCAATTACTTGTCTAAATACTTACATTCCACTACCTCTGAGACTTTTCGCAGAGGAAGTTCGGCTAGTTGTAACCGGGAAAGGCATCTACCTATTCAACCGGCACACCATGGGCTCAGGGCCTGATCCTTGGCTGTATATGAAAGCAGGCATGGCACTTGGTGGGAACAAAACAACTTTGACTCCCCTGTCCTGCTCCACAGCCAATCCATCAGCAAGTCTCGTCAGTCCTAGAATATACGCCAAATGCAGCCTCTTCCCATCACCACCACTGCCATCTCCTTGGCCGTTTACCACCATCTCTTGCCTGGACTCTTTCTGTGTTGGCCTCCTGCCTCCTTTCTCTCACCTTGCTCCCATAGAGCCCATTTCCTTCATAATAGCCCGAGTGGTCATTTAAAACATAATCCAGATCTTGGCTGCCTTACAGGCCTTCCCTGACCACTCAGTTATACGATAGTATGTTCCTCCATCACCTGATTCTTCTTGTTCTCCTTATATTGATTTATTTTTCTCTATGGCCCTTATTACCACTCACATGTTATTTGTTTATTGTCTTTCTTTTTCTACAAGGATGCTGGCTCCAAAAGGGTAGGTGTACATTTCTCCAATCCCAGTTTCTAAAACAAAACAACGCAATTGAGTGGTAGGTACTAAATATTTGTTACACGGATGAATAAATATAAGAAATAACTAAAATCCACTTCAAGACCAGCAAGTGAACAGGTATGTGATCCAATGTCGCCCTGGAAGTGTGGTTGGATTTAAAGAAGGGCCTTTATTGGGGAAGGTAGATGGGAATGACAAGACGAAAGTGGAATTTGGGGGAGGTCATGTGGCCAGGTGTCCTGGGTGGATTGGAGACAGAAAGACCTATCGGAAGGCCATTGGACATGTGCAACTGGACTGCCCCCCTCCTCATCCTCTTCTCTTAGGGAGCTCTGACACTCTGAAGTTTCTCTTGGAGCCCACACAGAGATCTTGTATGCACTTCGAATATTCCTTTAAGAGTTTGGAGAGCAGTAACTACCAAAGCTGAATATGTATACATGCTATAATCCAGCAATCCCACTCCTAGGGATATATACACAAGAGAAATGAGTGCATATGTTCACTGAAAGATACATACAAGAGTGATTTTAGACTTACAATAACTGGAAACTACCCAAATACCCATTAGTGTTTGACAATGAAATGAATAAATAAATAGTGATGTAGCTATATAATGAAATGCTAAAGAGCAATGTGGATGAATCTTACAGCATAATGCTGAGTGAAAGAAGCCAGACGCAAAAGGGTACATTCTGTGCCATTCCATTAATTTAAAATTTAACAACAGGCAGGCCCTGGCCAGGTAGCTCAGTCAGTGAGAACATCGTCCTGATTTACCAAGGGTGCACATTCAATCCCTGGCCAGGGCATATGCAAGAATCAACCAATGAATGTGTAACTAAATGGAATAACAATTGAATGTTTCTCTCTCTCCCTCCTTTCCTTTCTCTCTCTAAAATCAATCAACAAATAAAACAAAATTAACAATAGGTAAAATTAATCTAAGGGGAAAGAAATCAGGAAGGGGATTTCTACTGGGATTGGTAACGACTGGAGGGGGCAGATAGGGAGACTTATGGTGTTCCAATAACATTACATTCCATAACCTGGGCGCTGGCCCATGATCCGGGTGCTGGCCAACCAGTGTATTCTCTTTGAGAAAACCCATTGAGTATGTGACCTGTGCATTTTTGTATCTGTTTTAAACACAAGTAAACATATTTTTAAAAACTTGGATGGAGGACTCTTTTGCTCCGTGCATTATATAAAGCTCTGTCAAGTACCAGTGTATTACTTTGGTAATCAGAGAAAGTAATACAGATGTCAAAAATAACGGCAGAGCAGTGAGCTACTTTGAACTCTTCGTGGGGCTCCCTTTCCTGCCTCCAAGCTTCAAGCCTCCAACCCTCACATGGGACTGGGCTTTTCTGAACACAATTTGTTTCTCTAGCTAATGTTTCCTGTGGGCTCTGAGTTTCCTGCCTTTCAGCTACTCTCTCCTCCTGCCCCTGCTGTTGATGGGAGTTCTCCTTGGCGTGTCAGAGCTCTCCCGGGCATCTACTTGGCTGATACGTTGACTTGGGGAGCCTCTGAACTGGCAGCCACTTCTCAAAATTGGCCAGCTCACTAAGCATGGCCCACTGGGCCACTCACTTTACAAGCATTGTCTCAGATACATCTCAGCACAACCTGGAGGTAGGTGCTCTGATTCTACCCAGGTTGTAGATGCTGAAGGTGAGTGGTAAAGGCAGGATGTGAACCCAGGAAGCCTACCTTTCAAGCTTTTGCTCCAACCACTAAGCTACCTTCCCAAATGAGTCAGTTCTCAGTGCCAGACTCATTCTCTCTTCTTCCCATATTCAGAAATGGTATAGTAAAGAAATCTCATGAAAGGGATCTTAGAGAGCAACTCCCTGAAGCCCAAGCGTTTCCTCTCCTGTCCCTGGTTAATGGATTCACAGAAGGCCTGAGATGCTGTATCAGGGTGCGGGGGAAGAAAAAGGAGTGCAGGCTGACCGAAACTTGGGTCTGAGTCCAGCCCCCACTCTTTATTAGTGAGTGCCCTCATGCATGATGCTTGACCTTTCTGAACCTATCTCCCTATCTATTAAATACAGATAATAAAAATATCCACCTGGGCCCTGACCGGTGTGGCTTGGTTGGGCATTGTCCCACGAACTGGAAGGCCATGGGTTCGATTTCTGGTCAGGGCACATGCCTAGGTTGCCAGTTCTGTCCTGGTGGGGGTGAGTGAGAAAGGCAGCCAGTCGATGTCTCTCTTCCTCTTGTTCTCCCTCCTTTCCCACCTCTCTAAAATCAATGAGCGTGTCCTCTGGTGAGGAGTAAAATAATAATAGTAAAATAAAATTTAAAAAAGAATCCACCTGGTAGAGTTGCAAAAATAGTATGTGTGAGTAAAGTGACTAGCTGAGGGCCACGCACACGACAGATGCTCAGTACGTGGTTGGCTGTCTCCAGCAGCCTGTCCAGGGACCTAGTTAGTGCACATCCAGGATTAAAACCCAGTCCTCTGATTCCTCATCCACAGTCTTTCCTTCGAAACCAACAATGCTTTTCAATTACTGTTTTACATTTTAATGTCAACTTTGGTTTCAAAGGAGTCCCAAAGGGTCTTAATAAATGCTTGTGGATTTAAGAAGCCATGGGACAGCAACTATGTCCAAATATATCACTTCGGCTCAGGCTGGCCTGAAATTCTTCTCTTTGTCAACAATGCCTGAAATTCAAGCTTCCTGTTCGAGAATGCTAATACTCCTGGGAATAGCCCAGCGTTAAGAGGCCGGCATTCTTTGGTGGTGTAATTCATTTTCGCTTCATTCATTCAGTGAATATTTGTGGAGGCCTCCCTGTCACCTTCCAAATGAGATTCATGCTCTGAAGGAGAGGGCATTTTGGTGAAGTGAGGGTAGGATAAGAAAAGAAGTAATTTTGGAGGCAGAGCATTCATTTATTCACTCAAATAAACATTGACTGGGCACTTACAATGTGCCACGTGCTATTCTTGTTGTTGGGGAATAGGACCGAGGCTGACACATGGACCAACAATACATGTGTAAATAAAGAAATAGGATAATTTCAGAAATAAGCAACACGAGCACCAAAGAATGCTGTGATAAAGAGTCGGGGGGACAGAACTAATTTGCAGAGACCACTCAAGGAAGGTCTCTCTGAGAAGGTAACATCTGAACTGGGATAAGAAGGGATCGGGCATGCGAAAACCTGAGACAAAAATAAACTTAATGTGCACGAAGGTCAAAAAGGGACCCCCGAGCTGCAGCATAGTCATCGGAGGTTGGAGAGGAAGATGACGCCAGATCCCGTGAGGCCTTGTAGATCACAATTTGGAAGCCAGTGGAGTGTTTTGAGCAAGAGAATGATATGACTTGATTTATGTCTTAAAAATAGGAATATGACTGCTATACAGAGAAGGGCTCTAGAGGGTAACAGTGAGAGAAGCAAGGCCAGTTAGGAAGTTAGGAGGCTTTTGCACTCATCCAGGCAAGACATGTGGCCGGGATTCGGGCGGTAGCGGAGGAGGTGGTGAGAAATGGTCGGACTCAGGATACGTCTTAGAGGAATCATCTATGTGACGTGCTGTTGGATTGAATGTAGGTATTATGGGAAAGAGAAAAATCAAGGAAGATTTCTTGGATTTTAGCCTGAGAAGCTGGGTAAATGTGGTTCTATTCATCTAGTTAGGCAAGAATAGGAGGTTCAGAAGGGCCATGGAAATGAAGAAGTCTCTTGTGGGCATATTAAGCCCACAGAGGGTGAAGGAGGGCAGGCAGTACAGGGGAGGGAATGGGGGAGAGGGGAATGCAAGGGGGAAGGGATAAAAAAAAATAGAGGCAAAAAATCTCTCAATAAGAAGGACCTGAAGACAGAAAAAGAAATAAGGACACCTGACATTTACTGTAAATGGTGTTTCACAGCTGTGAAGAGTATTACTATTAAAGAATCTTATTTAATCCTCAAGTGCCCCAGGGAAGGAGGTAGTATTATTACCCTGGTTTAATGGATGAGGGCCCTGAAACTCAGAGTAACGAAGTACCTTGCACAAGGCTGTTACTCAGTAATGAAATTTGGCTCAATACTGACCTTTAGTATTACGGGCCCATAGGGCCCAGGCTCACCAATGATCATGAGCTTCTATTTTGGCCATGATTCTCCAAAGAGGAGAAGGCTCTATCTATGTTTTCCTCCTTGCTGTGGTGCCCAAGCCAGGCCAGGCCTCCAGGGGATAGGCCATCAGGCAGTGTCTGTCCCTCCATGGGGACCCACCCCCAAAAGAGAAAAAAGTCTAAGGTCATCCAAGAGCGGGTGGAGGAAGTTAGAATTGCTCCGTTCTCTGACAGATTTCCGCGGTGTCAGGCCACCACCAAATCAATATAATTTGGAGGTTACTGTGGTTTGGATTTTCTCTTTGAACTTTTAAAATTGCACATTTTTTCTTGATTGCCCCCTTGATTGATGGAGAAGAGAACAGGAGCCTCTTAGCTCATTGCCACCCACACAGCTGTGAAGGAAGCCAGCTGCCCTCTTGCTCTTCAGAGGACATCCCTCCCTCCCTCCCTTCTTCCCTCCCTCCCTTCTTCCCTCCCAGCATCTTGGCCATCACTAAGCAACAGGGCATCTAAGGAAAAGGGCTCCTTTCAGGGCTGGAGCGCTGTAGTTAGTGGATCATAGCCTGTGTGGGAGGCTTCTCCAAAGACATGGGATGTGGGTGTAGCAACCAGACAGATGGGAGGAATTAAGTCACTCTTTTCCCCAACCCTTATTTCCTTGCCTAACCTAGAAGTCACTGGGTTGGTTTCCCCAGCATGAGGGACTAGTTTTATTTCTGCTGCCCCCCAGCTTTTGACAGCTGGCAGGCTTTCAATGGGAACGTGAAACAAGGAAGAAGCTACCAGCTTGTTCTTCCTTCATGCCACCTGTGTTTACATAAGGCTGGCTTATGTAAACCGTGCCGCACCCCAAGGCTCTCTAGGAAGGCCTACCTTCTTCCTATGCTTCGGTAGTACTGAGTGGGTTGGGTGGCCCTGTGTTTGGGAAGGAGGGCCTGACGGGGTCCATTTGGGAGCAAATGTCCTCTCCTGCCCTGTGGATGCAACTCCAGATCCTGAGACTCCAGGCCTGAGAAATGTGACCCAAGTTCAACCCTGCAAGTACAGACATCCTCTCCCAGGTGTGTATTGGGAGGCCTTCCGGAGAAAGCCTGTCACCCACCCCCAGTCTTGGCTGGGTTAGTCACTCCTCCTCTGTGCTGCCATAGCACTAAGCCTGGGACAACGCAAAGAAAATCGGTCCTCTTCCCATAGCCGCTTTGGTGTTCCTCCCTCATGACTTTCATCATACTGTGTATTGTCATTGTTTGCCCATCTGTTTTTCCCACTGTGGATTCTTGACGTTCATGGAGTGTGTCCCTTTGCAGCTCTATCTGCCTGTGCCGCTATGTAGTTCCTAGCATGTCAAAGGCTCTCCACTCAGTGTTTGAAGCATATGTGAGTGAATGGACAATTGAATCAATGAATGAATGTGTGACTAAATGGGTGAGTGAAAATAGAGTGGAGGTGAAGCGTTTTAGCTTTGGATCAGACAACCTGGGTTCACATCTTGCCCACGCCATTTTCTGTTGTAAAACAATCACAGATAAGTTATTTAACCTCTCAAAGCCTCAGTTTTCTTATTGGGATTTTTGTGAGGATAATAGTGCCAGGAAAGCCTTTGTAACAATGCCTGTCATGAAGTAAGGACTCAATACATGATCACTATTAACACTCTCTGACTTCTAGTGTATCCTCGTGGGTCTTGTTGGTGCCTCCTTTTCTAGATTCTTGGCACAACCAGGTCCTTGCCAGACTCAAGGCTTGGCCCACAGGATTGTCCCAGTGGGCACAAGTTGGGGTCAGGTTGTGTAAGTGGGTACTGCATCGGGCTTTGTTGAGGAAAGAAAATTGTGACAGGGGCCTACGGCTGCGTCAGCGGGACAGCTGTCTCCCCGTTGTCTCAAGCCTTCTCTGATGGCGGGTGTCCTCAGGAAAACAAGAACAGTGCTGCATTTAAGGTGTCCAGATGACAGCCATATCAAATATGTGACCTTTTCCTAGGAAGCCTGTTTCCATGGTGAGCGGGACCTCACGCTGTTTCTCATGCCACGCTCTGTGGCTCACTGCCTGCTCTAGAATGTGATGACAGTGGCCTCAGCAGCTGGATGAGGACATCAGTTTAGGGCCTGCCCCTCCAAGATTTCCAGGGTGGGGGAGAGACTAAGATAGCCCCCTGGGATATCTGGTACCCACACCAGCCCTCCAACCTGGAAGGATTTGCACTGAGGCCCTCATACAATGCCCCTACCCCCACGCCATACACACACACTGAATGGCTCATGGCCAACTGGCTGCCGGGCTGGGCAGAAAGAAGGGGACCCTTTCTATGATTCCCCCATCTTAGGCAGAGGCCCTGACCTCCTCTACCTCATCTTGGCAGCCTGGACTGGGAAAGAGCGCCTGCCTCTCTGGCCTTGGCAGGGTGTGTATTGGGCCCGGCCTCTGCAGCTGCCAGGACAGGAGCTGAATGCCCAGTGTGTCTGCCAACGCTTGCTGACTTCTTTCTTCTTTCTCAGAGCTATGCAAACGGAGGCTGCTGAGGAATGCCAGGGCTAACCTCCCCAGCACCCGCCTCCCCCTTCCCCTGGCCTGTGTTCCCCCAATCCTCCAGGCTGGAGTCACATCAGAAAAATGCAGGGGAAGAAAGAAATCCCCCAATGTGTCATGACATTACATTTCCGCCTGGTGCTCAGAAACAAGAAAAACAGGAGGGGGAGGTGGAGGTAATGTGGTCATAGCTGCAGCCCTGGGACTGTCTCATCTTGCTGCCTCCCTGGGGCAGATCACCTGTTACCTTGGGCTGTTTCCTCATTAATAAGTAGGGGGCGAATCACCCTGACTCAAACGGCAGACAAACTCCAAGAATTAACTGTTTGGCATCATAAAAGAGCACTGATATTCCTAAGAGGCTGCTGAGAGATTCCATACCGTAACTTTAAGTTGCAACTAGTTCACGGCTCACACGTGTTCATTTAACAGTTGTACAGTGATTCCTACTTTGTTCTAGAAGCTACGAACACAGGGGTGAACAGGCCCCAGTCTCTGCCCTCTAGGAACTTGCACTGTAACAACGAAGATAGGCAATTAAACAAGTCACAACAATCAAGAGTCAAGGGAGTTATCTTAGGTAATAGGGGGTGCCCGGGACTGAACCTGCTCCAGGGGTCAGGAAGGCCACTTCTGTGAGGAAGTTAAATTCAAGTTAAGGCCAAAAGGATTTGCAGATGTGGTCTAAGGGAAAGGGGTGGGGTTTAGAGTATCCGGGCAGAGAGAACAGCCAGAGCAGAGAGTGGGGATGGTGTGAGTGAGGAAGTGAAATGAGTTTGGTGTGATAGGAGTGGAGACAGCCGGGTTGCAGAAGAGCCTGTAGACGGTGGTCAGATCATGCAGATCCTTTAAGATTGTGTCAGGGAGTCTGGACTGGATTCTCATGGCGATGGGGAGCCAGTGGGGGTTTTAAAGTGAGTGTGGGTAGGGGGTGGCATGATGGGATCTCCTTTGGGTAGATGACTCAGGCTGTGATGTGGAGAATGGGCCAGAGGGGTAGCCACAGTAGAGTAGGGAGACCAGTTAATTGGTAGCAGTTATGGTATCTAAGTAGTTTGATGGTAGTAGCAGTGGAGAAGAAGTATATGAATTCAAGAGAAATGTAGGAGGTACGTGGTGGATAAGAGAAAGGGAAAAGGGGTCAGGGGTGACACTGAATTTTAGACTTGTATGCCTGGGGGGAAAGCAGTACTATCCCCTGAGACGGGCCACACTGGAGAAGGAGAAGCTGGTGGAGGGTGAAGATAGCAAACCCAGCTTTGGTCACATTAAGTCTGAAGTGGTGACCACCATGTCAGTGGGGATGTCCAGTGCACAGCTGTAGAGCCAAGCCTGAAGCCCAGGGGAGGGCTCTGGGTTGGAAACGTGTCATTGTCCTGGAGAGAATAAAGGACTGCGTAGTTGCAATCATGCTAGCTGCTCTAACAGGTAAACTAACAGCCTTGGTGACCTATCACAGTAGTTGAATTCTTGCTCAGGTTAAGTCCAAAATGGGTACTCCTAATACATGGAAGGCTCTTCCTCAAGGAGTAATTCAGGGACCCATGTCCTTCTATCTTGTGTCCCCGCCATCTTTAATACATGGCTGCCAAGGTCACTGTGACAGGGAAAGTACATGAAGGACCATGCATGGGAAAGCCTATCATTGGCATTCACATTCCACTGACAGAAGTTTATCGAATGGTCACACTGACTGCAAGAGAAGTAGGAAAATGTAGTGTAGGTGGGTGCCCATGATAAAGAGGAAATGAGTTTAGCAACTAGCTACCCTGCCCTTGGCACGAGAAGGCACAGATAAGATCACTTGGCAGACCTGGGGCTTGCACTCATTCATGTGTCCCTATTTTTACATGCCAACACAGGCACAGGACAGACAAGAGTGAAGATAAGCTTTTTTCCCTCCCCAGCCTCACAACCTTGGAGACCAACAGGAGAGAGTAGCCTCCAACCCATTTGGATCCCTCTTATAAGTTGGACAGACCATCTGGGTACATTGATCCTATATTAGTTAGTTGCATTGGCGCTGACGCTGGCCTTCACTGAGGTTGGTTGCCATACACCCTCACTTCGCTTTCCTTCACCTCAACAAGCATTTGTTGAGTGTCTGCTATGTGTTGGGTTCGAGGTCTGGTTCTATAAATGTAGCAATGAATGAGGCAGAGGTCCCTATATTAACTTGCTTATTTGCTTGCTGTCTGTCTCACTAGATTGTAAGTGTCATAAGCAGGGTTTGTTGCTTATCTTGCTTACAGCTATATCTCCAGCCTTCAGAACAATGCCTGCTACACAGTAGGCATTCTGGAAATAATTGTCAAGTAAATGAGCAGCTGAATGAAGGCCCTTTGGAAATTCATATCTGTAATGAGTTCTGTGAAAGGGGAAGAACCCGGTTCTCTGGGGGTGGCTTATAGCACAGTGATGAAATTTGGTTCAGGAGGTCAAGCGGTGTTCCTGGGGAAGACATTTTAAATTTAGAATTATAAGTAAGTGACAGAGAGGTGAATGAACATGGGCATCGTAATGGTGCAGGAGGAACAAAGGAAGTTCAGAGTAGCTGGAGCCAGAGGGTACCAGGAGGACTGCGGCAAGACAAGACAGAAGGGGCAGGCAAGGACCAGACTACATGTGACCTTGGGGGACTTTCTAGGACTCTGTGTTTTGTTCTAAGGATGAATCACTCAGCAGCTTCTTTGACATGCAAGCGTTATACTTCAAGTCAGTGTATTGTATAAAGAGGGCAATTTTCCTGTTTTAGTGATTTTTGCAGCATTGTCTCAATAATGTTTAAACTGGGGTTGGAATTCAAGTTCCTATCTGCCTGATCCTTCTTTCCACATATAGACCTCTGCTCCTTTTTAGCAAAACAGGCACAGAGACTTTTCTTTTTGCTGAAGCGGGTGGGGGAAATGAACAACCGCCTTGATGTGCTTGATGCTTTTAAGTAAACCTCATTCAATTATCACAACAACCCTGGAGGTTTGGCACAATTATCGCCATTTTATAGATAAGGAAACTGAGTTGTACAAGGAATGAGAAGTGAAGTGCATCTCTTTAAATTAGAGACTTTGAAGAAAGCATTAGTCTTTAATGGAAAAATAACAACTCTGAACTGCTCTAACAGGCTGCAAACTGGCCGAGTTTGAGAACAGCTTCGCCAAGGAGCCAACAGTCTGATGAGTCAGGTTAGATAAGCAGCCAGTCAGAAAGTATTCACCCACTTCCGGGATGCTGAGCACAGCGTTCCGGAAGAGGAAAACGTGGTCCTTGCCCGCAAGGAGCTCGCGGTCTCCTGGGAGAGAGAGACAGACAGACATGTGAACTATAATTTCTGCACTGCGTGAGACGTTGCCCTCACAGAGGTATAAATTGGGAGTTATGAGAGCACAGGAGCATCAGTAAAGTTTACTGTGTGCTCAGCGCTGAGCAGGGGCGGGGAAGATGTACAAGAGCTGGCATTTAGATATTGACTCAATCTCTCTGTTCTTTTAACATCTGTTCCTTCATCCCACCAACACTTAAAAAGTGCTGATTATGCGACAAGTACCAGAAATAATGCAATGAACAAATAGGTACAGTCCCCATTCTCAGTCTAGTAGATGAGACGCTTAATAAATAATTACATGGACCCACGAAACTACATAGAGCCCTGGCTGGTGTGGCTCAGTGGACTGAACACCAGCCTATGAACCAAAAGTTTGCTGGTTTGATTCCCAGTCAGGGCACGTGCCTGTACTGTGGGCCAGGTTCCCCATTAGGGAGCATTCAAGAGGCAACCAGTGGATGGTTTTCTCACACATTGATATTTCTCTCCCTCTTTCTCCCCGCCCCACTAAAATAAATAAATAAATAAATTATATAGAACATCTGTAAACTATAAATCATAATAGCATTTCCTGTGAGAACAACTGAGAATCAGGGGGCGAGGGGCAGGCGTTGATTTTCTTTTTCTGGTATATGGCATACTGTTTTCATTTAATATGTGGTTATCGTATGAATTACTTTTTTAAAAAGTGAAGTTTAAAAATAATCACACAAATAAATATACTCTTAAAAACTGTGATAAATGCCGTGAAGGAAAAAGTGTAAGGTGCTCTGGGAGAGGATATCAGGGGGAACTACTTTAAATTGAGGAGCCAAAGACCTCTTCAAGAAAAGACCATTGAGCCCTGCCCCTGACCAGTGTGGCTCAGCCGGCAGGGCATCATCCTGCAAAGTGAAAGGTCACCGGTTGGACTCCCGGTCAGGGCACATGCCTGGGTTGCTGGCTTAGTCCTGGGTTGGGGTGTGTACGAGAGGCAGCTGATGAGTATTTTTCTCCCTCTCTTCCTCCTTCCCTTCCCTTCTCTCTAAAAATAAATAAATAATATCTGAAAGAAAGAGAAAGAAAGAGAGAGAGAGAGAGAAAGAAAGAAAGAAAGAAAGAAAGAAAGAAAGAAAGAAAGAAAGAAAGAAAGAAAGAAAGAAAAAAGCGGAAGCCACCAAAGCTGACTCCCACAGGTTTAGTCGCAGGTGACTGGGCAGAGCGCAGGTAAGAGGGTTCTAATAGAGAGCCAACATGTATAAAGTCTGGAGCAAAGAGAAGGCCTGGTGTGTTCTAGGAATAGAAGAGAAACTAGTGTGATGAGCTGCCAAAATAAAGGAGAAGATCTCTTTGTAACCCCAGTTCTCACTAAGTCTCTGAGGTGAATCCAGCACCTGCGCCAGATTGTAAGGGTCGTGAGGACTGCTGGAGCATTACTTAGCATCTGGGAGACACTTAAATATTTGTTTCATGAATAAATGAATGAAGTCAATGTATGAGTAGTTCTTTTTTGCCCAGAACCTATAATATAAAAAAGCCAAGATGTGGTGGATTTGCACTGATGTTCTATTTCTCTAAGGATTGGGATTCACAGAATCTGACAGTCACTGCAGGGTCGAGTCAGGGAAACAAAGCATGGGCTAAGACCTGATTTGCTGAGGTATAAGCTGTGGTCAAAATGCAATATAACAGAACCCTGACCTTCTTCTGAATTCCACTGTTTTCTCTGTAACTTCTGGGGTTTTAGCTCCCTCTCCTTTCCAGGAATTCTAATTTTCTCTTTGTCATACATACCTAGAGCATTTCCATTAGAATGGCTTAAAAGTGCCAAGTCCTGAGATAATTTTTTCTTCTCCCTGACAGAAAAGCATGTTCATTAATGTGTTCTTCTAGAGTTGTTCCTTCTAAAGCCGATGAGCTTCTAAAAGAAGATTCTTCAGGCCCCAGACAGACCCACCGAACAACCTCTCCAGAAGGAGGGCCCAGCTATCAGTGCATAACAAGCTTTCCTGCTAATTCTGATGACAACCCACATTTGAAAGATCACTTTAGAGTGGTGGTTCTTAACCTTTTGAGGGTTATCAGCTCCTTTGAGATGCTGAGGAGATTATGCTCATCTTGATCCAGAAAAAAAAAAAGTCTCACAGGTAGGACATTTAGCATACACTGCCAAAGATACCACAGACATCCCATTGTATTTATGGAATACTCAAAATTCTCAGTGCATAGTCTGTCTGCTCTAGGGACCAGAATCCTGGAGCTTTTTCTATCTCTTCTCTTGGTGCTCTGGGATTGAGAGCCTTTTCAAGAACTCTATGTTTAAGTGCCATTGAAGTGATGTGGGCATTCTGGGGGCCTCGGACTCAAGGGCCCACAGCCCACTGTGGGTTCTTGGCTTAGTGCAGGAAAGAATTCAAACATGAGCCAGCATAACGTGAAAGTGAGTTTATTGGTGAAGCCGTGAGACAGGGAGTGGGCTGCTCCGCAGGCAGAGCAGCTCCCCCTTTCAGCAGAATTGGCTTCCTTTATTAAGGAGGAGGAACAGACAGGGTGCAGGGAAAGGGGTGGAGATTTCTCAGAGGAGCTCTGTCTGCTATTTTGTGTTTTTATATGGGCTTTCTCTTTCCAATCAAAGCCTTGCAGGGTGTGTCGTTTATCATGCTAATGTATTACAATGAGCATATAATGAGGCTAGGATGAAATTAGTTGCCATGTTGGTTTGAGCTGGTCTCTGTGTTTTTAAATCATAAATCTGGTGGGGGGTGGTCTTATTCCCTGTTGACATTTCCTGTAGCTGTTATCGATTGCAGCTGTGTTGCCACATACTTTATCTCAGAAGGTAAGTGACTACAAATAAGGAACCCCATGTTCCTGAGGCAAATGGAGCCTCTTGACTCCAAATTCTTATGTGTGAGACTCAGTAGTAGTCTTGCTGGAATCCACCAAGAGAGATAACAGGGTGAAATGGAAGGAACTCTGGAAAAGAATCCAAGACTCCTGGGCTCTAGTCTTCGCCTGGACCTCAATTTACTATGTCCTTCGCTATTATCACTTCTTCTTGTGAGTCTCATTTTTCTCAACTATAAAGTGAGGAGTTAGACTAGAAGAACTCAAAGATCCCTTCTAGCTCCTTGAGTCTAGGATTGTTTTCTCAGTTTTTTTATACAGGACCCCATACTTCAGATGGCCGAACACAGTGGAGATAGGTGACACGTGGATAGACACAGGGTTCCCTTGGACAGCTTTCCCCTCAATTCTATATGGCCTTTTGCCCTCAGATTCTGATGTTTCAGGATAAGTATTCCTGCTAGTGACCTCTTAATGCAATCTACTAATCACTGTGGTTAGAAGGAAAGACCTGTGAGGTCACAGAGGCTACCCACCTATAACCAGCTATGCTTTGTTATCTTCTCAGACACAGGCAGAGGCATTTGACCTTGGCTAAGTGGACAAGAGGAAGCGATAACTTCTACAATCCTATCGACAGTGGCTGCTACCATTTGTCTTTAGTGAAACAGAGAGACAGTACTTAGTGTCTCTGAGCTAGAAAAGCCGAACACCATTAAGTCTTAGATCCGGCCCCCTTGGATGGGACCCTCCACGTCCAATGACCCAAGGACTCCATTGCAAAGCAAGACTGTTACCTTGAGGTCTCTGACCAGCACCATCTGGGGAAGAATGGAGG
Organism: Mormoops blainvillei; assembly: GCA_004026545.1. NCBI lineage: Eukaryota > Metazoa > Chordata > Mammalia > Chiroptera > Mormoopidae > Mormoops > Mormoops blainvillei. The sequence goes on from PVJD01000477.1 coordinate 281,683, forward strand.
TTCACCATCATGAAGTTCGTGTAACCACTGAAATTAAATTGGCTCATTCATTAGGAGAAAGGATTGAAAAATTTGAAGTTTCGGCAGCTAAGTTATAGTGGGCTTTTATTTTTCCCTCTCCTTGTGATACCCATTACCTCTTCCTTTGAGAGTTGCACTGTACTTTTGTAAAGAAGACACTTATCCAGACTTCAGCTCAGTCCATGCGTTTTTCTAGTGGGGCAGACACTCTTAGTCTTCCAGGAATGGTTAGATGACCTGCACCTGGCCAATCACAGCATGCCATGTCTCTGGCCACTGTGACTCTTTGAACCATGGGCACATGACCCAAGCTAGGCCAGGGAAATCCAATTCTTGAGTTCTTTCTGGAACCATAAAGAAAAGAGGCATTGTCTCTTTCCACTGTGGAGGCTAAACTTGTCAAACATAAGTCTGGAGTTGCTTGTGGCTGAATATGAGAGTCACAAGGTAGACTATGTGGGGCTTCCAATTTTAACTAAATTTCTTGCCTACTAGGTGCTGCAATCACCCATGTTCTTCTAAGTTATAACAGGAAAAATATTAAAATTTTTAGCTTCTCACAATTTAAAATAAATAAGAAAACTTAATAATTGAAAAACTTAATTTAAAAAATTAATAAACTTTGGGAACTGCTAAATATTGGTGCTCTGGGAAAAGCTTTAGTCACCTTGTCCTAGGGACAGCTCTGAGAGTGAAAAAACATTGCTTTGCGCTGGTGCATTCTGGTGCCTATTTTTAAAATACATGGTGAGTTTTGTCCATATTTCAACTCAACCCCATTGTATTCCTCTTCCTGTTCTAAAGGACCGTGAACTTTTTCTGCTTGGGGTGAGCTGGTGGATTCTCCCCTAGGCTTTTGATTTCCCTGATTTTATTCTTTTCCTTTTCTTGGGCAGAGTCTCCTGTTCTTGGCTTTCACCTCTGGTAGGTCCCCCCACCCTTACTTTCTCTGGTGAGCAACAGCATAAATAACCCAGCCTTTGTTATGCTCTGTTACCCAGCTTCATCTCTTACAAAGGTTTAAATCATCAGATTACTTTATATTCACTTTCTTTGGGCTTTTCATAAACAGATTGAATCAGATGTGGCAAAGTGCCTGGGAAAAGCCACCACCAATTCCTGCCTACGACTCACTTCCTCTCCTTGCAGTGTTTCCAATGACTATTTCATTTGGTAGGCACTGCTAAGCCCCCCTTTCCTTCCTAGGCAGGTCCCAACCCTAAACCTTACTTTCTCAGCTAGAAGAGTTACCTCAGAGCTTCTTGGCAAATGGGTCACTTGAAGAGTCTCAGTCCCTATCCCTGTCCCTGAGACCCTCAAACAACTATCATTCAAATGCTTTACCCCATCCCATTCTTCTCCTGGGCAGACGGTTGTACAGAATTTATTCTCAAAGGAAACAGCTGCAGATTCCCTATTATCAGGAGGCTGCACACATGGGAGAAGGTCTTAAAAGCCTTTGATTCTGTTTAATTCAATTTAATACTCTCAGAGGCTACCCCCAGGCCAGAGAGTTTCCTGTGGTATGGGCTTTCTCCTTGCCTTGGGAGGGATGACTGAGAGCTTGAAGTGAAGGGTCTGGAGACATCCAAGAAAGGATGACAGAACACGGGGATGTGTGGGACAGAAATGAAATAAACCAGAAGACAATAGGTTTGTAATAGCTATAATTTCAAGATGCTCATAGCAGATACAATGTTCCAGGCACCAATAAAAATACTCAGTATACGATAACTCATTTAATCCTCACAGTGACCCTGTGAAGTCACTGTATCATCCCCATATTTCATGTGGGGAAACTGAACTACAGGGAGGTAAAGTCACTTGCTCAAGGTTCTATACCTGATACATGAAGGGGCTAAGATGTGAATTCAGGTCATCTGCTTCCAGATACTATACTGCCTCTCCATAAGGGTCTAAGCGTTGAGCGACCAACTCCCCCGGCCTGCCCAGGACTGAGGGGTTTCCCAGGACACGTGACTTTCAGTGCAAAACCTGTTATAGTCTTGGGTGAATCATGAAGGTTGGTCAACCTTATATAAAAATGTTATCAAGGAAGATGTTTCTCTAGTAAATTAAATGATACAAAAAGAGCTGAGAAAAGGCAGAGTTAAGAGAGAACTTGCTCAAGACAGGACAGGAACGTTGAAGAGCAGATCGACTCTGGGGCTCTCCTCTTCCACTACTCTATGTCTAGCCCTCAGTGTCTGGATGGGTGCTCTAATTCTGATTTCTCTTCTGCCCTTTGGGAATCACTCCACCTAAAACAGCCATGGTAATCATCTGGAGTGTAAATGTGACCAGTCGCTTCCCTGCTTACAACACTCATTGCATTAGAGTGAACACAGGATATAACCCAAACTCCAGAGCTTGACTTGGAAAGCCCTTCATCATTGGTCCTCATCTCTCTCTGTCCCTTTCTCTTAGTGATCAACATGCTTTTGTGCTTCAGCCATTCCAAACAACTTGTATTTCCCTGAACACATCAGGCTATCACTCTGGAGTTTTTGTCTCTCTTCTAGGAATATCCTTTTTCCCTTCCTTGCCATAAACTCCAGTTTTTTCCTACAGGACTCCTGGTTTAGGAGTCCCGCCGCTGTGTTCTTCCAGCTCCTGAAAGTGGTCACTTTTTCTACAGCAGAATGTTCATATTCTTTGATAATTCTCTGTTTATTTATGCCCTCTATTGTACCATGAACTGCTTGTTTAATTATCTGTGGGTTCACCATACTTGACACATGATAATAGCTAATGTTGATTAGGTGCAACTGCATCGGGCACTTTGCTTGTATTATCACATTTAATCCTCATAATAACCCATATGATGAGTACTATTATTATGTCTATTTTACAGTTGAAGAGACGGAAGCTCTGAGAGGTTGAATAATTCTCCTCGGAGTCTGACATTCTTGGCGGAAACAGGATTTGACTAGGACGTCAGACTCCAAAGGTTATACTCTTAGCCACTCTGCTAAAATTCCTCTCACACTCTGTAAGAAGCCTTCAGAGCCTATTTTACAAAGTTGTGAAAACCAAATGACTTGATGAACAGAAATGGCTTTGTGAGCTAAAAGCTCTGATGTCAGAAATTGCTCATTTCCCCCAATAACTGTTTTTTAAAAATTCCCTTTCATAATAATTGAATTCCTGTTTTTTAACTAGGCATATTAGCTGTCCATAATAACTGCATTTCTCAGCCTCTCTTGCAGAGCCAGAACTCTTTTGGGCCAATGTGATATGAACAGAACCACACCTACAACTTTTAGGACATGCATTTAAGGAGAAGGAGTGAGCCTGCCCTTACTTTCCCCTTTCTTCTAGCCAGGCTGGGGACATGGTGCTGATGAGTCATCTTGAGTCATATGGATAAGATAGAAGCAGGGTGGGAGCCCTGGCATTGTGGAACTCGTATACTTACCCGACCCTGCTTATGCCTGGGTGATTGTGAAAAAGAGAAATAGCTTCTACCTTGTTTCACTCATTGCTATTTTGGATCTCTGTTACGGCAGCCGAACCTATTCTCTCAACTAACATAAGTTCATTCGCAGAGGGTTGGATTATTCTTATTATTCCTACAGAGTGGTGTTGAAACTATATGCAGGCTATATCATAAAATTTAACTTTCTCTTATCAGTAAAATACAATACCATTCAATTAGTTTGATCAGGTCAAAAAACTAGGAGTCTTTGTTTTCCTTTTAAAACAACTTTATTGAGCCCTGGCTGGTGTGGCTCAGTGGATTGAGTACTGGTCTATGAACCAATGGGTTGCTGGTTCAGTTCCCAGTCAGGGCACATGCCTGGGTTGCAAGCAGGTCCCATGACCCATAGATGTTTCTCTCCCTCTTTTTTTCCCTCCCTCCCCCTCTTTCTTTAAAAAATAAATCAAATTTAAAAAACAACTTTATTGAGATAAAATTGACATGCAATAAACTGAATACATTAAAGTGTACAACTTGTTAAGTTCCCACCCAAGAAGCCATTGCCACAATCAAGATCATAAACATATCCATCACCACAAATGCACTCGAATGCACCTTTGTAATCTCTTCCTTCTGTCTTCTTCCCAGTCCCCTCACCTGCAACCTACCTGTCACTTCAGATTTGTTTGCATTTTCTAGAATTTTATATACATAGAATCATATAGCATGATACTCTTTTATTCTGGCTTCTTTCACTCAGCATAATTCTTGGGAGATTAGGAATGATCTTTAATTTCCCTTCTGTCATTGCCAGACCCCTGCTCCCAATCACTTCCTTCATCGAGCTCAGTGGCCTCTGTCCGCGTGCATCTCCTCTCCCTTTCGGCATGGCTCTGGCCTCGCCCAGACTGCCACCATCTCTCCCTCAGTGCCGCAGTAGTCTTTTAACTGGTCTCTTTGCTCCCACTCTTGCTACCTCTAATCCTTTTTCCGCTTAGAACCTACACTGATTTCTTAAAAATGGGATCATATCAATCTCTTCAGGTAATTTCAATCCCCGTCTTGAAATTATCCAATGGCTTCAGATCACACTCAAAAATAACATTTTAACCCCTGACTGTGGCTTACAAGGCCTTCCGTGGTCTGGCCCCCATGCAACTCTCTGATGTCCCTCCTACCATTCTTCCCATCCAGTCTCTCCTTTTTGTTCTTCAGATATGCCAGGTCTGTTCCCATCTTAGACCCTTTGCTCTTGCTCTTCCTTCTACCTGGAATGCTTTCTCGCCAGCTCTTTTCATTTTTTCTTCTCGTCTCCTTCCAGAGAGCTTCCCACACCTAAGTGGCCTCCATCAGTCAGTCTCTAACTACACTGCTATTTTCTTCCTTAATAACACTTATTAATATCTAAAATTATTTATTCACAAGTTTGTTATTAGTCTTCCCCCACTGGAATATGTGCTCCATGCGGCCAGAGAGTTCGTCTCTTGCTACTGTTATGTCCCAAGGGCCTACATCAGTGCCTCACAGATGTTAAAAAAAATTTTGTTGAAAGAATAAATAAGTGTACTGAGCATGGGTAAAGCACAGCTGAGGGATAATAGGATATCACCTCATTTCCACAACTGATGAAACCTCAGAAGTGTTATATTGCTGTACTAGTGAAGCCTTCAGTGTGAAGTCTGGTTTTTTTTCCTATAAAATGAATGGAAACAAGAATATCCTGGTTATTCTCTAGGCAAATGTTCAAGGACTGCAGTGTCTTCAGGGTTTTCATAGAGAGTCTCTTCCTGCCATTTTAGAAGCTTTTGAGAGAGAAAGGAAATACCTGTATTTTGAAGACCCAAATGAAAAGGAGATATGGGAAAATAATACAGTGACTTTCAATCCGTGAATGTATATCACATTCTGCCAAGTGTATGCTCAGAGAAAGTTTTATTTTCCCCCAGATTTGCTTCACTCATGTGGTATCAAGAATTGACAAAAGAACTAGCCTGGAAACATGAATCGCATACGGCTTTGGTAGAAGTGAATGTGAAGTTCCCCTCATGGATGTTTCCATAGTCCAGGACATGCTAGACACTGAAGATAGGTTCTTAGTAAAAAACTTGAGTCATATGAGAAAATCAGCTGTCATAAGAAAGACCAACATGTGCTCCCAATGGAAGAATTCACACCCAAAAACCCTCAAGTGATACGACATTGCAAAGAAATTTAAAAATTAGTATGTTCATTATGTTCTAATTATGTTCACTATTAGGCAAGATTGTATCATTCCATATCATTATGAAAAAGGAAAGAGCAGGTGGATTGCTTCCATATTTTGAATACTGTGAATATGCTGCCATGAACATGGTTGTATAAATATCTATTCACGTCCCTGCTTTCAGTTCTTTTGGGTATACACCAAGCAGTGGGATTGTTGAATACTATAAAAGAGACCCCACAGAGATCTCTTGCCTTTTCCACCAAATGAGGATGCAGTGAGAGGTCCGCAGTCTACAACCCAGAAGAGGGCCCTCACCTAAGCGTGCTGGTACCCTGCTCTCAGGCTTCCAGCCTTCAGAACTGTGAGAAATGAATGTGTGTGATTCAAAAGCCACCCACTCTGTGGTATTTTGTTATAGTGGCCTGAAGGACTAAGACATATTGGATTAGGGCCCACTCCAAAGACCTAATTTGAAAATGATTACCCCTGTAAAGATTCGATTTCCAAATAGATGTCATTTGGAAGTACTGAGTGTAGGACTTCAATGCTTTTTTCTTTTTTTTGAGGGGGAGATACAATTCAACCCATAACACAAAGACTAAGAGAGTTTACTCCTCAAAGGCTCTTCCTGAAGGAATCTACTGAAGATTTACTTTATCGAGAAGGAACAATGACAAAAGAAAGTGAGAGAGGACTCTTTCTTAAAGCCACATTGCTGTTAAGTTATGCAGGTAATACTTGAACCCAGGTTGTCTGACACCTTAGCCCATGCTCTTGATTTTTACATTATACAAACCTCTATGAAGATTATTTCAAAATCTCATGAGGCAATGTACGGAAAAGTATCTGAGACTTCCCTTGAATTTTAATATGCAGTCAATATTTACAGATCACCTATAATGAAGTTCGAAGAAGGTCCCAGAGTAAAATTAGGCCTTTTTTTTTCTTTCTGAAATTAAGAGAGTGATGAAAAATTTTTCTTCTGAAGAATTCATTCTCATTGAGTGTTTAACTTGTATTTGTTTTGCCATGATAGGTGTTCTGGGTAGAAGTGCTGGGAGGATCATTATTCTATAGCTCTTACTTTCAAGGACCTTACAGTCTAATAAGAAAAAAAAATTTTTTTAAAATAGAAAGCATTCCGTGCCTTGAAAGACAAACAGATGTAGTTTTGAGGAGAGTTTAGAGGAGAGATTATTTTTGATCTGTGCAATGAGTGATGTAAAAAATCAAAAACAGACATAATGTAGAGGTGACCTTTTTGCTGGACCTTGAAAAACAGACACGATAATGTTAATTCTATCGACTTAACTACAACTATTGATTGAGTACCTACTTTGTGCATGGTGCTATGCTTGAAGCTTTTCATCCTGATCTTATTAATTCCTCACAATAACCCTGTTAGGTCAATATTGTTATTATTAAATTAAAAGAGGAGACAAGCTCTGTTGCCACACACAGCTAATAAATGGAACCAGACAGACTTAGGCCAAAGGTAGACCAAATCTTCAATTCAGATCTGGTTGGTTCCAAATTCCTGTCCTTTCCCTTCCAAGTTTTTATAGTAGGTAAGCATTCACTTTTTTTTTTTCCATTTTCAGAAGTCCAATTTCTATCCATCCTTCAGGTTCAAATGTTAGGGCTCTTATAGCAAATTCTCAAAATGTGGCCTGCAGATGACTTGCATCAGGTCATAGGGTTGTTTGCAAAAGTGCAAATTTCTGAGATCCAATCTCAAAAATTCTCATAAGTTTGGGATTAGGACCAGAGAGTCTTATTATTAATAGTATTAAAAAAAAAACTTATTTGATCTCTCTTGAGAATCACTGTGTCAAAATGGTCTTGCAGGAACGTTGGGTAGAAATAAGTTCTTTGGAAGAGCACGTTAGTATCACTCTGGTCTTCTTTATACTGGCACGCCTGAGGCTCAGGCTGATTTCCCCCTCATCTCGGACAGCACAGGGACTAGCCGAATGGTGGAAGAGGTTTTGGCCTTATCTACATACATTTCAATTTAGTAGTACAAACTAAGCTATTTATCGAAATGCTTAAAAACATACAAGAAGTCTGTGTGTTATGTCTGAAAGGATGTGGAGAAACCAGTGAGGCCTGATAGATGGGAATCCAGAATATTTCAAGGGTTACTAGCCAGGGGACAGCAAAGAAAATCATCAACAAAATAAAAAGGCAACCTACAGAATGGGAGAGCATATTCGCCAATACATCTGATAAGAGGTTAATATTTATAAAGTACTTACAAACACACAAAAAAATGAACAACCCAATTAAAAAATGGGCAAAGGACCTAAATAGACACTTCTCCAAAGAGGACATACAGATGGCCCATAGGCATATGAAAAGATGCTCAACATTACTAATCATCAGAGAAATGCAAATTAAAATCACAATGAGATACCATTTCACACCTGTCAGAATGGCTCTCATCAATAAATCAACAAACAGCCCTGGTTGGTGTGGCTCAGTGGGTTGAACGCTGGCCTGTGAACCAAAGGGTTGCTGGTTTGATTCCCAGTTAGGGCATGTGTCTGGGTTGCGGGCCACGTCTCCAGTAGGGGGCTTCGCAAGAGGCAACTACACACTAATGTTTCTCTCCCTCTCTTTCTCCTTCCCTTCCCCTCTCTCTAAAAATAAATAAATAAAATAACAAACAACAAATGCTGGTGAGGATGTGGAGAAAGGGGAATCCTTTTGCACTGCTGGTGGGAATGCAGACTGGTGCAGTCACTATGGAAAACAGTACGAAGATACCGCAAACAATTAAAAATGGATCTGCCTTTTGACCCAGAGATCCCACTTCTGGGAATATATCCAAAGAAACCCAAAACACTAATTTGAAAGAACACAAGCACGCCTACGTTCATTGCAGCGTTATTTATAATCGCTGAGATACAGAAGCAGCCCAAGTGTCCATCAGTAGATGAGTGGATAAAACAACTATGGGACATTTACACAATAGAATTCTACTCAGCCATAAAAAAGAACATTTTAACCTTTGCAACAGTGTGGATGGACGTGGAGAACACCATGCTAAGTGAAAAAAGCCAGTGTGAGAAAGACAAATACCGTATGATTTTACTCATGTGGAATCTAATGAACAAACCGAAGCAAAACAGACAGACTCATAGATGCAGAACAGGTGACAGCTAGTGGGGGGGCGGGTAGGTGAAGGGGTGGAGGGATTGGAGAAAAAGGACTCATGGACACCAACAACAGTGTGGTGATTGCTAGTGGGAGGCGGGTATAAGGGGACTACATGGTAATGAAAAAAATACAATAAAGATTAAATAAAATATATTTAAAAAAAGAAAAAGTTACTAGCCCGGAGAAAGGAATTAGCCTAATTCCCTTCGACGCAGGCGCAGAAGGAAGAAGGGCTTACTCAAACCTCCAAGGCGAGCCCTTCCCCCACACTCTTTCCGGCCTTCGCCCAGCACGCAGGCGCACGCAGTGAGCCAAGATGGCGGCGCCCGTGGATCTGGAGTTGAAGAAGGTAAAAGAGGGTTTTGAGCAGGAGGAGACTTCTCTTTGGTCGCTAAGGGGACTGTGGGCAAGAATATGGAGGAGGCTCGAATCTTGCGGAAGGAAAGCGGTTTCAGGGAACTGGGCGATGATTGCCCAGAGTCGTAAGGCGGGACCGGGTCTCCTTAGGTTGGAGTGGGGGGCAGGTGGCCTTTGCTGGGGAAGAGCCGGTTGCGCTAGGTTTAGTTAAGCCTGGTGGGCCGACAGCTGACCTGTCCCCTTGTTTCGCGCTCCAGAGCCGTTTCATTGCGCTTGGAGCCTTCAGTTCCATAGTAAGGCCTGACGTGAGCGTCTCAAATTGGAGCCCCTTAGGACGGCTTGCGGGAGCTGAGACATCTGTAATACTGCGTCCTCATTTGCTTGGACAAACTACAAATCCAACTTGTGCTTTTAGGCCACTTATTTGTTCCCAAACCTTGACAGATCGCACTACAGTTCAGAACCAGATAAGCTCATAGCAGTGTTCATCTCACGACTTTGACATCTCCTTCTTCCCCATCGTTTTTGGAGAAATTGTCGAAGAAAGAAACAAGTCCCGTAAAGTTTTCCAAATAAAATTGGTATCAGAAGAAATTAGGTTTCTCTCTTCAATGACCTATCAATGTATTGTTACTCAGAAACGTTTTCACCACTAGGGATGTCAGGATTCTAACACCACTACCGACCCGAAACCATATTTTGGAGGGGGTGGGGCAGGACGAGAATTAAAAAGAATCATAGGCTTCATCTACTTTAAACCCATCCTTTTCTAGAAAAGAATACTGAGTTCCAGGAAAGCGCCTGTCAAAGGGTAGAGCCATTAGTAGTTTAGGTTCTTCAGAAGAGCAAATTTTGCTTACGACCACCTACCTTCTGGTCCGTCTGTACGTAAGCAATAGGACAGCTGAGATAGCTGCCCATCCTAGTGAGTGGAGCTGTTTGTTATTGCTGTGAGGATTTATGTGTGTGTCTTAACTTTTTGTCATTCCTGTGTTCAAACTTGTAAATTTGGCCCTTGCACGGTGTTCTCTTGTGCTGTAGTATCTCAGCTTTAATGATTATACTCGCTTCCTTAGCAAACTGTGTACTGAACAAAACAGACTTCATTTTAAGAATGCTTAAAGCATTCTAAAACTTCAGCTCTTCTTTATCCTGTGAAAAGTTCAAATTTAAGTCAGGATTTAGTGAAAGAGCTAAGAATAGAGTACATCTGAGAATGGACTTACCTCCCAGTATTTAAATATGTTGTTAAGAAACCTGTGGAAAATGAATGCAACCTAAGAAAGCGATTTCAGCCTTAAATTGGATAGCTCAGACCACCAATTAAATTAACTAAAGAAACTAGTTTTATCTCCTAATTTATTTATTACCTGGAGGCTAGTAGAAAATTTCAGGCCCCTCCCTTCCCCCAAAATAAATATTTTGAACTCTTACGGGTAGGTGAGAACAAAGAATAAAAGGTAAGTAGTAGCCTTTGCCACATATTGCAGTCACAGATGTCAGTATTAAGGCATAAATTTGACCGCATGTGAAAGTCATTCTAAGCATTTCAACAAGCGTATCCAAAAACTGTGTTTATCTTTGAGGTAAGTGTACTCAATGGTCAAATTTGGCTTGGTATGTGCATATGAAGATTATAATGTCATTCTTCTACCAGTGTTTATGAAATTTTCTTTTTTTGGTCTTTCTCCTAAAAATATTTATATTCTGGATATTACTGTAGATAGTAGACTAGAAAGATTCCTGAACTAGGGTTTTAGAAGAAATGGATATAAGTACCTGCCTTTCCACCTGGTAGTTGTTCAACCCTGTGCAAGCCACTTATATTCCTTTAGTTACTTAATTTGTGAACTTATGATAAAACTGCCACCCTAACTCATAGGATTTGAGAAGAGTAAATGAGATTTATTATGTCCCTCAATGTTCTCATATTAATATTCCTATATTAATATTTGAAACAAATGTGGGAAAGTGCTTTGAAACCTAGCTGAGTAATACACATGTAGAGAATTCCATTTATGGTTCTTGTTTTGGATCTGCATTTCATCCTCTGACTGCTGCATGTATTACTTTTATTACTCCTTGGGTATCTGCTACTTGATATGGCTATTATTTAATGCGCATTTGTTTCTGCTTCAAATAGATTCCATCTTCTGAGGACGGTAAATTCAGCATTTAGCCTAGTGGCTTGATCAATTACAGTTATCAGAACTCATAGGGATGTTTGTTTTAGTAAATTTTACAGCTTTGTATCCGGTTAGTATGCTTTATTTTAATATATCTGGATTTCACTTGAATGTTTCCTGTAAAATATTTCACCTACTCAATTAAGGACTTGTTTTTATTAGGCCTTCACAGAGCTTCAAGCCAAAGTTATTGACACTCAACAAAAGGTGAAGCTTGCAGACATACAGATCGAACAGCTAAACAGAACGAAAAAGCATGCCCATCTCACAGATACAGAGATCATGACTTTGGTAGACGAGACTAACATGTATGAAGGTGTAGGAAGAATGTAAGTAAAATATATCCTTTGGGGGGGTTATCTTGGGAGATGTTTTGTCTGAATTAAATCATAGAATTTATTCATTTTAAAACTAGGGTTAAAGTACAGTAACTTTAAAGATCATCTAGTCAAATACCTTATTTTAAAAATGAGTCCCAGATAGATGTGTTTAATTTAAATTAACTAATTTTTTTAAACTGTAAGAGAAAGTTTATTGAGAAAGTCACAGAGGTAGAAGAAATGGGCTCAGGGGCCTGACCATGTAGTTCAGTTGGTCAGAAGATCATGCCTATATGCCAAGGTTATGGGTTCGATCCCTGGTTAAGGCACATACAAGAATCAACCAATGAATGCATATAAGTGGAACAACAAATTCATGTTTCTTTCTCTCTTCCTTCCTCTCTTTAAAATCAAATAAATGGGCTCAGAAAATAAGATATAGAGGTAAAGAAAGGGCCCATGGAGCTTAGGAGAGAAAAAGGTAGAGTAATGTACCTGGGGGAGAAGAAGAGGGGAAGTGGAAAGGTATGGGTTTACTCTCAGGAGGGAGAGCTGCCAGATACGTTGAATTTTAGACTGAAGTACATTTCTTAAATATTTCCCTCTTCTCTCTACAATTAGATACTTAAAAGTGTTTAACTTTAATGATAGAGATATGATTTGTCATGAAAAGATGTTCATAGTGATTTTATATGTGAAGATTTATTTAAGTAGTTGTAGTTTTAACCTACCCTTCCCAACCTAATTTATTAGGATGCATAGAAATCGTAAATCGTCTAGATTTCTGACCAGTGTCCTAAAATAAAAATATTCAGTTGTCATTTAAATATACTCGTTCTGTCATACACGAGAAATCTAGTAAACCAGCTTACCTTTTGTTTGTTCTAATTGTTATTATGTGGTTAACATATAATAACACCTCACTTTTTTCTTTTAAAACATATATTACCTTTATGAGAGAGAGCAGATCTGCTTCATGTTGTCTGAGCAGCAAGTAAAGAATGGAAAAGCCCTTAACTACAGGTCACACATTCCATTACAATGAGCTAAAAGGAGAATGATTTTGGGGGAGGGGGTACAGGAGGAGGGTTCTTCTGGAATTTGGTCCTTGCCTATTACTTAGTAAGTGGACCATTACTTCAAGTTTGGAGAGCTTTCAGTTGGAATGGAATTTGACCCCAGGCTTGGGATGACTTGTTTTCTGATTGCTTTGAAGAAAGTATAACATGTGTAACCTTTAGTAATGGCTTTGGAATGACATCATGAGAAGAAGACCCTGCTCCTGACTAGCTAATCCATATCTTTCTAGAAAAGAGATAGATTATGATAAACTGTTAATCAGATTTGCTTTCTCAGGATAAACAACATGCCACAAATAAATTTTGTCTCCGGAGTTCATATTTTTCATCTTAGCTTGTTTTAAGAGGAGGGGAATCCCAATTTGAGAGTTTGCTACTGGGGCACAAAATATTATAATTGAGTTAAACAAAGTGGAACCCTTGAATATGCGTCTATGTAGTATGAAGTGCATTGCTGGCATTCACGACAGGATAATTTTATCCTTAATGTGAATATCCTTAGGTCTTAAAACAGTAATGCTAGCTTTTCTAGCATGCTGGTTAACATGTTGTACTTGGATTTCACATCACTACATTAGCCTGTTTGCAACAGCTAAAGAATCTTTTTCCAAAATAGAAAAACTCTTTGACTATCTTTGGCCTTTTGAGCTACAAAGAAGTTTTTATTTTTAATTAGAATAATTTCATTTATTAAACACTCTGCAGAAGCGATAGGAGTGCTGCTTTTATTGCATACTGCCCAAAGTGCTACAGATAGGTTGCATTCCACACAAAGAGTTTAGAATCTAAAGGCTGGAATGTGAATTAGTTAATAGTAGAACAGTAGTACTTCCAGAAGATTTATTTCATATTATTTATTATTATTTTTTTTTAATGTATAGTTTTAAATGTTTGGATAAAATGGGACTCCTGTATGGGTTCATACTTTGGTTTTAAATTTGAATTTTTGCTTTCTGCATCTCAGTAGGAGTGTGCGCTTGACCCTGCATTTTAGGGGCATGTAAGGTGAATAGTGTTTGTTGCTTGGCTAGAGTATTAGTGCCCTCAGGAAGAAAAGACTTGCTGAGTATTAGTCTGGTCATGAGGATGTTCTCTTTCTTGATGCTAAACCTGAAATATCTATTTCTGAATTTATAGTCTTGGGTAATCTTGAGTATCATTTTGATTCATGTCTTAAATTCTAGCCTTTATGTTGTCTTATCTTTTCCTTTTTCAGTATTATTTGGGAATTCTAATTGCATACTAATTTTTCTCCAACTGTTGTTTTAAAACCATGGATTATAAAATCCAAAACTCTCCATTTTTGTTTTAGAACCTGCAGTAGATTTTTGCCATTGCTGCAATTAAGGCCTCATCATATCTTGCCTACACTATTGCAATAGCATCTTAACTGTTCTTTTGGCTTTTATTCTGTCTAAATGCATTCTTTATACATCTGCCAGAGTCGATCATGTCAGTACCTTTCATAAAGCCCTTTGTTCATCTTTTGTTGTTCACAGGGTAAAATTTAAACTTGTTAGCCTAACATTTATGGTCATTCATAGTCCATCCTTAGTTTATCCCTCTAATCTCAAGTCCTTTCTGTTCCCAGACTCAGGACATCTCATGGACTTACTTCCTACCACTGGTTTTGGGTTATCTGTTGGGAAGGAGTTTGAGTCTTATGTGGACTTTGAGCGTGCTTTAATTGATTAGTGATGTCTGCCATGAAGTAATGCATGTGCTAGAAATTGTTACCGCTACCCTTGCCACGTGGGCTCCCTCACATGTGCTGTGTTTTGTGCTTTCATGCTTTTGCTCATTCTGTCCTTCTTGGCCTGCGATCTTCAACTTTCCCTTGTGAAATTCTCATCTTTCAAGAAATAACTCATATTGTCTGAAGATTTTTCCTCCCTAGCAGGCCTAGTCACATTTGGGGTTTTCGTTCCTGTAGCTAGTAGAACGAACACACACACACACACACACACACACAGATTGGTTGGTTAATTTTAAAGTGGGTCAGTCTCCCCAACTAGATTGTCAGCTCTGGGAGACCTACATACATACATAAATATGTATGTATTATACATACATATTTATTTTTGTTTCTTCAGTTCTCAGTAATAATGTCTGGCACAAAATAGATGTTAAATGTGTGTTGCTTTGAACTGAATAATGATTCTTCTTGCCTAAAAGGACTGCATTTTCTTTTGGTTCTTTATAAAGAAAATATGTTTAGAAAGTGTCAGAGACTTAAGAATTAAGAGTTTATTATTCTGTTTTAATATTGTGATTCATTAAGGTGAAATTATAAAAGCAACATATATTTTGACAGAACTCAAAGGAATTGTTTCTGACCAAAATTATGCCATTTGACCTGACAGGATTAATTCTTTATTAAATTTTTTGAGAAGATTGACCGATTCTAAATAGCAACCAGTTGCAGAGATACTCCAAGCCTTCAAAATTAAGCTGAGGACAGTATAACCCTTGGAGAAAAAGGCTATTTTGTGCGGAGTAATATCAGTATAATTGTATCTATTTTACCTTCCTCATCTTCACATAGGATAAAAGTCAGATTTTTCTTTTTAGGGTATGTATTTAGTTCACCAGATCATTGCAAACCCAGGTGCCTTTCAATTCACAAATATGGAGAATTTGGTAGTGTTAAATACCTCTTAAATACGGCCATTTTGGGCTTAAAACAAGGAAAATCAGGCTGCAGGGTAAGAGATGATGAATTGCTATATACTGTAAGTTCTGAGTAGTTGTTGCTCAGAGCTATATTCCATCCAGTCTCTTGGCATGTTGCCAGCACATTTTAGTTCTGTTACTTCATATTCTTTGGAGAGGCTGTTATGTAGCCTGATACTACTACCACCAATTTCTAGTTTTACTCCTTAAGCTGTTTGTGAGCTGACCTCACCATACTGCTTTGAGAACTATGATGAAAGTTACAACTGTGGAATGATCTGTCTGAATAGTTGGAAGTGTTTGTCTTTGCATCTTTCTAGCATGCAAGGAAGGGAATCAGATAAATACTAGATCTCAAATAAATATTACATGAATGTTTCTTGTCTATTTGTTTTTCAGGAATAAGAACCAGTTTATAATGGTATATGGTGGTTTTCTTTCTTTTTCTTTGCATAGAAGTAGAGTAGTAAAAAAAAAAAATTGCATTTGAAAGTATCCATAAATGACATTTCGCCATGGTAATGTTTGAAAGGAGCATCATTAGGATAAATGTCAAACTTATTTTAAAAACAGCTATGATTCTGACCCAGATTTGATGTCAGGTCTATTATTCTAATATCCTTTTAGTTGAGCATTACATAAATAACATTTCTCCATTCCAAAAGAGACAAATTAAGCTTTTTATTTTCTTAATATGGGAGGAACTTGAGTAGATTAGCCTTTCAGAAGAATGATTAGTGCCTTTTTAAAACTCGAACCTAACTAAAATAACTTTGTACCATATTTAAACTAATTTAGAGGTATGCCACCATTCTGTGGGTATTTTTTTACATTTACGGAACTAAGAATGAACAATGGTATAAATCTACCAACTAGATAAGTGTCTAGCAATGCAGAAATTGCTGTTTGGGAGCGGTGTTGCTATTTCTACTTGTTGAAGTAATTTGATGGTTGATCTCTAATGGTTAAAAGATCCAGAAGTGTAAGACTTAAGATAAATGTGGCACAGGTAGAAAGTGAAAACAGTAGGTCTATTCCTGATAGGTAATAAATTAAGAAAAAAATTAATAGTCAAATAATTTTTCACCTAATTAGGATGTAGAAATCTGAACTGTCCGTGCACGACTGCTTCAGCTTGGTTGAACTGCCCTTTGTTTAAAATGTCATGTTGGTTTGTAGTAATTTTAATTTTAAGTTTGGATGTTGGCTATAATTTGAATCGTGACATTTGTTAAAGCCAGGATGAAAATTTTGCAGTTTCTCTGAGTTTAGTTATGTTAAATATTAATAGAAAGGGATATAGTCATACTGCCTCAAGTTTTGCAACTGTTTTATAATTTCATGTACCTGGAGAGTTGGTATTATAGTCAATTTGAGGTAATTTTAAAGCTGAAGAAATAGTTGTACCTTATCTCATTCCTAAGAGATTAGGAAATAAACCACAAATTGTGGTGTAGTAAATATTATTGATAAATATTGTTGATGTTATAGCAAAAGTAGTTTATATTGTTCTCCCTGCAATCAAATTTGGATATTTTTAATGCTTATATAGGAGGGAAAAAAATGTGCAAATTACGTTTGATGTGAGAGCATATTGCAAATTTAAGTTTGTAAGCTCCTTGTATGCCCTCTTTAAAGATATTAACCTGTATGTTTGGGTAGAGAAAATAAGCAAAGATAAAATAATTTTCAAAGGTAAAAAGGAATTTTTTAGTTATTGTTTCAATTTTATTTTAAAGGAAGAGGAGTTCTTGATGTTGAGTTGCTTTTACTAACAGACTATGACCCACCCTCCATGTGTTTTTATACGGAGCCATTTAAAGTCATGGCTTTCATTGCTCAGAGTTTTAAGGGAAAAAAACACAGCTTTTCCTGTTGTGCAAGGAAAAATGACTTCAGTTTTGTTGATGTTGAGTACGTATATAACCCCAGATGGGCACACGTTGCCCTTCCGCAGATGTGGTACTCTAGGGAGAGAAGAAGTTTGAGTAATATTCTTAATTTCATTAAGTTGTCAGTGATTTAAAAACTTGATGTTCATTATAACTGCTCTACTGCTGTGTAGAATGACATCACTGTTTTTATGCCAAGGGAAGTTAACAAACATTTGCGTAGGAATTACATAGCCATGTTTCTTTTGCAGAAGAGTACTTTTAATAATTCTTTCCCTTCTTCCCCTCCCATGTCCTCCAGGATCCAAACAATCCCTCCGAAACACAGGAAATTAATTTCAAAAAGGTTGTGTTAATTAGCAGTCTTTTGTACAAAAGGACAAAGAGGGTGGTTGTACTTATCTTGGGATGTATACACGTGCTAAAAGTTTTTATTTAATGTGTCTTTGTAGAGTTACTCATTTTAGGCCTGAACTTGTTTTTAAGAAGGTAAATGTAATTGATTCATTTAGTTACTTGGGCTTTGCTTGTGCATTTCCTGACATCACAGGGCCTGACCTTTATTTTTTCTTTTAGCTGACAAAGGGGAAGCAGAATCTACTTTTGTTGCGTGAAAGTAGCAATTATTCAACAATACAAGAGGATGCTACAATGTATTCCCATTGGGATAAGCAAGAATCAATGTAGTTAACTGAGGGAAGAGTGAAAAGTATCATTACCTTGTTGTTTCTATGTAAATAAAAATAAAGGTAGCAATAGTCTTGAACTCTGTTACTTGGTCATTGGGGAATTATGTGCTGTAACTGACTTAACTCTAGCTGAATTCTCTGAAATGAAAAACAAGCAATTTTAAGCTGTACCAAGAATTTTCTGATTTTAGCTGCTACTTATCTCATAGTGGCAGATTTAGGAACAACTTGCTATCTAATCTGTTTGAGAGAGGACTGAAGTGTTCATGTCAAGGAATATATCTCCTAATGAAATAGCCAGAAAGCTCAGAAAAAATATTTTGACCTAGAAGGTGTAAGTCAGCCTATGTATATGAACACTTGATAATAACTTATTTTAGTATTCTTTTATTATTATATAAGGAATTGCTGTGACCTGCAAACATTCTTTGTCCAGATGGAATTATTAGGATTGCAGTGTGTTGCATGCACCATTAGTGCCCGTGGTTTTGTGAAAAATGTATGCTCAATTTGTTTTTAGAATTTAAGTTTGAACTGACATGCCTGGGAGAATATCTCATTGTCCTGGCCAGGAAGTCTCATGATTAACTCCTGTTCTGAGGAAAATCAATTATCTTGAAATCGACCAGGTTATTCAGAAGACACTACTCCTGTGGCTTTGAAGGAGGACTTGAAATGTTGTCATATCAAAATTTGCTCAGCACTGGGAACCCAGTATTGAAAGTGTATCTTTAGATAGATAGGAACATGAGTGCCCTAAGCCAAGGCTTTTACATTGTTTGGCTCAGGGTAAAAAGATTTGGACCACAGTATGCACCGTGTATGTCTGTGTCTGACTCTTTTGTATTTGTGCCAAATATATTTATATTTCTCAGTGACTTTCTGCGTTTGTACCCGGAGTCTTCTGTTCTGTTTGTGTCCTTTAATACACATTTGGTAGTAATTTTTTTCTTTTTAACACTCCAACGGTTATATTTTATTCAGTGTTACATTTTAACCTACTAGTGAAATAAATTTGGTCACATCTTGGAAAAAGTTGTAGCACAGCTTCATGCTTATATGTGGAAATGTTCAGGGTTTGATGAGGCCAGAGTAAAAGTGGTAAACATCAGAGGTGATTATTTACCAGAATACTTAGAATACCAGATAGTGACCAAAAATAAGCATCATGTTGAAAATAGATGAACATACTACTGCTTCCATTTCAGGAGTAACAGTTTTATTTAAAAATACACAGCGATTTTTAATTAGTACAGATTGAACCTAGCAGTGTGTGAGTTGCTCATCTAGAACAAAGAATGTTGACATGGATTAGGTTCCTGAAGGGACTGTGATTCTCTAACAATGACAGTGAATTCTGAATCCTCTCCGGGGCATTTAGTCCGGTTGATCTTTCTTGAAGCACTTCTTTCTTTGGCTTCCAGGACACTACCTTTTGGTTTTCCTTCTGTTTCACTGGCCATTCCCACTCAGTCTCCTTTGCTGCTTCCTTTTCTTTCCCATTTCCGAATACTAGATTGCCCTTGGGCTCAGCTTTTGGATTTTTTTTCTCTTCTCCTGCCTGTACTCAGTCTGTTAGTGATCTCATCCAGGCTTCTCTTTTTAAATTTAATGCCTTTTTATGTACTGACAACTCCTAGATTTTTGTCTTTAGCTTAGACCCCCTTCCGAACTACACTTGTATATCCACCTGCCTGCTTTACATTTCCATTTGATGGTCTGACAGGCATCTTAAAATGAACTCGACTAAAATAAAATTGTCACTGTTTACAAATAAACCAGTTCTTCCCTCAGCCTCCCTCGTTTCAGCAAATGGCTTTTGTATCCTTCCAATTCTTCCAGATCTTGGGCTCATCTTTGATTCCTCTCTTTCAAATTCAACGTATTAGCAAAGACTCTTTCTTTAAATGTTGTCCAGAATCTGAACACTTCTACTTACCATCACCCTGGTCCAAACTGTCATTGGATTATTGCTGTTGCCTCCTAACTGGGCTCCCTGCTTCCATCTTTAACCACTTGGTAACTGTTCTCAACTGAGCAGCCAGAGTGATTTTCAAACACAAGTCAGATCACTGTTTTATCAGGGAAAAAGACGAAGGCTTTTGTAGTTGCTGGTCTCTTTTTCTGAAGTGTTCTTCCAGATGTCTACATGGCTAACACCTTCTCTTCCTTCGGGTCTTTGCTAAAATGGCACTGAGGCCTTTCATGACCATCTTGTTTAAAATTATACACGTACTTCCACCCGTACATATTTACCTCCTTTACCTCCTTTTTTTTTTTTTTGGCTTACTTTCTCCATGACACTTTTATAACCATTTGGCTACTGTAGTACTAATTATCTCCTTCTTAAATCGACTTCATTGCAACATAGCTTATATACAGTAAAATACACTCATTTTACACACAGTTGGATGAATTTTGACAAATATGACAATATAGAACATTATCATTTCCCCAGAAGTTCCTTACTTCTTTCAAGTCAATTCTCCTCTCCCCCAAATCCTGTTCCAGGCAACTGATAATCTGATTTCTGTCACTATTGAATAATTTTGCCTATTTTAGAACTTCATATGGACTATATGTAAATAGAACCATTGCAGTATAGACACCTTTGTTTGGCGTCTTTCGTTAAGCATAATTTATCCACGTTAAGTGTATCAGGCCTTCTCAGGGACTGTAGGTTGGGCGTCAGTTCCATTTATTTCGGTTCTCTTGCCTCTGCTCTCTTCCCTCTGCTTGCCAGCTTCATCTCAGGTTGTGTGAAGGGTTCCAGGGATTTCACTTAGACGTGACAACATCCAGAATTAGGAAGTTCCATGCTTTCTGTGTCACCTTTGTTAGGGTCAAAGAGTGTTTCCTAGAAGCCTTCAGGAGGGCCACCTCTCACATTTCATGACAAGAACCGAAACACATATTTGGGCTTATGTCTTAGGGGCTGTGACTGCCATGATTAGGAAGGACCAGTCACGATTTACTCCAGGACTCACTTCCCTGAGTCACTTGGGAAAGTGGAGGGCACCCAAACAAAACTGGGGCTCTGTTAACAAGGAAGAATGGATATGGGCTAGACAGCCATTAGTGTCTGCTAAAATTATCAGCAACAATCAATACAGTGACCAACAATTGAGAGCTAGCTACATGAAAACTGTTGGTAATATATTTAGGATGATTTAGGGAGTTTAATGAGGGGGTACCAGTGGGAAGCTATTGGAGTAGTTCAGAGTGTATTAAAAGGGCATAAATGAAGGTGATGGAAGTGGAATGAAGGGGAAGAGGGTCAGTATGAAAGAAAGGGATGAGTCAGTGATAAATGGGGAATGTAGGGGACAAGGATGATGATACCTGTAGGTTTGGGAGTTAGAGGAGTGGGCAAGTGGTAATGTTGGTAGAAGCTGAAGCTAAGACAGGGAAGCTGCTTTCAGGAGGTGTTGGTGTGGGTAGATAAAATGAGTTAGGCTTGGGACATGTTGAATTTGAGGAGACACGGAACATGTAAGCAGAAATGACCATTAGATGGTGCAGGTAATAGAGGTTGGGATTATTTTGAGGGTCATTAGCCAAGTTGAAGCCTTAAAAACAAATGGGTTCTTGGAGGGACTTTGGGTAGAGATAGCTTAGCTGAGAGCCTTGCATAATGTTTGCAATAGGAGCCCTGGAAGAGAAAAGGCAGGGTGGGTTTGTTGTACTATACAGCATATAGTAATCGATGAGGGGAACATGAATAGCATAGTACCAATATGTAGCGGCATTCCTCGGAGTTAGATTTGGACGTACTGTATTCTGTAGATGTCTTTCGTTTGAGATAGAGCAGGTCTGGGTGCTGTATTTTTGGGTTACAATCTAAAATACTGCATTATTTTGTTGTTCAGACAGTTCCCCTTTGGGCATTGGCTCTTTCAGGTTGTCTCCTGTAACCTTTTATTTAACATGTCCCCATCCTTTTGTTTTTTAAGTTAATAGACTTTGTTTTTTAGAGCAGTTTTAGCTTGACAGAAAAATTGAGCATAAAGTACAGAGAACTTTCACATACCTCCTTCTCCACCCCCCCCCCCCAGTTTCCTTTATTAAAATGGTGCATTTATGTGGTAAATTTGTTATAATTGAGAAAGGCATATTGATACATTATGATTAACTAAGGTTCATAGTTAACATTAGGATTCACTCTTTGTTTTGTACAGTTCTATGGATTTTGACAAACATGTAATGTATCTGTCTACAGTATCATGTAGAATAGTTTCACTGATAGTTTCACTGTCCCCAAAATACCTTGTGCTCCACCTGTTTATCCTTCCCTCCCTCCCCACACCCCTGTTGACTGCTGATGTTTTTACTGTTTCTATAGTTCTGCCTTTTCCAGAATGTCATAATTGGATTCTTCCAGTATATAGTGTTTTCATGCTGGTTTTTTTTTTTTAAGATTTTATTTGTTTATTTTTAGAGAGAGAGGAGGGGAGGGAGAGAGGGAAAGAAACACCAATGTGTAGCCGCCTCTCGCACACCTCCCATTTGGGGACCTGGCCTGCAAACCAGGCATGTGCCCTGACTGGGAATCAAACCACGACCCTTTGGTTTGCAGGCTGGCACTCAGTCCACTGAGCCACACCAGCCAGGGCTCATGCTGACTTCTTTTACTTAACAGTAAGCATTTGTTTCCTCCATGTCTTTTCTGGTTTGATAGCTCCTTTCTTTTGTCCCCCATCCCTAATGCTTGATTTTGGTAATTGCTTTGTCTTCGAGTTTATTCTTTTCTTCTACAGTATCTAATTTGCTATAAAGCTTATCCAGTGAAATTTTTACCTGTAAATGCTGTATTTTTGATCACCAGAAGTAGCACTTGACTCTTTTTTGTATCTTTAATTTCTCTGTTTAAGCTCATGTCTTCTTTTAATTCTTAATCATGTTTATTACAGCATTTTTAAGGCTTTTGTCTTCTAGCGGCATTATTTCTTTCCTTTATGAATCTATTTCTGTTAATTGAATTTTCTCTTGACTCTTGGTCACATTTTCCTGTTTATTTATGTCTGGTGAGACCATGATCATTTTTGTAAATGCCAAACTGGTATTGTTTTTATTTCCTTTTAAAATTGAGATATAATTGACATATATTAGATTTACATGTACAACATAAGGATTTAGAAAAAAAATTAGGTAGATTTCTTTATTTTTAAAAAGATTTTATTGATTTATTTTTAGAGAGAGAGGGAGGGAGAGAGGGAAACATCAATGTGTGGTTGCCTCTCTCATGCCCCCTACTGGAGACCTGGCGTGCAACCTAGGCATATGCCCTGCCTGGGAATCGAACCAGTGACCCTTTGGTTTGCAGGCTGGCACTCAATCCACTGAGCCACACCAGCCAGGGCTGAAAGCAGTTTCTAAAAGATGCAGAGACAGTAATCCCTTCTCTCTATTCTCCTACTCTCTGCCTAAATTTGCTTTCCCTTTCTTTGAGCTTGTTTTCTAGTCATATATAGTTCAGAAGTTACAGCATGGCCTAGTTGTGTCCTCAGTGACCAAGTGGATGTACCCAATGAGTTCACAGGCGAATGCGTGTGCTTGGGTCAGTGGTCTCTTAGCTTTAAATTCCCTCTCAGGTCTGGCCTTTCCTGCCTCTGGTGAGTGTTCCTCGCCCATTCGGGCCATCACAGCACTTGCACTTTCAGAGCTCCGCACAGCTCGGTCTCATTTCCCTTTCTGACTTCTCTGTGCCCCCTTGTTACCTTTCTTTTTTTCTCTTCTGCTCTTGTTGTCTGGCCTTCTTCATATTTTACCCCTTGTCTGCCAAGATGTGCCTCAGTTATTCTGTCTTTCTGATTATTGCCTTCCTATGGGGTATGATTGTGCCTTTACTTTGACCCTTTTTATTAAAAGCTGATTTCTTGACGATTGCATATAGTTGGGTCATGCTTTTAAATCCAGTTGGACAGCCTTCACCATTTTATTGATGTGTTTAGCATTATTTACATTTCAAGTAATTGTTATTATAATTGGATTTAAATTTACCACATTACTGCTTGTTTTCTATTTGTTTCATTTTTTCTTTAGTCCTTTTCTCCTCTTTTTCTGCATTCTTTTAGAGTGAATATTTTTTATGATCCTGTTTTACCTTTACTTTTGGCTTATTAGTCCTCAGTAAAAAATTTCTTAATTTAGTGATTGTCCTATTTTTACAATATATGTCTTTAATTTATCTCAGTCTGCCTTTAAATAGTATTCTACCACTTCATCTTATATGTCAAGTCCTTCCTGCCATTCCTTTTTTTGTTACACATTTTACACACGTTGTGAAGCCCACAATATATTGTTAATATTTTGCTTTAGATTGCAGGTTGGCAAGCTTGTTTTGTAATGGGCCAAGTAGTGAATATTTTTGGCTTGATAGCCAGTAAAATGGCTTTGCTGGCCATATCTTTTCACAGTTGCCTCTCTTAACTTTGCGGTCGCTGTGAGAAAGTAGCTGTAGATGTTATATAAATAAATGAACGTGGATGGATTGACCTACAAGCCATAGTTTGCCAACTCCTGCTTTAGACAGTCAACTAACATGTCTTTTATATTCATCTTAATTTATGCTGTTTCCAGTGATTTTTCTTTCTTTTTTAAAAATATATATTTTATTAATTATGCTGTTACAGTTGTCCCAATTTTTCCCCCTTGTTCCCTTCCACCCAACACCCCCAACTCCCTCAGGCAGTCCCCTCCATCATTGTTCATGTCCATGGGTCCATATGTATAAGTTCTTTGCTCTGTTTCCATTTTCCACTGGTGCTTTTCAAGCTGCTACCCTGGTGCTGGAGCTCACAGGGAGTGAGTCTAAGTAAGTTTGTGTGTGGATTCTTTTAGGGGAACTGCTTGGGACTCCAGAAGTTTCTTCCACTGACTCAGTCCCCACTGGTTTTTGAAGCCAGAAGTTATGGGGACTTATCTTCCTGGCACTGGAACCCTGGGCTGGGGGGCCTGATGTAGGGCTGGGACTCCTTGCTCCTGAGGTATCCCTCCAGAATTTTTATTTACCACTCATGGATGTAGGACGAACCCATTCATGTCTCCACCCCTCCCACCAGTCTGGATGGATGTGGTTTCTTTAATTTTGTAGTTGTCAGACTTGCATTCAACTTGATTTCTGATGGTTCTGAGTGATGGTTGTTCTGTATTATAGTTTTAATTTTGATGAGGTTGTGAGAGGAGACAAGCTGTATTCACCTGTGCTTCCATCCTGACTGGAAGTCTTCAGTGCTTTTCATTTCCTTGTAAGTTGCAATATGTTATCATACTTCTGCTGGAAGAACTACCCCTAACATTCTTATGGTGCTTGTTTTCCCGAGTAAACTTTTTCAGCTTTTGTTTGTTTGAATTTATCCTTTATTTTTGAAAGATATTTTTACTGTGTATGTAATGCTGGGTTAATAGCTGTTTTCTTTCAGTATGTTGAAAATGTCATTCCATCATCTTCTGCCTTGCATAATTTGTGGCAAGATGTTTGTGGTAACTCCTTGTTTTTCTGTAATGCATCTTTCTGTGGCTGCCTTCAAGATTTTTATCTTTTGTTTTAGTAGTTTGATAATGCTATATCTAGTTTTTTTGTTGTCTTTATTTTGCTTGGGTTTCTTTGAGTGTCTTTAAATTGTGGTTTTTAAAAATTTGTTTTAGAAAGTTCTTGTCCATTATGTCTTCAAATGTTTCTCTTGTTCCATTCGCTCTCTGTTCTTCTGGATCTTTAATATGCATATATTAGACTGCTCATTATTGTCTCTTAGGTCTTGTATAATGTATTCTTTTTTTATTTTATTGTGTTTTACATCTTTTTTGCTCTTTGTTTTTTAGTTTAATTTTTATTAACCCATCTCCAAATTTTCTCAAACTTTATCATCCCCTTAATTGGGAACATTGTAATTTATATTCTGTGCTTGAGATTTTCTGGCCCATGTATTAGGTTGAATTTGAACCCCAATCCATGAGAAGGCCAGTTTACTTTTACTCATTCTTGGGAACATTGTTTTTTCACTACCAACGTATTGATGGACATATTTCTTCTATTTTACTCTGATGAGAGGTAACTTTATTTCTCCTTCACTCTTAGAATGTAGGTGGAACCCTTTTGGAATCTGGCTTTAATCAAGGATTCTCCTAATACTATCCTGACTTTGGAGAGCCCCTAGATTTTATCTCCTGTTTCTGTGCCAGCATGGATGCTGAAGGTCTCTAGAATTCAACTGAAACACTCAGGGATTTTTTAAGAAAGTTAATTTATTGCTTTTTACCTCCCAGAATTCCCGATTTCACTATGTTTCATCTGTGTTTGCTCAGCAGAATGTTTTAGAATGAGATTTTTTGGCTTTGTTTTTTATCAGGAAGAGTGTTTAGGATATCTCTTCTGCATTATGCCATAAAGAGAAGTCTCTACTTAATTCAGTATCCTACAATATGGATGTACCATAATTTGTTAATTACTTCCTTACTAAGGGATTTAGGTTCTTTCTTTCCTTTTGCTGAAAAATATGAAGTGAAATTTTTTTAAAATGTAGATCTTTGTGCACCTGCAGGTAGTTTTCATTACCATTGGAATGAGGCAAAGAAGCAAGATAAGTTCATTCTTCTTCAGCTTTCCCTGTGCCACTTAATTTGTGGATGCCCTAAATGCCCTTAGAATATGTTTTCAGATGTGCTTGAAAATTTTCCCACCCAAACAAAATGCATTATCATAAACATGTTATTGTCTCTGAATAGTGTGTATCCAGGTGACCATACTTTGGAAGAGTACCCAAAAGATATCATTGCCACTGATCCTGGATTGTATTTTGGGTATGGGAACAAAATGGAAGTCATGTTCCAATCTGCGGTACAATTCAGAACACAGCCTCTGATGTTTCTCAAACAAAACCAAAGACCATCATAAAATTACGTTGTTTTTTTTTGGGTGGCATAATTGCAAATAAACGAGGAAATGAAACAGCAGGCTTCAGGCCCTTGAGAGTTGACAGTGCAGGGCTACATGGCATTGATTTCCAATGTAGAGACCTTTTACAAAACAGTGACTCCAGATTATGTCATCCTCAGCATTGTAAACA
Source organism: Mormoops blainvillei (assembly GCA_004026545.1). NCBI lineage: Eukaryota > Metazoa > Chordata > Mammalia > Chiroptera > Mormoopidae > Mormoops > Mormoops blainvillei. The sequence goes on from PVJD01000477.1 coordinate 308,754, forward strand.
CATTCTGTGCATATCATTTGTTACATGAAAATAACTTCCCTCTTCATGGTTCATTTTTCCTTTGTGGCACATTTTGAACTCCAGAATTTTTTATCTGCCATTTGGCCTTCCATAAACTATCAGGCAGGATCTCTGTTAGATACTCTGCTTTGAGAAACTGTACATAATATTTATTTATGATGTATGACTCATAATTACATTGTCATGATATATCCTTTATCTTCAAAATGTCATCTGATAATTCAGTGCCGTGTTAACAATATATGAGGTATCTTCTAAAGACTTTTTTCCAGAAATCCCAATGTTTCTTGGGGCACTTTCCAGTCTCCATATCATGTATCTTTGACATTTTTAAATTTGAGGACTAAACCAAATTTCCCATAACTTTTTTGTATCAATTTTGACTGTGTAACTATCATTAGGGTAGGCATTTCAGTTTACTCAAAACTCATCCTTGTTTAAAACTTTCATGGCTCTGATGTCTTTAGGCTTATGGTATACTGGCCAGTTTTGGTGACATCTCTCTGGCCTTTGAGGTTGGCACAGCCCAGTGTAGCTACCTCAGGGGTGTGAGGCCGTAGAAAAACATGTTTTTGTTGTTGAGTATTCTTGCTTTCTAGTAATTTTATTTTCTGCTCAAGGGATTTAGTATCTGTTCAGATACTTTATTTTTAAAGGCCACATAAGTAATGACTTGACCTCTAATCTTAGCTTTGCAAATTTCCCAGACAGTAATAAAGAATTTGAGGATACTACTCACTGGGCAGCAATCAGTGCTATTTAAAAATGTATATTTTACTCTGCCTATGATTTCCATGGCTAAAAGACTTTCTGAGAAAAATTGTGCATGTAATAACATAATTTGGTGACCCTTGGGCCTAGATTTATACTTTTTACATGGTGTCACTGAGACTTAGTACAGTGCTAAACAGCTCTTCTCCTGGAATACTTCACCAAATGCAGATGCTCTTCAGCTTAAGATAGGGTTATGTGCTGATAAACCCATTGAAAATTGAAAATATCATAAGTTAAAATGCATTTAATACATCTAATCTACTAAATGTCTTACTTAGTTTAGCCTAGCCTACCTTAAATGTGCTTAGAACACTTACATTGGCCTACAGTTGGGCAAAGTCATCTATCTAACACAAAGCCTGTTTTATAATAAAGTGCTGAATATCTCATGTAATTTATTTTGTGTATTGCTTTCATACCATTGTAAATTCAAAAAAATCATAAGTCAAGCCATCGTAAATCTGTAATTATTTCTGGGGAAAATATTCTATATAACATAATCTTATTAAAAATAGCACCTGTCTTTGGACTAATAATAAGAACATTTGGACACAAAGGATTATAGAATAATTCTTATTTTGTATGAATAAATGAGTAAACATATGAGTAAGATTTTTACAAAGGATCAAGTTACAACTGAATACTAGGATGATCAGTTAAATTATCTGGACTGTCCACATCAGGACACAGGCTTAATAATTCGTGGAGTGAAAGAGACTGTGTCAATATTTGTGCCAAGGTGTATTCATGAAGAAGTGGGGGAAAAGCAGTTTCATCCCAGGCGTCTGGGCAAAGTAAGAGTTGCCATTTTTGGTCTGTTTCTACTTGTCTTTTATCTATAATAACATACCCTCTTGCTAAGAACCTGTCAAGACACAGTGTTGTTTTTGTGAGGATAGTGGAGCAAACTGCTTATCACTACCTTGATATTTTGCTTGTTTGGCTTTTTGTTAAGAGATGGTGTTTAGTTCTTTGTTAGAAACTAAATTATGTACAAAGAGAAGAAACAATCCATTTAATAATTGTGATCTTTAATTGAAATCTGTTATAGCCTAGTTGGACAATCCTGAAAGAAGTTTGAGTAATCGAGGTTTTCCCTTGGTTCCAGTGGAAGGGAAATATTCCAGTTCACTTATTTGAGGCTATAAAAAATTTTGTTCTTCCTTTCCCTACAGCAAAATTATGAACATAAGTCACAAAACAGATTGTGTTAATTTGTAAAGCTTCCTCATATTTCCACCCTCATCAGTTGTAAATAATATGCCTGACTATAAAATGGAAAAAGTTTAAATTTTCCACATGTGCATTTTGAGCTTTTCAGAGGTATTGTACACTCTGGAAATAATAATAAAAGATACTAGGCTTTTACAGTGCTTTTTGTGTTAGAAACTCATATAAACACTAATGCATTGATCCTAACACAGTACTTGATTGTGACTTTAAAAGGTCATGAGTTACTGCTGTTACAAAAAATAAATAAATAAATAAATAAATAAGGACATTGGAGGGAGAGCTGTAAGTACTGTTTAAAAAATATCTAGATAAAAATTGATACAGATAACTGGAAAAATAAAAATTTGGGGGAATTTTTATTGTTAACTTTTCTCTTTGCCTGTAATAGGTTTTTATCCCTTTGTTTTTTTTCCTTTTATCTATGAATTTACTTGAAGCCTGATTTCCTTTTTAGATAAGATGACATTTACTTTTAAGCTTTTAAAACTTTTGTGCCAAAAAGGCTTAAACCCATGGTGGTTTCTGGAATTTGTACATTAACATAACAACACATACAGTTAGTCCCGAATTGGGAGATTATTCTTTAGCTTTCTTAGTTTAGTATTTGTGGTTTTTAGCTGTTGATTTTGAGGAATAAAATTGGTCAGTGTGGCTTAATCTTCAACTTTTTTTGTTTTTTAGGTTTATTCTTCAGTCCAAGGAGGTAATTCACAATCAGCTGTTAGAGAAACAGAAAATAGCAGAAGAAAAAATTAAAGAATTGGAAGTAAGTTTTGATGAATATTGACAGTAAGTAATCAGCTTTTAGGAAAAAAGTAATTATCTCGTTGTGTTATATTAAATTACCTGCTAAAGTCATGCCATTATTACTTTCATTTTTTTCTAATTGTGGTTAGAGCTATGAAGCAGTCATATTAATGACAGTGTAGAAGACAAAAAAAAAATTTCTCTTGGAACTAGTGAATTTTGAAGAAGATAAGATGCTCTTACCCGGGTGTATTTTCTCCTTTGCCTTAGAATGAATATATCTGTTTTTAAAAAACAAAAATAAAAACACAATGAATATTTAAACACTATATATTGTGGTGGTAGGACATGAACATGGGTAATGATAATAGCAGTTAAAGGATCTTGATGTATTTGTCCTTCACACATTGTAATTCCTTTAACGTAGGTTGGGTTCTAGACAAGGACCAAGTGGTAAGCTGTAATTAACTATCTGAAGGATGGTGCTCCAGTGAGGAAAACAAGTTATTAGTATAATTATTTTTAAGTAGAGACAAACATTATAGGTAAGGGTAACTTAGTAAATCTGTGGAAAATTGGAGTTTATTACTAAAATGTCCTTGTTAAGACTTTTGATCAGATACTCTTCTTGGGCTTTGGTGAAGTGCATTCTGTGTAAAGTGAAAATATGCCTGGACCAAAAACTGGTTATTATTTCTTGGGACCAAGATTTCCTGAGATGGGGTGGATTCAGTGACTTCATAGGTCACTTTATCTAATATGTGTGAGTACTGTTTGAGGCAGTGGTTCAGAATCTGACTCAGCCCTCTGCTGAGTTGGGGAGACACCCCCTTAGCCTTCTGGGGATTTCTCAGGGGCACTGGCTTGGCACAGCGAGGTGCGCATGTAGCGCCTTAGGTCACTCAGGCTTATTTTTGTTTGACTACTGATGATCATTTGAACAAGCTTGATAATAGATTTGTAGTTTTGAGAGATGTGTTGTAAAAACAAAGCAAATAAGCAAACACACAAAAAAGAAAACTGTTATCCTGCAGCGATCAAGTTGTTATTGTGCCCCATTTTCTCGTTTTTGTCAGCCCAGCTGTTCCAGATTGAATTTTTTATTCTCTAGTGTTTTCAAACAAAAGTATCTTTACTCCAGTCACAACTGTTTCATGTAGATAAAAAATGTGATTTTACATATATTTAGGTAAATGTACCGAAAAATTGTCCTGATGAAAAAAATAGCAAGACGCAAAGTAATATGTATATATAATTCTCTTATAATCTCCGTGTTGGATAAATTGTAACAAATATGTGTTTAACATTTATAACTTAAAAACTTATTGAGGTAAAATTGCCGCAGATGGTGGTTATAGCATGCTATTTGGTTCAGATGAATATTAGGAAATTTATTTTCTAAAAGTATCCTTTCATGTAGTCTCAGATACTGGTTAAGTATCCTGATATCTATTAGGTAATAGAAGTAGATTGGCCGGCTTGTTGGTACCTGTTTGAGATGCTAATTATAACTACAAAAAACTAGCAGAGTTAAACTCTAGCCTCTGCCCTAGGAAGGTATTTTGTTTTTTTCTTTTTAATCTTTCATTTTACTGTTATTTATATTATGAAAGCAATATAAGTGCATTATAAAAAGAAAAACAGCAACAAAGTAAAACATGATAAAATGAAAATACGTCTTCCCTGCACATCCCCATGTGTCACCTCTGCAGTGGTGTGTATCATTCCAAACTCTATTTTATAAACACATTCATTTATATACACACACATACACTTAAAAAACAAATAATGAGTAATTATTGTGTGTATACTGTTTTTCATCATTTGATAATTTATCTTTCTACTTTACTATATAAATCTAGTTTACATTTAATTTCTTGCTTTACATTTCTTCTACCATTGTAGATTCCTAGTGACCTCAACATTCAATTATTGTATGATTCCTACCTCTACATTTAGTATTATACTCTCCAATATGGCGCTCACCTGTATCATTATTTGTATCACCCACTACATACCTGTCTTCCCTGAAGCAACCTTGTACTTTTCCACTTCCGTACCTTTATAGCTTTGTTACTTCAGCCTGAAATGTATGCACGTGTACACACCCACGTGTGCGCTCATACTTACAAACATTGTTAATTGTAGTGTTCAGATTTTCTTTCCGATTTTTTTCCTGCTTATGTAATTAGTTATTGAGAGCTATATCAAACCTCCCTCTGTGGTGGTGTTTTTCAGTTTCTCCCTAGCCTTCCAGTTGAGGGGGCAGTGATATTTAGAGACTACAGGTGGGTGCTGTAGGTGCTCACGTCACTGTACTCATAGTTCAGGGGATGTGTTTCGTTGTGCTTTGCATGTTTAGGAATTTCTCAGCCTTTTTAAGGACAGCATCTCACCTGCTGGCTTCCATTGTTGCTATTGAGCAGTCCCCGATCAGTCTAATATTCCTTTGTTGTTTTTCTCTCGCGCTGTTTTTAACGTTCTCTTTCTTTCGTGCTTTGTAGTTTCTCTGGGATATGTTTAGGTGTGGATTTAGTCTTTTTATTTTTTTCTTAATCCTATTTGGATTAAGTTGGTTTTCTGAATCCGAGGATTAGTATCTTTCATCAATTCTGGAAAATTCCTGTTATCTCTGACTGTTACTTCCCTGTTTTCTCTATTAAATGATATTTCTTTCTGGAATTTTTTCCCACCTTTAAACCAGCTCCCCCCCCCCCCCGCCCATCTGCAGTAGCTTCTTAACTGGTTTTTCCATCTCTAGCTCTCCTCCTTTCAATTCTTTTAACCTATTTAGGTTAGAATGACTTTTCTAAAATGTTAAACTTGGTCATATTACTCCTCTTCGTAAAGCCCATCATTGTTATTATGATAAAAGTTCAGACTGGTTAACATGCCTTTAACATTCTTTATGAAGTGACTTCTGATTATTTTCCTCATCTCTCTCATTTCCTCCGCCTTCTCCCACACTGTGCGCTTTAGTCATGCAGGAATATTTTGTTTTCAGAACTTGCTGTGCTTTCTTTGTTTCTACTGGGTTTTTGTAAAAGTACCCTATTTTTCCATGTATAATACACACTTTTTTGCCCCAATTTTTGAGGGAAAAATAAGGATGCACATCATACATGGGCAGTACTAATTCCCTTGTGAAATGCGAATTATACATGGGAATTAGTATGCAAGGTGGGTGCACGTTACACACGGCCAAATACGGTAGTTCTGTCTAACAGAGGACTCCTTCCTCCTGCCCTTGCCAGCCCCATCTGTTAATCCTTAGCAGCTTAGTTTAGGGCTGTTTTTCTTGAGAACCATTTTCTGATTCCTAAATCTTAAATTAGGTGCGTTTTCCTTAGTTTCGTAGTACAATGTGGGATTTGGGCATATGAGCTATCACTAGTCAAAGTAATTGCAAATATGATTTCCTATTACTTGTGAAACTAGATACTGATTCAGAGCCCTGAGCAGTTTTTCCCAGGGCCTCCCACTTGTTGCTCCTCCTTTCAAATACGCGGTCTCCGCTTCTGGGCTCTAGTATTTCTTGCCCATCTAACATGATTGTCTTAATCATTTTAAATTATCATTAGCATTGTTAATTTCTGCTCTCGCATTCCTTACAATTAAATTAGGGAGGCACAATTTATGCATAACTGCAGACAAGGATCAGGTTGTTTTTGTTCAGCATGTGTTTCATCTCGGAAGGAGTAAGGCAGTTTTTGATCTGGGTCCATAGGTCCAGTTTCTGATCAAAGCAGTTAACATGACCTATATGTGTGCCCTTCCTCTCCCCCTACCAACATCTACATAGGTGACACTAAGAATAAGCCTTTTCCGTGACCTGCTGCTGGTCTGATTCAGGTTCTCTAATTTGAGAACCCATTTTCTCTAGTATTGCATAGACTACCTTTTATTCACCTCTGTTCTTACTGTTTCTTTATGTTTGCCCTCTCCAGATTTCCGCCGCCCCCAGTCTTTGTTTATGAGTGAGAGCTCTCCTAGAATTTTAGCTTTTGATAACTCTCTTAGGCTGCGCCTACATTGTCAGCCAACTTGGCGGCCTCACCTGCTGGCCCTTTCATCTTATGGAGCAGAGGTGGGACTATAACCCTGCCCTCGTGCATCCTTGTTAGGGAGTTATATTACTTACTAGAGAGGCAAGGACAGGTACTGTTTTAACATTGAAAAGATAGTCCTACTGTTTTTCTCCTTAAACTCCGTATTTACATTTTAATGCCCCCTATGTTGGGTTATTCTTCAGACTATAATCACTTTAGTGGGATTGTTTAGGAACTATTTTCATAACAGACTCACAATATAGTAATGTTATATAGATTTTTATCTTTCTTTACAAAAATGATAGATCAGATTTTGGGAGGGAATATCACCATTTCATGCTAATGGTGATTAGTAGCTCAGTGACGCTGATTCTAGTCAAGAGAAAATATGAAATGATGGCTTTAGTATGATAGAATAACTATCTTCTTTATGTCATTGATGGAATTTTCTACTTTTAAAAATATTGAGCCCTGGTCGGGTGGCTCATTTGGTTAGATCATCATCCTGTGCACCAAAAGGTTGCTGGTTTGATTCCTGGTCAGGGCACATGCCTAGGTTGGGGTTCAGTCTCCAGTCGGGGTGCATATGGGAGGTAACCAATTGATGTTTCTCTCTCTGTCTCTAAAATCAATAAAAAATATCCTTGGGTGAGGATTAAAACATTTTTAAAAATAAAAATATTGATAACATAACTTTTTAAAGAAGATAGCTGAATGTATAATACATAATACAGTATATGTTGTCATCAGAAAAGTACAAAGCATAATTTTAAAAAATGACATGAATTAGTTGGAATTTGGAATTATGACCCTGAGTCTCATCTGTCTTTGTAAAAATAATTTTCTTTTTGAAATGTACAGTATGCTACAAAGAGAAAGAAGTCTTTTTTTTTTTTTTGAAATTCTGTTTTACTGAAAGTTAAGTTAAAACCTGTTGGTAGATTGAGGAGACACATAGAGGTTAAGAAGTGTTTTTGTTCACTTTTTGGAGGTGATAAGGAATTAATTACTTGTGAACTTCTTTTACAATTAGGAAAACTTGGATTCAGCGTTCCGATATGCTAGGACTCAGTTTCTGACCCCTTGCCTCATTCATCTCAGCTATCTGGAACACTTGAGATAACCAAGCTTTCAATGATGTCTGCGAATACGTTTTGACCATCATTCTCTTATGTCCTCTCCCTTGTTCCAGGTCAGGGCAAACAGGCACTGCTTCTGGTTTGTCTGCCTTTTGTCTAAAGCCCCCATTGTATCTGAGGCACAAGTATATACTGGTTGGCCAGTTTCCTTCCCCTCTGTCTCTGACATGGTTACCGTCCCCTTTCACCACTCTAGTGAGCTCAGCGATGACAGGATAAAAATAAGAATAAGGAAACTGAGGATACCGTGGCCTGCGTAATGCCACTTCTGACGCAGAGTGTTACAAACCCAGGGTTGTGAAATAGCTCTCCTGCCCATGATATAAGTAAAATCTAAGAGACTGTGTAAAAGTCCTGACTCTTTCACAAAAATGACAGTTTTGGTCAGATAGTGGTTCCTGAAACAAGTAGGAAGAATAGTGGCAAGAGAACTAAGTAGGAGGTGCCTGTGACACTGCAGTTGGCTGAGTTCTGAGATTCTGATGAGAAAATGTTTTGGAGGCGTTCTCATGATTGAGGAGATTTTACTCTGCCTATTGAGGATCATTTTTTCCATAGCATGGGTGGTGACTGGTAGGCACTTGGATGGATTTCCAGCTTTTGCACAAGTACTTCATTTTAGAGCTGGTACTGTTATGCATATGATGAGAACCTCCTTGGAGGGGAGGTTAAGTGGACAATATGATAGGCACTGATTCTTGTCAGTGTTTTCAATGAAGGGAGAAGGGCAGGTGAGAGTAGAGCGGATGAATAGGATGTTTTTACACATTAAACAAGAATTACATCTAATAGTTCAACTGCTAGCATTAGCTCAAAGTTTAGAATCCATTAAAAAATCAGTCATTTATTTTATAATGAAATATAGTATTTATAGAAATACAGAAATAGATATATCAAAATACTTATGAGATCTGTCCAGAAAAAGTCCGGCCATTGTTAATATAAAGAGAACAGTTTTCACGACATCAATGTTACCTGGCAGCCAAGGAGTGTGGACTGGAATGTTCATGCATGAACAATGGCGACTTCACTGTACTAGTCAGAGGGGGCAGTAGACATTGTTAAGTGAGCATGTGTACTTTGTGGCCGTGGCATTCGAAACAACTAAGTGAGCAGAATAACAAATCTGCATCAGATTTTGTGTTAAGCTTGAACATTCCTCCACGGAAACTATTTGGATGATTCAGAAGGCTGCAGCTACGGGAAACTGGTGATTGGCAGCTTCATCACGACAACACGCCCGCTCATGCATCACATCTCGTGCAGAGTTCTTTGGCGAAACATCAAATCATCCAGGTGACTCAGCCCCACTACAGCCCAGATTTGGCGCCCTGCAACTTCTGGCTTTTCCCAAAACTAAAAATCACCTTTGAAAGGGAAGAGATTTCAGACATCTGTGAGATCAGGAAAATATGACAGGGCAGCTGATGGCGATTGGGAGAACTGTGTGAAGTCCCAAGGTGCCTAGTTTGAAGGGGTCTGAGGCATCATTGTTCCCTGTACAGTGTTTCCTGTATCTTCTTCAATAAATGTCTCTATTTTTCATATTACATGGCTGGATACCTTCTGGACAGACCTTGTATAGCTTAATCAATAACAGAGCAAACACCTGTAACAATCATCCAGGCCACAAAATAAAAACTGGCAGGACACCAGAGCCCCTCGTCAACCCTCTCTTCCTGATCACAATGCCATCCCTGCCCACTCCCCTCCCAACTACTACTCTAACTTTTGTGATAATTATTTCCTTTTTTAAAAATACAGTTTTACTACCTGTCTGTATCCCCAAAACTATGTAATTTAATCTTGCCTGTTCTTGAACTTTATGTGAACAAAACCACTATATATATTTTTTGCCTTGCTTCTTTTGTGTTTATGAAGTACATCCATGTTACTAGACAGTGTGATTTGTTCATTTGCATTGCTCATATGGTATTCCATTATATAGATGTACCATGATTTATCTTTCCAGACAGTCTATTTTTACTCTTAACAAGTCAAGATGTTCTCATAGAATATTTGCACAGTTTAACCTCTTAGACTCTTGCTGAGGGGAGCTCTTTTTTCAGAGACATCATCCCACCTTAAGCCAGGAAAGTTTGAGTCCTGGAGAGAAGTACGATATATATTTAATGTCTATTCTAAAAATTAGCTTGATGATTTCCCGTGTTCAGTAGTAGCTAGATAACTAGGCACCACTGAGTGTTTTCTTGTTAATTTCAGAAACTAATTACAAGTTGGTAAATTAATCTCTCTCTTTTTTTTTTTTTTTGACTTGGGGAGTCTTAGCTGAAATTTCTCTTATTGTCCCACACATTGGGATTTCAGATATGAATACTCATCTCTTTATAGAGTGCATTTGCATTCTAAACATTTGTAAAAATGGGTGTTTGTTAAAAATAGTTTTTAGTTATTTAAGACAAGTCTAAATGAGCCTGATGGTTGGAAACTGTAGAGTTTATAGTGAACTATATATATTCTCTATGTCCTGATGTCTTAGGGCTTAACGTAGCCGTGTAATCCTCCTCTGCGGCTTTCAGTGAAGAACAGACTTGAGTCCGAAAAAAGCCCATATATGCTCTTTTTCTGGTTGAGTGTTCTTTATTGGTTATACAGGAGTGGGCAAAAATAGGGTTACAGGTGTAATACAAGGAAATAATACAATAATTAATAAAGAATAATACAAGAATAAACTGTTTTACATGCTCACTACTTTTGCCCACCCCTGTCATGTCAGTGCCTTGACCGGTGTATATGTGTTATGATCCGAGGGCTAGTATTTGCCCAAATCTGAACAATCTATGATGTATTTAATTTCCTCAATAGAAATATTTCAGGTCTGGTGTTCTAGAGCTCAGATGTAAACAGTTCAAATAGGTTTGCCCTACTAACTAGACAGCCTTTTTTATTCCTCTGTGAAATATACATTATAGATATTTTACACACACTCCTTTGATTTGACCTATTCTCTGATGTGCACCTTCATTTCATGAAGAATTTGCCTTCCAGTTAGCCCAGAGCTGAGCCTTTTGCACCTCAGTTTGGTCAGTCTTTTCTTCCAGGATACAGCCCGGGGATCCTTGATTCCCATCCTTGGAATAATTGTCTCTACCCCTACCGGACTATCCTTTTGAATGCTCCAGAAGGTTGTTGACCTCAGCCTTTATCACTGTGTGTTTTATATGGTCTGTACTTTTCTGCCTCTTAACCGTAAGTGTTTGTCCTGAGCCCCCTTTCTCCCATGCTTGAGAGTTCCTCTGGTCATTTTCGGCCTGTTTAGAGAATAATTGCCTTTGATGAGTTAGACTTTGAATTTTCTTTCATGTTATTACATGCCTCCCTGCTCTTGTAACTCAGTGGTAAGGTGAAGTTAATCTGTACGCTTTGCCTGAGATCTTCCAGCTCTTACTCTGAACAGTAAATCACAGGCCTCCTCTAGCCTGAAGTGATAGATACTGGCCAGAAGTAGTCAGTTGTTCAGTACTCGGCGCGGACAATGCCACACCTGTATTAATGAGCATGCTGTGCGTGTCAGCTCAGAACAAGATCCAAACTGGTGTGTGAACAACAAATAGAGATCTCCAAGTCTACTAGATTTAAAACAGGGCATTCATTACCCTAAATTCCTATTTAAATACCTTCTGTTGAGTTATGAATTCTGGGTTCTAGCCCTTGTTCTACTCTGAGACTCAGTGTCCTTATTTGTAAAAACGAGGGTTGGATTTTAAGCTGTCTAGGGCCACTTCTATTAAGGTCGTCACTGATCTCCGTCTTTTATGAATTGCCACTTTAGGAGCAAAAATGCCCCATCAAATTAAAAGATGGAGGGAGACAAAACAAAACACCAGTTTTCTTTCATGTCCAGATGATTACCTTCACTAAAAAAGTTAATTGGGATCTATTTTAGAAGCTAAAATAGAACTAGTGTGCCTACAGCTCTGGCAGCTAAAATGTAATATGAGGTGACAGCACCTCCTTTGATGTCTTTGTAGTAGTTGCTTAAATCTCAGAGATGTGCAGGTCATGGCTTAAAGGTAGTTTAATATTGGGCATCTAATATATGATTTATTAGAGATGTTTAAGAGATAATTTGGAAGAGTTGTGTAATAGCTTATTAACTCCACATACATAAATTAAAATAACATACCTAGGAAGATGTTATTATATTCACTTGTACTTTATCCTGTGCTTTTTTATAAATACATGATATTTAGAATGTCGGCAAAAAAAATGTGCAGAAAATATTGAAAATTATTAAATTCCTTGAGTATAAATGGACATTTTTATAAGTGGTATCTTATTAAATTTTATAAATGTATTTTTATGAATTTTATTTAAAAAATTTTAATCCTCATCTGAGGATATGTTTATTGATTTTTTTTTTTTAAAGAGGGAGGGATGGGGGCATGGAGAGGGAGAGAGGGGGATCTGCGTGAGAGAGAAGCGTCCATCAGTTTCATGCTCTCATACACACCCCGGCTGGGGACTGAACCCACAGCCTAGGCATGTGACCCGACTGAAAATTGAACTGGGAACCTTCCAGTATGTGGGATGAGGCTCCAACCAGCTGACTACCCAGCCAGGGCATATTTTTATGAATTTTAATTTGTTGGTGCAGATAGTTGTACTACCTAGGGCTTTATTATTTTCATTTTACCATTTTATTCATTTCTTAGAATTTTCACTACTTTTATTTCAGTTATAAATAGAGTGTCTTGCTAATTCCAATTAGAGTAGTTTCTCCCACCTTGCTTTGTGTTGCTTTCAAATAAATCTCTTGACTGCAATCAGCATAATAAAAATACTTGAATTCCATCACTATTCGTGAAGCCATTCTTTGGGCACATAATTATCTTGTGAGGAATTTTTCCCAAACGGACACGCACGCATTGTACTCCTAACTTTTGTGTAAAGCAATTGAATTCATTTTATTCTGCTTTTGTTTTTAAGAAAACACATATGAGGGTGGAACAGCCCTCCAGTCAGGAAGCATTATCAGTTTCCATGATGTTTTATGTGTACTCTGTTTTTATGTAAGACTCTAAAAGCCCAAACTCTGTGTGATGCTATAAAGACATGGAAAATGATTCTTTCTTAGGGTTGGAGGAAGTGATGACTAGTGTTTTTTTGCTGGTAGTATCTGATAATTCCCCCTCCCTTTAGCTATTCTAGGCATGTTTAGTTGTCAGGCGTTGTCGACTAAATTTCTAAAAATAACAAATAAGGGGGAGGCTGTTCTAAGGCTAGCTCTTGCCACTGTCTGTAATCTGTTTAATTTAGTTCCTAGGGAGAACGGGCAAAAGGAACATGGTGCCATTTTCATTGAATGGGTTTTTTGTTTAAAGTGCTGACAAGAACATTGTTTGAGCTCTCCCTTTTCCCAAACCCCATAGGGCTCACGTCCTCACGTCCACTAATACTGTGGAACTGAAGTGGGGCTCAAGGAGCATGCTCTGATCAGTGGTTGTGTCAGAGATTAACCAGGTGATTGTGGTCTTTTGCTCATCTTTCAGCGTGGCTTTGACAATAGAAGTCTGCAGTTAGTCTGAGAGAGAGAGAGAGAGAGAGGGTGAGAGAGAGAGAGAGAGAGAGAGAGAGATCGGTGCACAGAAATGGGGGAGTTAGTGAGCGAATACAGAAATCTTTCTAATTAGTACTCTCTCCCAGCTCAGTGTTCAGAGGCACTCAGGTGGTTCAATAAAATTAACCATGCATGTGACTTCAGTGCACCTGCATATCGTTTTAACCCACTTTGCCAGCATAAAGCTCTAGTTAGATTTGGCTCTGGACCTCTGTGTGCCTTAACTTCTTCCTAGTAATAGAAATAACTTTCTGTAAAGCAAAGATATCCATCTAGTACTTGTTTGCAAAGCTGTTGAAAATCACTGAAGGAATAACCTAAATGCCTGTTCTACCCCCTGCTATGGTGGGATGTGTGAAAACTAGGAGCAAATTTTCAGTTAGATTTCTCATGTCCTACATTCTTTGTTGACTGACCTGAGGGCTTGTTGATTTTTATATTCTGAAGTTACATACTGAATTTTTTTTTTTGTATCTAATGGCCCAGCTGAAATCCTTTCCTTTATGCAGTTCTTTTTGGTCTAAATCTGACTACTTTAGCACCAAAGGAGAAAGCGTGTCTTTATTAGAGATTCTTAGGCAGGATGGGGTTGTCTTGGGAAGCCCGTGTTAATGAGGGTACTGATATTTGCCTAGAGCTTTGAGATCGGAGCACTTGGACACTGCAGGCTTTGGAATGTTTACTTTTAGACATTTCTAAAGTTGCTAGTCTTCTTCACTCTTTAATTTAATGAAATAATCATTCTAACTGAACTAAAAAGTCTTAAATGTATAGCTTAGAACAACTTAAATGTATAGCTTAGTGTTCAAGACTATGTATGCCCTATAGAGGACAAGGTCCTGTGAGTCATGTAGAATGACATATATGGTAGCACTTTAAATCTTTACAAGTAGCACAAGACATATCATTTCTCGTCAAGTTTAATCAGCTCTCGAAATTTGTAAAGAAAAACATCAGTTTCCATTCAGAGACTGGACTATGTTTGGAGTTCAAATTCAAAGCCTTCATTAACGCAGACTCTTATCTTCTCTCTTTGGAGAAGGCAGGAGAGGGAAAGAAAAGATAGGTGGTGTTGGAAGCATAAGAGGAAGAAAGAGTTTCTGGTAATGTAGTTGAAGCCTTAAACTGGATCAAGTTGTGAACGGAATTGTAAAATATTGTCTAAATTTTTAAGAATTGATGCTTTTAACATTAGAGGCTGAACTTTTTCACTGACAACTGATTTTTCCTTTTTGTTGGACTAAACAATTCCAAGATTCATGCCGTAAGACTTTGGTCAATAATAATTGTTAGATAGGTCAGGAGTAAGGTATACATATTTTTAAGAAGTGTTATTAAATGTTTGTTGATGCCTTGATTATACAGATTTCTTTGGGATTATGTTTAATTTGGAGGCTTTTTGTTCTTTTAATCTTATACAGTAAGGAATCTGCACTCTATTGTACTTGCTCTGTGCCATTGCACTGTCAGTAATAAGGCAGTGAAGATAAAATTAGCAAAGGCGCTGATGACGTAGAGCTTATATTCTGGAGGATGGGAGGGGAGACAGATAATAACTAAGTAGTATAATTGATAAATGCTAAAAACAAGCAAACCAAAATACCAACACAGGGTAAGGAGAGAATGATGGGAGTGTGTAAGGTTTTTTATATAGTGTTGACAGGGAAGGTTTTTCCAATAAGCTGATACTCAAGCAGAGGCCTGAAGAGCAGGCTCTGTGTACATCTGGGAGAAGAGGGTTCCAAGTAGAGGGAACAGCAAGTACAAAAACCTGGGGGTGGAAGCGCAGTTGAGACACTGGGAGACCAGGAGGAAGGCCAGTTCAGCTGGCGCTGAGAGCGCTTGGAAGAGAAAAGTAGGAGATGAAACGAGAGCGCTGTCAGGGTGATGATCACATAGGGTCTTGTAGGCCGTGTGGAAGATTTTGGCTTCTGCTCTGACATTGGGAATATTTGAGCAGAGGAAGTACATGATCTGATTTACAGTTTAAAAGGACCAGTCTGGCCGCCGCCGTGTTGACAGATTACAGGGAGCAAGGGTGGAAGGCAAGGAGACCTGCTTGGTGGCTGTTGGATTATCCAGGTGAGAGGTTCGTGACTTGGACAAGGGGGGTGACAGTGGCGGTGGTCAGACTCTGGATATATTTTAAGGTAGAGCCAAGATGATTGGGTGTAGGGATGAAAGAGAGGACTCAAAATTTTGGACCTGGGATTAAGGAATCATATCTCCTTTCTCATTCTCCTGTCAGAGAAATCTAGAATGAGTTCATAGGAGAGGAGGCATTTCACCCAGGCCTTGAAGGTCAGATAGAATTTTGCTGGATAGGGTTGGGGCAGAGGAGAGAGCATCAAATCAATAAAAATAGTGTGGACAAAAGTCTGGAAGTGGAGTGGTGGAATGGAGGGTGGGAGTGAGAAATGAGGCTGGAAAGGTCTAAGGGAAGGAGTTAAGGCTAAAGTGAATGAAATCAGCATTGTTTCTGCTCACTCAGTGTAAGTGCTACTTGTTCTGGGGTCCATAGTTATTCGTGGTGCAGTGCTGTTCACTCAAGGTGGTTTCCACACAGCAGTCCAAGTGTGCTGAGTACCACCCCCACCCCCCGCCCCAGATATTCCTTATGTTACCGGAACAGGTGTGCAAGTGATAATCCATAGGTCAGCATTTCCTAGTCAATTTTCAAGTGTCAAAAGTAATTTTTAAAGCAAACTGAAAGTTTGGTTTGGGCCATATTAACCTTTGAGATATTATTAGACAGTTGGATAGATAGATCTGGAACTCTAGGCTAGTGAAACAAAAATTGAGAATTGTCTATAAATTGCCAATTAAAGTCATAGAACTGGATTAGTTCAACTAAGGAGAAAAGTTAGCTATAGAAGGGACAAACACGGTTCATGGACGAAGTCCAAGGGCACCGCAGCAGGATGTAAACCTCTGTGGACAGAGGTGGGGACAGTGCAGTGAGTCCAGGGAACTGAGGGACGACCCACATGGGCAGGCCTGTGCTGAGAAGGGGCGGAGCTGAAGGGATCAGTTCCTTCCATGGTTGGGGAGCTGTTCCAGCCTTTGGTTTTGTGGTAGCAGGGGCTGTTAGCTCAGTTAGACCTGAGCTGCAGGTGCTTTGCTGCCTACCCTTGCTAGCGCTCATCTGGAGCTGGGCAGACCTGCTCTGCTGAGGGGAGCGGGTCTGTTCCCTGAGGGTGGGAAGGTAGAGGCTGACGTCGAGTTAGGCTCAGAGCTGAGTGCTGTGTCTTTGAGACCCTACTGTAGGGAGTGGTTGGACACTGTTCATTTACAGCACAGGAGACAGGAAACTCTGCCATGTATTTGTGGTAATTTGAGTAAAATTTGAGAGAAGTGGGTACTTACTATGGGCGAAAGCAAGTGCGTACTAGTTTTGAAGATTAAAAGTTCCCTGAAGGGATTTTATCATAACTAATACCTTCACTGTTCCCTGTACACATTCACACATGTATTTTCCTCCTCTCTTTCAGTATATACTAATAAAAGCTTCAACCTTTGGAATATTTTTTGAGTTTATCTTAATGATAATAAGTATTTGGTACTGCTTTTCTTTGATATGCATAGCATAATGCCTTGACATAATAATTAAGAATGTGAATTCTAGCAGTATTTCATCTTTTCTTATGGCTAAGTAGTATTCCATTGTATTTATGTGCCCATCTTTATCCAGTCCTCTATCAAAGGATACTTCGTTTGCTCCTATGTCTTGGCCACCGTGAATAATGCTGCAGTGAACATAGGGGTGCATATATCTTCGTGAATGAATATTTTCAAGTTTTTGTGTAGATGCCAGGGAGATGGGTTGCTGGGTCATATAGGTAGTTCTGTTCTTAATTTTTTCAGGAACCTCCATACTGTTTTCCATAGTGGCTATGCCAGTCTGTGTTCCCACCAGCAGTGAGTGAGGGTTCCTTTTTCTCCACAACCTTTCCAACACTTGTTATTACTTTCTTGATAATAGCGGTACTAACAGGTGTGAGGTGGTATGTCATCGTAGTTTTGATTTGCATTTCCCTAATAGCTGGAGAAGTTGAAAGTCTTTTCGTATATCTGTTGGCCATTTGCGACAGTGCGGATGG
This sequence comes from Mormoops blainvillei, assembly GCA_004026545.1. Lineage (NCBI taxonomy): Eukaryota > Metazoa > Chordata > Mammalia > Chiroptera > Mormoopidae > Mormoops > Mormoops blainvillei. Next base: position 326,398 of record PVJD01000477.1, read on the forward strand.
ACCTTGAGAATATTACGCTAAGTGAAATAAGTCAGTCAGAAAAAGCTAAGAACCATATGATTTCATTCATATGTGGGATATAAAACTGAAACTTACAGACACAGACAACAGTATGGTGGTTACCACAGGGAATGGGGTGGGGGAATAGTATAGGGTAAGAGGACCAAATATGTGGTGATGGAAGATGATTTGACTTTGGGTGGTGGGCACACAATGCAATATATAGATCATATATCATAGAAATGTACACTTGAAACCTATACAATCTTATTAAGCAATGTCATCCAGTAAATTTAATTTTTAAAAAACAAATCTGCATTCCCAAATCAAATGAATATGAATTACAGTTCCGACTCTGCCACTTACTTCCACTTAGGTAAACTACTTAGTATCTCTAAGCCTAAATATCCTCTTGTGTAAAACAGCAACAATAGTGTTGATGGAGAGGGACGATCAGTAACCCCTGCGTCCCCTGCCTACGTATGGAACCAACCGAAAGGCACATTGATATAAACATTTTTAAACATTTTTACCTTTATGACCGATACAGGTTATGTTGAAGGATGCGGCTTAGGTGCGCAGCAGAAATAATGGTTTCTAGTTCTGTCCAGAATTAGACCTACCAATTTGATGAACTTACCCAGCAAATCTCTAAAGGTGTGGGACAGCCACAGGTCTCTCTCAGCAGAGGCAGGCAGAGCCTGTCTGCCAAAGTCATGAGGAAAATGTGTTCCTTCTGCAAGCAAGGCAAACCCTGGTAGAGTGGAAGGAGCTGAACCGCAGTTCCTTGTCCCAGACACAGTAATCAGAAAAGCCACTAGTCTTCCTGCGAGTAGATCGAGGAGGCTGGGACCAGCGCTAATTAAAACTGGGACGAGGAGGATAAGCATATCTCCCTTACAGAAAGTACCTACTACCTTGTAACACAATACATGTAAATCACTTGATGCTGAGCCTGTCACACGGTAAATACTTGGTAAATGCAGGATTTTGTTATTTGCATATGGTGGATGCTCAGTAGCTATTTACCAATCGAGCATATTGCCACCAAATGCTTTTTTTTTTAATTTAGAAAAAACCTAGAGCTATACAAATGTACACAGCTAATTTAACAAACACCTGTGTACCATCCAGAAAACAAATGTCATCATTTTATAATATTTACTCTATTTGGGGTTTGTTTTTTACAAAAATAAAACAATACTAATGAAACTGAAGCCTCCTTTGTTACATCCCACCCAAACCCACCTCAATCTCATTCCCATTAATCAGAGGTAATTGCTAACAGGTGTTTGGTAGGACGCTTTCCGTTCCATGTTTCAGAGCATCTTGTAATCAACAAATGACAGCATACAGCAGTGGGCAAGAGTAAGGTAATAATAATAATAAATAATATAATGATTAATAAATACATAATAATACAAGAATAAAGAATGTCTGCTCACAACTGTAAACCTACTTTACCCACCCCTGTATTGTTTATATCTTTCAATAACTCGGAGTTTTTGAGCTCTACCCACACTAATAAATATATATAGTTCCCTCATTTAATTGCTGTAGGATATTCTATAAGAACATTTAACTTTCCGTGTTTTACTCAAAGGACCCACTGTCGATAGGCCCAGTATACGCCTCGCAAGGGAGGCAGAAGGGCGCGATGTCTCCTTCCGCACGTGTAGCATGAAGGCGGCCGCTGGCAGGGCTCGTCAGTGGGCTCGAGGATGCAAGTGCCGGCAGGTTAGTGACGCCTGTTGCTCTGATTTCCTAGTAGCTGCGGGTTCTAGGTGAAGCCGCCTCATAAACTTGGTGGCCTCTGCCCATGGTTTAGAAATGGAGATCGCGTGTGTGCTTCCCCGAACCAGAACTGGAGTCAGTCAGGGAAGGCGAGGGCGATCGGAGTGGGAGCCTGGGAGTCCAGATTCTGGGTCCCGGCCACTGAAACGGCGATTCCTAGGCCATGGTTGGATACTTCCAGTAGCTGGGCCTTCTAAGTTTAGTGATCCTTTTCTTATCATGATAAGCTCCTTAAACACCAACTCTTTGAGTAAAGAGATTGTAAGTGGCTTCTAAGTGGCCGAGCATCTGGAAATTGAAGAAAGGGCAAAATGAAAACCACGCCTTGAATCATGTTTGCAGGGGGAAGTGTGCCAAGTCTCTTTTATTACTTGTGTCATAAACTTAATTGGTGTTATGTCAGCTACTTAGATCAGAGCCAATAGCATATTAAACTTTATTCTGTTTGTACCAGTTCCATGGTAACTTGGGTGGATGTGGAGTTAGGGACAAGTGGCAGCCGTGACGTCTGGTCTATAGAGTGATTTCATCATGATATGAGTCCTGCATCACCCCGGATGGAGAAATGTCACTGGGTGTTGTGACCTGACCTCTCGGTGCCCCTCCAGACACTCAGAGTGGTATGAGCAAGACCTTGGGTTGCTTGTCTGACCTAGAGATTTAGCTTAGAGTTAAAGAACAGCAATTTCTTGGTGATACTGACAGGTATAACTATGCATATTCCTCTTCTCTTTCTTAATGAAAAGAAAGGGAGGTTTTTTGATAGCTTTGTAAATCGCTCTTTGATATTGGAGTATGTTTGTCGTTCTTCAGTTCTGCCCTCTGCTGACCTGTACAGATCAGCACAGGAGTTGCCGATGAGTCATTCATCTGTCCCCACGGTGGCTTTGAGATCTTGCTTGTTTTCACTGTCTCCAGGTCCTTTTATGGGTTTCCAGTTGCCATATCTCTGTTTTTTTAGTTGTATAAATATATTACTCGATTGGAAAGTAATACCGTGATCACATAGACGTTTCCTTACCCTTGTTTGTCCATTGGCTTTCCCAGAGTGCCTTATTAAGTGATTAATCTGAATGTTTAGTGCTTCTGCTGATAGCATTAAAGTTAATTTTCAGAAATTCACTATGTCATTTTATTTTACCCTGGGCAGTTTGTGTGTTACTCTTAAGTGGTGAGGTGGAGTAAAGATAGATTTGCTGTGAACATAACTCATTAGGAACTTGCCATCCCATGCCTGTTTTTAAAACAGGGACTTCGTGCCCTATTTTTTCTCCTTTGTGATGCAGCATTTTGAGAAAACTAGGAATTATTTATTTTTAGTTGAGGTAAAATTCACGATGTTGTGCAACCATCACCATGTCTGATTCTAGAACATTTTTATCACCCCCAAAAGAAACCCCTTACCCATTAAGCAGTCTTTGCCCATTTCTCTTCCTCCCCGGCACCTGGCAACCATTAATCTGTTTTGTGTCTCTATAGATTTGCCTATTCTGGATGCGCATATAAATGGATCATACAGTATGTGGCTTTGTGTCTGGTTTCTTTCACTTAGCTTAATGTTTTCAAGGTTCATCTGTGTCACACTCTATAGCACGTATCAGTCTTCATCCCTTTTTATAGTGGAATAATGTTACATTATATGGATATACCACATTTTGTGTATCTACTCATCAGTTGGTGAACATTCGGGTTGGTTCTGCATTTTGGCTGTTATGAATAATCCTGCTATGCGCATTCACAAGTTTTTGTGTGAACACCTGTTTTCATTTCTCTTGGATATATATATGTAGGAGTGGAATTGGTGGGTCATATGGTAATTTTATCTTTCAGCTTCTTGAGGAACTGCCAAACTGTTTTCCACAGCAGCTGCATCATTTTACATTCCCACCAGTAATATCGGAGGGTTCTAATTTCTCCACATCTTTGCCAACATTTATTTTCTATTTTTGATTATAGCCATTGTAATGGGTGTGAAGTAGTATCTCATTGTGGTTTTTGTTTGCATTTCCCTAGGGACTAATGAGGTTGAACATCTTTTCAGGCGCTGCTGGCCATTAATGTATCTTATTTGGAGACATGTTTATGCAAGTCCTTTGCAGATTTTTAAATTGGGTTGTATAACTTTTTGTTGTTGAGTTGTAAGAAAATAGAAATTCTTGACTTGCTTGAAGGGAGTGTAGGATTAGACTGACTTCATGCTTTTGCTGCACATACCTGAGTGCTAACCTTGCCCCCACGGTTGAGTCATTACACCTCCACGTCCAAGAATGCGAGGTGTTGCCCTTACTTCCGCACTCAGAAGGCACACCCTTATTCACCTTCCCCTTTACCATGTCTACAGGCCAAACTCCACCGTAAATACTGTTAATTTGATCCTCTTGCACTTGTAGGACCAGGATGAGCTGTAACAGTCAAACTTGAAGGCTTGTAGAGTTTTAATAGCCTTGCTGACTTGGCTTTCTGATCCTGGAGAAGCAGAAGTAAAACAATGTATATTGGGAAACTTCTTGCTTTTGTAAAATTTGTTTCCATGAGATTTCTTCATTATGTACTGTGTATATTTATTTTTCACATATACTGGACCTTAGGAAAGTATTTTATCTGGGCTGTAATTTTTAGGGGTTTTTGTTTGTTAATTTGTTTATGTTGTTTTAGAAAGGAATCAGAGAGCCCCACGTTGTGATACTTGTAGAGGTCTCTGCATCCTTTCCCAGATCTCTTTACTCAGTTCCAGAAACAGACAAATACTTGTCATGTCTATTACACTGTTAGTATGTTTATACTGCACACAATTCATAGATCTGGCATTTAGTGGTCTCTGAAGGATATTCTCCTTGCTCCTTTATTTCCTGAATGAAGCATTTCAGCCATTCTAGTAATTTCCCTGGGTATTATTATTCTGACTCTTCCACAACTCTTGTGTTGGACCTGTGCAAAGCCCAGGGTCTCATTGAAGATAGTAAGCAAAATTATTCGTCCTGACACTGTAGCACTTGTGCTCTTGGGGCTAATCTGTGACAGTCAAAAATATCAAGTAATTTTCCTTCATGGAGTTTTTGGGTCAGGTCTCAAAGAGCTGTAGGGAGGCCACTTGATATAGCACTCCTCTCCCCTCCCCTGCCCCCAACCATTTTTGAGATGTTGTCACTGTTTCTATTTGAACACATCCAATGATTTCTAGTGGTTGCATCCTTTTTCCTGAATGACTCTTCTCTTGGTTTCTGAGTTTCCCTTCCATTTAGTGTTATTTGCTGTCTCTCCTCTTCTTTTCAGTCTTACTAAATGTTGACTTTCTATAAGGTTAAGTAAATTCTCTTATTGTGCTTTTTCTCTAGAAATTTCAACCTTCTCATGGCTTCAGGTACTAAGTGTATGCAAAATTATATCTCTAGCCCAGACTCTTTAGGAACTTCAGACCCAATCTAGTTCTTTTCTCACATTTTACTTGGATGTCTAACCAGTACCTTAAATTCAAAATATCTATAAAACTAAACTCATAATGTTCCCTTCCAAACCTAATCCTTTTAGGAGTTATTCTTGACCGCACCCCCCAACTTCTGATAGCTGATGAAGGTTGTAGTGAAGTACTTGGTGAAGTCCTCTTGTTGATTTTTCTCATGAATGTTTCTTAAATCTATCCGTTTTTCTCCATCTCCATTACCACCAGTATGATACTGTTATCTCTTTCCAAGACTATTGCAATGGCCTCCTAATAGGTTTCTCAACATTCGTACTTACTTTCTCTAGTTCATTGCTTCCCAACCTTTTTTATATCACAGCACCCAGGAAATAATATTTGCATGATTCATTGGGGTAAGTGTGGACAAAGGGTGCTCGAGGTTGGAGGCAACTGCCCAGGGAGCGTTGGCTGCCCTGAACCCACCCAGCCACTCCAGGAACTGGAGAGAGCGGTATCTTGGGCACAGGTGTTACCACTGGGCATTCTGTGGGAAGCTCTGTTCTCACTCATCGGCTGTATTGTAGCCAGAGTGTGATGTTTTGTTTTCAGTGGAAATTTGATTTTTGTCACTCCTGCTTAAAATGTGGTGGCTTTCCATTACCTTCAAGGTAAAAATTAAATTTTTAGTATGGCGTAAGACCCTGCGTGATCTGACACAATCTCACCAGCCTCATTTCTCTGTATTCATTCAGTCTCATATGTTCATATTCTCTTTCTCTCTCCTTTGGTCTCACTGACTGGCATTTAGTTTCCAGACATGCCCTGCGCCATTTGACCTTTGCACATACTGCTCCACTTGCCTGGAGTTGCTCACTCCCCAGCTCCAGCCTCTCCACTTAGCTAATTCCTACTCAGCCTTCAGAGCTGGGTCAAAAGCGCTTCTGTGCTTTTTGTGATAGTAGCAGGTGTTTCCTCCATTAGACACTGTGCTTTTCCCTCAGAGCCCTCTTATAATGGTAGTTACATGTCCATGTATGAATAAAGGTGTGACTTGCTTGCTGCTCTGATCGCAGCGCTCACTGGTCTAACATATTGGGTGCTCGACCAAGGTCAGTTAAATGAAGTAAGTATGTGTCAACTCTCGGTGCTGGGGATGAAGCATCAGTCATGTCTGAGATCCCTACTTTGTGGAGCTTACATTCAGATACAAATAACAAATGAGCAAGAAAATATCATGTAGCAAAGGTGATACTTTAGAGTTACTGGTTTTAATTGAGTAATCAGGGAAGTCCTCTTTGAAAATGTAAAATTTTAGCTAGGCTCTGAATGAAAAGAAGCAGCCAGCCACTTAAAAGTATCTAGAGGAAGAACATTCCAGGTGGAAGTACAGATGGTATCTTAAGGTTGAAATAATTTTGATGGAGTTGTTTAAGCAGCAAAAGGGGAAAAGAGAGGTAATAAGATTGGAGTGCTTGGGAGGGACCAGATCATGCAGGGCCTTATCACCTAGATTAAGGAGTTTGGATTTTATTCTAATTGTGTTAGGAAGACATTAGAGGGTTTTGAGCAAAAAGTAACCTGATTTACATGTTAAAAACTCATGACAGACATTCAGGCTAGGTTTTTGGAGGCTTTGGACTAGGATGGTAGCTGTGGAGCTGGATGGAAAGAATATGATGTAGGAATATATATATATATATATTTAAAGGAGAACCTTTAAAAAAAAAAGACTTTATTTGTTTACTTTTTTAGAGAGAGGGTGAGAAACATCAATGTGTGAAAGATACATGGTTGCCTCTCACATACTCCCCCTACTGGGAACCTGGCCTGCAACCCAGGCATGTGCCTTGGCTGGGAATTGAACCAGTGACCTCTCAGTTCGCAGACTGGCACTCCGTCCACTGAGCCACACCAGCCAGGGTTGACTTAGGAATATACTTGGAAGTTAAGAGTTGCTCATTCATTGAATGGGGACTATGGGGCTTGATTTAATTTGTATAAAGACCATAGACAGATTTGTTTAATCATACAGACTTGTTTCATCTGTACACAGAAAATAAAAAACTGGGCTAGACTCAGGAAGGAGAGGTGAAAATTGGTGGAAGAAACATCAATAGTTTAAGATATGCAGATGACATCATTGTACTGGCAGAAAGTAGCAGTGATCTGAAATGACTTCTGATAAAAATGAAAGAAGAAAGTACCAAAAGCAGGACTGCATTTGAACATCAGGAAGACAAAAATCATCACTACAGAAGAAATACAGCTTTAACACGGACAATGAAGATAACAAAATTGTTGAAGGTTTTGTTTACCTCGGTTGTGACATCAGATCAAACGGAGACTGCAGTCAGGAGGTCAAGAGAAAGCCGAGACTCAGAAGGGCAGCAGTGGAAGAACCAGGAAAGATCGCCAGTCGCAAAGATGTGTCATTAAAGACCAAGGTTAAGACCATCTGCGCCCTTGTATTCCCAGTTACTCTGTATGGATACAAAAGTTGGACAGGGAAGAAGGCTGACAGGAAAAAAAATTGATTCATTATAAATATGGCATGAAGGAGAGCTCTACAGATAACCTGAACTGCCTGAAAGACGAGCAAGTGGGTTCTAGAGCAAATTAAGCCTGAAACATTGCTGAAGGCCCCCCGCCCCCAATAAAAAAAAGACAAAACTGAAGCTGTTCTACTTGAGGCAGAATTCTTTGGAGAAGATAGTAATGCTGGGAAAAAACAGAATGCAGCAGGGAAAGAGGAAGACTGCATATGAGATGGAGAGACTCCGTAACAGAAGCCACAGGCATGAGTCTACATACAGGAGCTGGGCAGGGCTCTTGGGGCCCCCGGGGCATTGTGGGCATCACTCGTTCACAGGGTAGCCGAGAGTCAGGGCCGACTCAATGGCACATAGCACATGTAGGGTTTAAAGGGAAGAAAACAAGAATGGCTTCTGTTTTTTGTTGGTTTGTTTCTGTGGTTTTTAAGTTGAGCAATTGGATGAGTGCTGTTCACTGGGATGGAGAAGACTGGGAGGGGATGAGGTGACTGTAAGTCAGTTGTGTCTGTTTTAGACATGTTAAGTTTGGGTTTGACATCCAGGAAGATATGTTTTGTAAGCAATTGGACATATAAATCTGGAATTAAGAGGAGGTCAGGGTTGGAGATATAAATTTGGGAGTCATTTGAATTAATGTTAAAGCTATGAGGCTAGATGAGAGTCCCTAAGAGAAAGTGTAGATGGAGAAAAGAGGGGTTCCAGGACAACCTCCTGGAAAATGCCAGCATTCGGAAGTCGAGCAGAGGAGGAGAAGTCAGCAAAAGAGAACTTAGGAGTTTAACCAGTGATGTGGGAGGAAAATGGGAGTGCAGTATCATGACAACTAATAAAAGAAAGTATCTTAAGAATTGTGTTGAATGCCGTTGATGAGTGAGAACGGATAGAGTAAGAAGAGAATAGAGAAATAGCCATTGCTTTGGACAACATGGAACTCACTGGTGAGCTGGACCACAGCCGTTTAATAGAGTAGATGGCCATGATTGGAGAAGGCTGAGGAGCAAATGGGAGGTAAGGAAGTGGAGGCATCTACTAAAAACAAGTGGTTCAAGAAGTTTTGCTAAGAAGGGTGAGGAGAGAAAGGGGGCAGTACTTACAGGGGAATGTGAGGTCAAGAAAGATTAAAAATCCAAATGATTTGCCTCATCAAGAAGGATGTTATAGAGAAAGAGAAATTGAAGATTAAGAAGAAAGACAAAGGGTAACTGGGAGTGAAATTTTGAGAAGGCGAGTGGAGGTGGACAGCGCCCAGGTGGAAGGGTTACGTTTTGCTAAAAGCAGGAACACTCCCTCCACTTGAACAGTAGGGAAGGGCGGGAGTCTGTGTATAGGTGGAGGTCGGGTAGTGGGAAGAAGAGGGTTTTCTCATCAGCCTGCCTGTATTTTCTCAGGGAGCTAGGAAGGGGAGGGGAGAGAGTATAGAATATTTGAGGTATGAAATAGTTGTTTTGGACAGCAGACAAGTGAACATAGTAAGGAAGTTTAGTAGAATTTCCAAACAGCGTCGAGTGCCCATTCGAGTTTCCTGAGTTTAAGGGACCATTCAGCATGGTTAGGTGCTCTTCTCCAGCGATACTCAGCTGTGTGGGTGCAAGTACGGAGCACGCGGATGGTTGGGTTTAGCTGGGCTGGCGTTTGGCCAGGCAGGTGAAGCAGAAGGAGACAGGGGCAAAGGAGAAAAGGGCGTCTCCAAGGGGAATGAATATCAGTGACAGACTGTGGAAGCTAAACAGAGTAGGAGGGGAAAGGCCGTGGATGCATAATGGACAATGGAAAACGTGTTGCTGAGTGACGAGATGAAGACGTGCTGGAGGGTTGTCAGACAGAAGTGACCTGAAGAACTCTGTAGTAGTGGTGGTGAAATGGGCATGGCTGTGGTGGCACAGTTACTGGTGTTGACAAGATCTCTGGGGTCTCAGCATGGGCTGGGTCCCTGAGCTGGAGTAGAGTAAACTTTGGGAGGGAAAAGGAGGTCATGGCCTGATGGATCACCCACATTCTTGTTGAAGTCGCTCCGAGCGGTGCAGCAGTGGCGGAGAGGAAGACAAGGAGCCATCAGTGAATGAGGGCCAGTCCCCAAGGATATTGGTAAGATGGCAACAGTGAGGATCAGAGAAGACGATGGTAAAGCACAGTGCCACAAACTAAGAACCAGGGTTCTCAGAGGGGAAAAGACAAGAGATGGCTTGGCACTTGGCTGAAGGAGTGAATGGAAGAATGGATGGATGGAAATTCATGCTTTTATTAAACAGCTCTCGTTGAAGATTAAAAAGCTCTGAAATTTCTAACTGTGGGACTCAGTTCTACTTTTTAAAAGTCCCCCCTTTTTAAGGACAGAGGCTGGCAAACAATAGCCGCTGACCGTACCTGGCTTGCCCCCGTCTCTGTGTTTTTAGAACACAGCTGTCCGTGTGATTCACCCCGCGTCCAGTTGTTCGCACCTTGCCTGTGGCTGCTGTGGCGGCAGAGGTGAGTAGTTGTGACAGAGATTATAACCGCAAAGCCAAAGGTGTTTACTGCCCAGCCCTTTATAGAAAAAGTTTGCTGGTTCCCACTTTGGAACAGTGGTTATCAAACTTTAGTGTGCCTCACAATCACCTGGAGGGCTGTGAAAACAGATTGCTGGGCTCCACTCCTAGAATTTCTGACTCGATGGGTCTGAATTGGGGCCCAAGAATGTGCATTTCTAATAAATTCCCAGGTGTTGCTGATGCTGCAAAAATTTTCAGGGATCTCACTTTAAGAGCCATTGCTTTAGACATTTAAGGTAATGGTCAGGTTCCGTCTTCCCCTAATCTTCTTTGAGCCACACGTCCCTACCTGCTATAGCTGCTTATCACTTGACATGATTTATTGGCTCGTCTCATCCCTTTTAAGCCTGGTGTCCACAACTGTCACAACCCTGCGAATGAAGCCTGATCAGCGCCATATGCTCTGGAGCAGGCGCCCCTCCTGGCCCCCCGCTCTCCTCTGAGCTGTCTTCCTACTTTCTTCCCCGGCTGCCTGACGGACGGGGCTGCCTTTGGGACTTTAATGAAGCGGATGCGTTAGGGAGAGCAACAGTAGGTAGAGATCACCTAAACCCTAGAGGGACTAAGGGGCCGAACACTGTTGTTTGGAGGAAATAAGAATTTCGCCACCAAGGTGTCTCCGCTATACGGCGCCTGAGTACTGTAAAGGGTTCTTGGGGAGACAGAGTGTCTTATCGTTTGGGAGTGTGACCCCATACAGCACTGGTGTCAGGGTCTCAGCAGATAAAAGAACACCTGGGAGAAAACAGGGTCAGTTGGTGGAACCAAGTCTTTTACTCTTGTGTTTCAGCAGAGGAGCGAACTGCTTAAAGATGTTCCGAAAGCAGTTTCTCTTCTTTCTTTTCTTTTTTTAAAAAGATTTTATTTATTTTTAGAGAGAGGGGGAGGGAGAGAGGGAAACATCAATGTGTGGTTGCCTCTCTCATGCCCCCTACTGGAGACCTGGCCTGCAACCTAGGCATATACCCTGCCTGGGAATCGAACCAGTGACCCTTTGGTTTGCAGGCTGGCACTCAGTCCACTGAGCCACACCAGCCAGGGCTGAAAGCAGTTTCTAAAAGATGCAGAGACAGTAATCCCTTCTCTCCATTCTCCTACTCTCTGCCTAAATTTGCTTTCCCTTTCTTTGAGCTTATTTTCTAGTCATATATAGTTCAGAAGTTACAGCATGGCCTAGTTGTGTCCTCAGTGACGAAGTGGATGTACCCGATGAGTTCACAGGCGAATGCGTGTGCTTGGGTCAGTGGTCTCTTAGCTTTAAATTCCCTCTCAGGTCTGGCCTTTCCTGCCTCTGGTGAGTGTTCCTCGCCCATTCGGGCCATCACAGCACTTGCACTTTCAGAGCTCCGCACAGCTCGGTCTCATTTCCCTTTCTGACTTCTCTGTGCCCCCTTGTTACCTTTCTTTTTTTCTCTTCCTGCTCTTGTCTGGCCTTCTTCATATTTTACCCCTTGTCTGCCAAGACGCACCTCCCGAGCCCTCAGTGAATGCCTGGCCTCTTGCTCGACTTCCCCACTGCTGGCAGCTGGCACTCTCTGGCCATTTTACAGTTCTGCAGACCGAGACGACACAAGAATCACTGAGGCCCTTGGGTTTTTAATTTGGAAATCATGGGAGAGACAGTGAGAAGGTAGCCTTTGCCTTGGGTTTTAAAATTAATAGTAGAGCTTAAAATTGGCAGTTGTCTGCAGAAGCTGGGGATTCAGCAAAGGAAGAAATGTGTGACCAGGGTAGGTCAGACTCAGGGCCGGAAACGTGGAGCTCAGGGCAGAGAGGATCTGAGCACAGATCTCACAGAATGTCAGGGGCAAAGGGAGCCAAGACTGCCGGGTCTGCTGCCCCGGAACCCGAGTTGGAGGCAGGGCCAAGCCGGAAGGCCCGCTCTCATCCGCCGCGTCTCCTCCGTCCCCGAGCTCCATTGTATGTGTCTTATTTATTCTGTCTTTAAGACAAGAGTTCATTTCAAGAAAGAATTCTGTGACTAAAGAAAAATGGGGGAGTAGGGACACTAGTATTGTCCGAATCCTCATTTTACAAATGGGGAAATAGAGGGGGGGGCGAACTTTTCTGTACCCCAAGAAACGACAAACAGGGAAAATGTTAATTTAGAAAGAGGAAAAACTTCCTAAGAAAAGAAAAAAAATCTAAGAAAAGAAAAAAAGAGCATCACGAGATGAATGACCTCAGGAGTCTGTTTGAGAGATTGTGTCCTGTCATGCAAGTTCTAGGGACTGAAGCCTCTCTATTCCGTGAGAGCATAATAATGAAACACCAGCCCCTCAGTCTGACTTCCAGAAAGAAGAACCTCAGGCTGATGAGCAATAAGTCCAACAATTTCATTTCGCCGGCCATGCTGAGCCCCACAGGAAATCTCAGAATTTCACATCAGGACAAGGCCCCACAAGAATGTCGCTGCACCCAGAGATTTGTGGTTTTGTGCCACTAGAGACTTTCCTGGGGAAAGTGTTCTGAAGAAGATTGCTCAGCAAGACAGAAGAATGCTGTAGCAAGGCCAGCAACTGCCTCCCCAGGACTCCTGGTGGAGGTTTGGGTTTAAAATGCCTCCTGGAGTTTATACAGCATAGCCCCCTTGTAGCTCACAGCAGCCCTGCTACTGAACAGTTTCTCAAAGATTTCCGACTTCAGGATGTGTTTATTTTACAGTTTTACAGGTTGGCCTGGTAAGGCATGAGGGCCTGTTCTGTTTGTGGGAGCAAGGCTTTGATATTTCGGACCTATGTATATCCAGAGGTTAGAGGGCATTGCCAAAAACTACAAACCACTTTGAAGGAGAATGGTCAGTTTTTGCCTTTGCTCCCTTTGGTGGGCATTCCTCGGCCATCCAAGTCAGCAGGGAGAACTGAAAAGGAAGGAGCAGTGTGTGTACAAGGGAATCTGTAAGGCATCGTTTCCCATAATGCATACACTTTTCGTCGATAGGTATTGAGTTCCTAGTATGTGCCATTCATTCTTCCAGACACTGGGACGCTGTCAGCAAACAGAACAAAGTCCTGCCCTCACGGACCTTTCCCTGTAAGGGAGGACAGACAGACAAATGCTGCTTCTGGCAGCGATGGGCGCTGTGGAGGAAAAGCAGGGCGAGAATCGGGGGTATGGAACTGCACGTAATCAAGGTCTTTCCCATAAGGCGACCTTGAGAAAGGCCCAAAGGAAGGAAGGAGGGGGTAATGCGGCTCTCTGGGGACAGAGGTCCTACTCTGAGAGGGCCAAGGGGCGCAGGCCGGGCAGGACCGTAGCAGGTGGACTGCAGGAGCTGCTCGGAGGCCACTGTGGCTGGAGCCGAGGGAGTGCGAGGGAGTCGTGGGCGGGGAGGTCAGGGGATCGGCTGAGAACAGGACTGTGTGGCTTTTCGAAAAGGCTTTTTTTTTTGCCTTTTACTTTTGAGTAAAACCCATTGGAGGGTTTTAAGTGTTAAAAGATGACTGACCACTGTGGAGAAGAAACTGAAGGGGCGTGCTTCAAGGGTAGAAGAAAGGGGACCACTTGTGGGGGCTGTTCGTTCATTAAGGTCGGATTCTGGGTACGTTTTGAGACAGTGTTGACAGGATTTGTTGGTTGATTGGTTGTCAGATGTGACAGAAGAGTCAAGATGACACCAAAGTTTTTGTCTTGAGCAATTGCAAGAATGGAGTTGTCGTTTACAGAAATGGGGAAGGCTGAGGTCCACACAATTTCTGGTTTGACTAAGTAGTTTTAGGAAGAAGCTGTGGAGATCTAAAGAGAAAAAAGTTTGACGTAGTCACTGGTTCCTTAATTTTCTCCATTCTTTGGCAGCCTGATTTGTGTTGGGGTCAATTCTACCACAGTTTGTGGCGGGGAGGAGAAGTGCGGTTCCATGGTACTAGCCCCAGGGACCCTTCCCATGCCTGCGCGGTTCAGTGTGGTCAGAGGCTGCGGGTCCAGAGAGCCTTGGGGCAGGTTCTGTCTCTCTGGGCGTCCCTCGTTTCAGGCGCTGCATTGGCAGCTAGGGCTGCGTAACTAACTACCACAAAGTGGCGGTTTAAGACGACAGAAATTTGTCCTCTCACAATTCTGGAGGCTAGAAGTCCAAAGTCAGTGTTGCAGGGCCCTGCTTCCTCCGAAGGGCCTAGGGAAGAATGCGCCCTTTCCTATTCCGAGCTTCTGGTGCGTGCTGACCGTCCGTGGCCTTCCTTGGCTCATACATGCGGCCTCCACTCTGCCTCCATCAATGATTGGCATTCTCCCCGTGTGCGTCTGCGTCCCTTTGTCTTCATGTGACTTTCTTATAAGGACACTAACTATTGGATTTAGGGCCCAGCCTAATCCAGTATGACCTCATCTTAATTTGGGTTACATCTTCAAAAACCCTATTTCCAAATTAGGTTACATTCACTGTAAAAGGGGTCAGAACTTCAGCATATGTTGTATGAGACACAGTTCAACCCATGACGGATGCTTTGGTCTGGGTTTGATTATGAGGGTTTTTTGAGTTTAGATGTGTTTGAGGATGAGATGAGGCCTATTGAATTACAGTTAGAAAACAGGACCCTCTGTGCTAGGGATGCTCCATCTGTTGGGATGAAAAAAAGGGTTTTTTTTTTCATGTTCGGCAAGTTTAGCTAAAGATTTAAAAATAGACAAGTTCATTTTGCATTATTTTTTGAAACTTGAAGACTTTAATTAGGACATGCAGTGGCAAAATCATGAAAAATCATGTAACTGGAAGTGGAAGACAGAAGGAATAGGCATTATAGAAGAAAGAATTTTAAAGATAACAATTACTTTGATTTTGATCTGAATTTATACTGAATTTGATTGTCCAGAGGCCTGGGCAAGTAGATAGAAAATCTCTCGCTACTGTTCCAAGCTTGTGGTTTTGCCAGTTGGGGCAGCAATTTGGCAGCGATGGAACGTGCACACCTGGGGCCGAGCCGTGCGCCCGTGCCCTGGGTAACTGCTGCAGGAGTGCAGCCCGCGTGCGCCCCTCGCCTTTTCCTTAGAGTCCCATGGGGCCAGATGCTACATGGCATTCACTGTCTAGCTGCAGCTCCCCTTCTGTGCAACACCCAGTGCGTGTGCATTCTTCAGTGGTGTGTCAGGAGTTATTAGTATTTCTCTCTTTTTAACTCGCCACAAGTGTAGTCTAAGGGTTGTTCATCAAAGGGGAAGTTTAAGTTCCCACTCTGATACCACAATGATAGGACTGTATCAGGTTTGGCAATGTAATTAAAGAAAATTCTTTAGCAATAACGTACCTTTGTGGCCATCAAATTATGGTCACTGTGTTTTCATGGTGCTCCTGGTTGTAAGGAATTGTGTGCAGGTTGGACAGATGGGAGGTGGGTAAAGAGATGTGACCCTTCCTTATCTTCAGGAAATTTGAAGTAAGGAGAAGACAAACAAGGATTTAGAGGCTCACATAAAAACTGATAAAGATTTGTGAATGCCACAGCTTTCAGCACCTACAGTAAACTCCCTAAGTGTATCATTCATTAAGTATCTGGGCAGAGAGTGGAGAAGCTGGGGGGTATGTAGAGAGGGTTAGTGGTGCAGGCCTCGAGCATCAGAGGCCTTCACTGAGATTTTCCTGTAAAGCCTGTCAGACCAGGCTGCTCACCTGTCCTCTGCCCTCGACTTGCCCTGGATTCCCTGGGTCTCCTGGGCACTTTAATGGTCAGCATGGTGCCACAACTGCTCGTGTGACGGGGCAGACTTGAGAGAAGGGCACTGGCTGCGTCTGGCCCGCCTGGGCCAGGGCTCTGCCTCGCTGGCTCCAGTGTGGCTCAGTCACGCACATCCTCGGAGGGGATTGCTTTGCGTATTCCTCAAAAAGGAAGCCTTCATCTCATGTCTGTTAAGTGGGAATGCAGCCACAACTATGTCCTCAGGGCAGGGACCAGTGGTGAAGCTACCATACTTATGGGGTGACCACAGGGCAAATAATGTACAGACATCATTTCCTTTGACTAATCTTTTGTAATACCGGCCCAGATGTGGCTCCCGAAAGTGAAGTTCTTTGTCTAAGTTGAGATTTTAATTTAGTGCCCAGATGGGGTAGGAGGTAAACTTCCGAAAGGTCTGTTTTACTCAGTGTGTCACTGTCCTGGATTCCTAGCAGGCAGCAGTTTCATTAGAAAAGCAGATTTCATCGTGACTCATCTGCCTCAGTGAGACGCGTGATACAACTTTGTAGGACTCACAAAGCCTGTCATCTCTCTGGACAGAGCAGAGGGTACACGGTCCATTCTGCAGCAGTGGCCTGGCCGGGGCCATGGAAAACCTTGAGAGACAGTCTGCTATGGGGCCGGAGCTTTGTCCTGGAATTTCCTGGCCTTTGTCTGGTGTAACTTCATGAACCCAGACGCCTGTTTTTAGAGTCTACTTCCTTCTAGGGGAAGAGGGCTACTGCCTTGTGCAGCACTTCTGCTTTCTGTGCCAAGCGACCCCCCACCCCCACCCCCCTGGCCCGTGGATCAGGGGTCAGGGGTACACTCTGAGCAGGTATGTGCACCTGGCTCCCAATCGACAGTATGCTCCTGGAAGTCGCTCAGTGGTCACAGAGGAGAAGCCATGACCATCAGGCATAAAAGTCACATCTGCCAACCCGGCCCATTCACCCTGACCCTTGTTTCTCTCTCGTATTGCAGCAGAAAAAATCCTACCTGGAGCGCAGTGTGAAGGAAGCTGAGGACAACATCCGGGAGATGCTGATGGCTCGAAGGGCACAGTAGGAAGCCTCTAGGGGGAACTTTTCCTACTGACCCCTCCCATTCCTGGCAAGGACAGGGGGCTTGTGCAGGGAAATGGCCTCTGCTTTACCCTGATGGACGTTTTATCTGAATGGTCCGGTAACCCTGTGTTTTCTACATCATGATGCACCCCTATCAAATCCCAACCCCGTATTTTTTATCCTGCCTCTGCCTGCCACCCCTGCCTAAGACACTTCTGTCCCCTGGGGGTGAGTCATGAAGTCCCAGGAGAGAGAAGATGGAGCCGGGACAGACAGGGGAGCTCTGCCCACACCCCCTCCTAGTCAAACTGGTCAGACCAATAAAAGGCATCGGTGCCACTCTGTTAAGTCTGCTTTTCTTGAGACGACGGGTGAAACACAAAGGCAGAGGCTGCCTCTCCCTCGGCTCCTCCCTGCCCCTCTCTGGGGCTGTGGCCCGGACCCTTCCCCCGTTCTTTTCCCCTTCGTAATAATTCGAGTAACCCCTTCAGCTCACAGCCGCCATGGAACGTGCAGATATGAGAAAAAGGAGACCAGAGAATAGCTGGATTTAAGTGAGCAGGACAGCAGTTCCTCGGTGACAGCCTAAAGATTCCTTTCCTGCTTCCTCCCAAACATTCTGAAGGAAAATTTAGTAATAAACCAACAGCACCTCTAAGACTGTCTCCCTTTGGTCAATGTCATAAGGCGGACACCACAATGCTGAGGCTTCCTAGAGGCCTGGGGGCAGCGGTGTCTTGGAGCTGGCTTACATCAGCTCGGGGGAGTTACTCAATTTTTAGGAATTTTGTTGCAAGCCATTTGTTAAGCACAGCCATTATTAAAAATTAAATTATGTAATTTTACAATTAAGTTATTAAAGACCAAGGGCAATAAATATTCAGGACATATCCCTTCCTAATAACTAAATCTGCCCACGATCTATGTTTTTGAGGTTAATGGTTTATGGTACCTGGATGGAGGAACTACTACATGGCGGGGCTTCTCTTTCCAACTCCACGTTCAGGACATCATGGTAGCTTGAAATCAGCTATGGTGGGACCATTTACTCCATCAGGTGATGCTAAAAAATCATGGTTTTTTGTTTGTTTTTAAAGAGAGAGAGCTGGTTGTTAAAATATCTGTAAGCACATCACTGCTCAGAGGGAAGGTGGGCAGGCAGAGGCAGGCAGGGAGCTGTCAAGTACCGCCTCTTGGGGCTGGCAGGGCCGGCCTGCTGAGGAAGCTCGCGGCCGTGGCAGCTCAGCGCCACCCTGTGGCCAGAGCGGAGATGGGCGGCCTGGCTGGCTAGCCTGGATTACCAAAGCTCTTCTATGTGTGGGGGAAGGGGGTGAGTGTGTGTTCAGAGGGCACAGCTTTGGGTCTAGCCCCCAACCTAACTGGGCTCCTGCTGCCCCTCCTGCCAGGGGCAGCCCACAGTTAGGAGGAAGCCCTTTCCTAGGCTCGGTGTAAAAGCGGGTGTGGCTCATCGGTGAGCCCGTCTTTGAGCGGGACTAGGGGGAGGGTGCGAGCTTGGCGAGGGCCTCAGGACCTACTTTCCTAGTAACGCCCACCTACTCATGGCAGCCAGAAAGAAAAGGCAGACACTAGAGGGTGGCACCGCCTGAGATACCCGGGGCTTGAATTTTATCTGGAATAATTCAGACAGTTGAGGTTTAGACAAGTTTATTGAAACACGAGGGTGTTAGCAGAGAAATCATTCAGTGGTGTGTTATATTATGCCACTACCTTGAACGCATAATTTAAAAATTATAAATATATATTTCATAACTAAGCCTTTGGCCAAAAAAACAAAAGGAAAATCATTTAGCACATCTGTGAAAGGCCAACAGGAAATGGATTTTGAACATTAGAAAGATCAAGTCACTGAATTAAACAGCAGCGACCCCTGCTAATCTAGAATCCCACTGTGTTGAAGGTAGAAGTGTCTGCAGAGCTAGTCATTTATTTCAGCATCAGAAGAGATGGAGGCAGGCACACCTGTTGGAGGTGGCAGCAGAGCTGGCAGGACAGTAGGGCTGGGCTGGTCAGGTGAGCATGTCCCAGAGACAGCAACAACAGAGAGCAGTCCAGCAGGCTGTGAGGCAGGTGGATGGGCCCAGGTCGTCCCTCCGTTGGTCTTCTACCACATACACTGGAGTGGAGAGAGGAGAGAGGGTGAGAACGAACCTGGCATGAACCCCGCGCCCTGCAGAGCCCATGCCTCCTGGACCAAGGGAGGGCTGTGGCACAGAAGGCCATGAGCAGACCGGGTGCCTTCCTGCTTATGCCGTTGTGAATGTGAATGGAGGAAGGGTGGCTGAGCTCCTCAGCTACTTTTTCTCCTCCACCTCCTCAGGACACCTGTCCTTGCAGGGACAAGCACTAAGGAGCCTATACAGCCACCTTGCACCAAGGCGGCCAGAGTTATAATTGTCCATGCTATCTGGCCGGCACTGGCTGACCCAAACTGGTTTATAAACCAAGCAGCACTATGTCCTGTAGCCTGTAGGGGGCTGGGGGGATGTTTCTTCAGATACAGCTAAGCCCTCTCCCAAGAGCGAGAGTAACGAAAATCTCCTAAGAGGGGGTTTTAGTCCATAAAAGAATAACCGAGAATCTTAGTTTTTTATTCCTGGGCAATGCACAGTGTCAGAATGTGCCCCAGCCTCTAAGCTTTCATACAAAGCAGTGGAAGGCAGGGGTGAGAGCCTGGTGGGGTGGGAGGGGTGGCAGGAGCCTGGAGCTCTTCCTTTTTCTCAGGATGGAGTTGGAACTCTGAGCCCCGTCAGGACTAAGTGCTCTGTCCAGAGATTTGAGTGCAAAACAAATCCACAGGTCAAGAAGGACCCTAACCACCCTTTACTTGTCAGCTCACTTGCAGCCAGCGCCAGCCTCTCTTCCCGTAAGGACATCCTTAAAATGGCTGATGGTCAACCTTGGCCTCGGAGAATCTGTGGCCACTTTTAAGAAAATCTCAAAACCACCACCATCATCAAACTCAGTTACAGGCAGTAAGGATTTTAAACTTCTTGAAAGTTCATGAATACATGAATGTCAAAATTAAACCAGTCTTTTGGCAATCTTCGTTCAGTTCTATTTTTGCATATCTATTTTTAGACCTCCTCTGTTTGTAACTTCCTCTCTCTGGAGCCTGGTATAGTAGCTAGAATTTGCCGGGTTACTAGTGAGCTTCCCCAAGTTCTCCCATTGCACCAGCTGCCCTCCACAGAGATGTCCCTGTCCCTTCTCTCTGGGCACATGTTTAATCTCAGTCTGCCTTCGTTCGGCTCCACGCAGCAACCCAGGCAAAGTTTTTGTGGGCCTGGGAGACGAGAGCCCGCACCAGGAAAGCCCAGTCAAAGGGAAGACAGCCTCTTTACTCTGGGGCCTGAAAGGCGTGTCACCTGATTCAGTGCCAACAGTAACCTTGGGGTAGGTATTACCACCATTCCTGTTTCGCAGGGAAGGAGCCTCACAGGTTAAATCTCTCGTTCAAGTAAATGTGACTAGGCAGGAGCAGGATTTGAGCCCAGGCCCAGCTGGGATAGAACAGGGATCAGGAATGAATGGGCTCCAGGATGGTCCTCTCTCACACCAGCCAGAGCCCCGCCTACCCCCAGAAGGCCTGGGCACTCTAGACCCTAGGGTCACCATAGCAGGAAAGCCCCAGGCAGGGTGCCATCTGCCTAGGTGACAAACCCAAGTCCCCAACCTCTCCCCGACCCAGGATAGGCAGCTCTGGACAGGGAAACTGAGGACTCAGTCAGCCACAGAACCCCTTGAGTCACCCCTTCCTGTGTTCTCCCTGCCAGAGCACTGGCTCCTCTGCCCCTGCGACATAGAAAGGCCACTGCCCTGACAGCTCTGGAAGGAGCCTGCGGGACCCAGGCCTGAGACCCAGCCTAAGGGGAGGGTGCCATGTGAAAGACCCTGCGGTTTCTCTTAAGCTGCCATTTATTGAGGTGCTCATAAAGGGGCCAGGCCCTGTGCTGGGGGTCTTCCGTGCACGGGACCACTCCGGCTTCCCGACCCTGCAGTACAGGTGTCGGGGCACCCGTCTCCTCACTGCTTCCCCGTCTCCAGCTCTTCCCACCTGTTAGAACCACTGAACCTCAGGCAGCTTAGGGAAACAAAAATGTCCCCGTCTCACTTCCTCTGTTACTTTTCCCTGTAGTTCAGTTTGCCCTTGCCAGGGTGCATTTCACGTGACATACTCTGAAACCTGGCGCTCTGGGTACTTTGCGCTCATTACTCTCAGACGAGGCCTGCAAAGATTAGAAATAATCAGCCTGGCTGTAGAGCAGAGGACTTCGGACCCGAGCGCTGCGTCAGCCTGGATAGGGCAGCTAGTTGTGCGCACTTCACAGACCTGAATCACTCATTTCCTGGGGCTCAAGTCCCCCAAAGCCCGTACGGCTTCTTCCTTCCCATTAGGTGAGGACGGAACCCCTGCCCCAAAGCTGGCAAGAAGACGGGGTGGTAGGCGATACATGGGGGGAGGCTGGTCTGGGGGTTACAGTGACTTACCCTGAGGAAGGCCTCCCAGTTCCTCACAGCACCCACTGTGGGTCTCAGAAATGGCATATTTTAAAACTCTGTCTTCCTAGATGCCTTACCTACCTAGAGGGTCTGAGGCATTGCACCCCAGATGGTGTTGGCTGCACTGAGTTGCAGGGCCCAGTCAGCCCCGGGACGCCCCGTGGGTGAATCTGCCTGAGCTCCCACACTCCCTGGCCGGCCAGCCAGTGTGCAGCCCCTGCTGCCTGAGTCCTGGGCCGCAACGCCCTCCCTGGGAACTTGAAGCCAGGGGACCCGTGTGCACTGAAGCTTCACCAGCAGTACTGCTTACCCAGCAGGAGCCGAGGCAGAGGGGGCTCCAGTGCAGGTGTTCCCCACCCAGGCCCCGGGGGCCTTCCTGCCAACTGGCCCCTTCTGGCAAGCTGGGCATAAAATGGGGCAGAACCATGGCTATGTTAGATGTTAAACGTTACGAGGAAGCTGAGTGAACAGTATACGGAAACTGTACCATCTCTGCAACGCAAGTGTAGGTCTAAAGTTATTTCAAAATAAAAGGTTTTAAAAAGGAAAAATGGGGGGAGGGGGTTCAAAGAGCAGTGGGTGGTGGGGGTGGGAGTGGGCACTGCCCTTCCAGGCAGTTCAGCAGCCAGCACCCAGGTTGGGGGAGAGGTTCTGGTGCCTGCAGGGGCTCCTCGGATTGAGCTCCTTGGAGATCAGGTGCCCCCCTGTGGCCAGCTTGGGGACAGGGGCGGGGCCTACAGGGGAATTGGTTTAGCTGCTCAGCAGCCAAAAGGCTAACCCTCCCATTCACTGTCTAGTGTCTCAGCAGCCAAGACCACCCTATTCAGCCAGTGCCAGAAGCCTGTGCCCTCGCCCCCAGCAAGAAGGGACTGAAGGGACTCTATTCCTAGACTATTCCCAGAAAGCTACTTTTGAGTTGGAGATCGGGTCCAGGGGAACCTTTCAGAGGCTTGTCTCTCTTGCCCCCAAAGAGCCCTTGGGCAGTCACCCTCAGTGTTCTCAGCCCCAGCTCTGGGTGGGGCCTGCAAAGGGGCAGAGACTCAGAACTTTGCCATGTGAGTGCAGGTGGAGCGGGGCGAGGGGCTGGGTGAGAGGAGGAGGGAGGGATAGAAGTGCAGAGAGGGGGTGTATGAGCAAAGAGTTGGGACCCAGAGGCCCAGACTAGGTCAGAAAGGCCCCGGCAAGTCTTGGGTGCACAGCACCTTTGGGAGGAGCTGAGCCGCTTCTGTCAACAGCTCCCACTTACCTCTTGCCTCTGTGCTGGACGCAGGGGAGATGGATGGAGGACGCTTGGAGGCATACAGCCCCCTGTGCCCAAGTGCCTGACCACCAAGACCTTGGAGTCTTCCATAGGGTCACCAACCTGTCCTCTACGGCCACCAGCCCACCCTAACCCAGCCCACCAGACACACCAACCAGCAGCCCCGAGTTCCAGGACTGCTGTATTGTGCAACCCCAGGGGTGCCGTTCTCAAAGCCTGGTTCTGGGCAGGCAGCAGGCAAGTGGGGTTTCAGGCCACACGGGGGCCAGGGCAGAGACGACTTGCAAGAAATGTGAGCAGAGGCCTTTTCAGCTGAAGACTCCTCAGTCAGCCCCTTCCTGGAATCCGAAACCGTCACTTGCTCAGCGCAGACATTTTAAATGATTAATCAAGTGCTGGAGGTAATGGAGCCTTTTTAGGCCCATCCATTTGTGAACGCACCTGTGCGCAGTCACAGCCCAGGAAGGCTAACAAGGAGACGCTAATACACAAAAAGACCGGCCTCCCACAGAGTTCCGGTATCTCCGGCCTTCTTGCTCCAGGAACTAGGAAGCCACCCCTTGGCCTCTCACAGTCCAGACCAGTGTTGGCACCCAGAGCTGTTCCTCAGCTGTTAAGACCACCACAGCCACGACAGACACCTTCCAAGAAGTGCCCCCAGTGGAAACGGGCTTTGCCAGAGGCAGGAGGCCCGTGGCCTGTGCTCGCCTCGGCGGCCCTCAGCCCACCTTGAGCGTCTGAGCCGAGAGAAGAGGCCCACCCAGCCTTCGCGGGGGCATCGGGACGCTGGCACAGCCCTCCTGCTGCTCGGACCGAGAGGCAGGGAGGGAGGGAAGAATCTTTCAGCATCTGAGGGATAAGTAAAATCTCGAGGTAGTAATAGGATGGATCCTGTCCCTCCACGAAGGGGTAGAGGGGAGAGCTCACAGCTTACTGAGGATTCGCTTCCAACTCTCCTTGAACGTACTTGTGTAGTGGGATCACTTATTACTCAGCACAGGGGGCTGCACTGGTGAGAAAAGTTGTCCTAAAGGCAGTGCCACTGTGCCACCTGCACAAGCCCATGAGCCCAGGTACGTATGCCGAGGGGAGAGTGATGGGGGGAGGGCGGCTAGGAATGGCAGAGGCGATCAGGGTGTGCGGCTCTCACTGGGGGCTGAAGGTTAAGAGCAGGAGAGGCCAGAAATAGCTCCCACTGTGGGGCGGGGGGCTGGGGTATGTGGCTGGCGGCACTGGCGCAGCCTTGGCCCAGGCTCTGCAGCAGCAGCTGCGTTTGGCTGCCGAGCTCGCGGCCTTCCCCGGGCCGCCTGGGCCCTGCCTCTGCCCGCCCTGTTCCTCACGCCGCCTCCTGTAGCTTCAGCTCTGGCCTCATTGTCCGTTCTGTGAGGCTGAGAGTCAGGTGAGGCCGTGTTTCCCAAGTCTCTGTCCCTTTCTCGGCTTCAGTGTCCCAAGATACCCACTCCAAGACAGATCAGTCTGGGAGCTGACCAGCCAATTCACCTGCCCACTCACGATGTCACTGGCTCCCCCCATGCCCCCGCTGACCAATCATTCAGCCTGCCATCACTTTCCAAACAATGCCTAGTGTTTATGTGGATTGGTCTGGAAAGGGTGAGAGCGTGCTGACCTGTGTGTAGGTCCCTGTCTGACATCTCCAGAAGTGTAGCTGTCACCATCCTACGAGGGACGCAGTTGCTAGAGAAAACCAAGCAGCCATCTCAGCCCAGACCGAACATTCTGAGAGTTTGACCAGAGTCTAGTGATCCCAGGCTCATCTCACCCGGAGCGTCCAAAGGAGGAATGGGACCCGGTCCCCTACCCCGGCTCAGTCATAAGGCCAGCTTGCACCCTAGCCGTGTCCACCCCAGTCAGTCCTGTGAAGAGTAGAGCTGACAGCAAAATTTTTCATAAACAGCAAAGCCAATTAAGTAGGCTGACATTGTGCCAGTCTGATAAGTGGGACTGCACTGCCGTCACCTCCCTATGGTCCTTTCCTTGGGCTTGACCTGCTGGGACAGGTTTGGTTGTAGACCCTGGAACAACAGATGCCTTGGATGGTAGAACTGCAGATGACACTGCTTAGGGGATCACAACAGCTAGTCATTTTTTTCACTAAGAAGAGGATGCTGAGCTCAAAGAAGGGAAGTAACTTGACTGAGGTCGTGTGGTAATCAGACAGGCCCTGGGAGGCTTGTCACCCAACCCTTCAGCCTTCTGGCCCAGTGCTCTCTGCACATGAAGATTAGGCTCATTTCAAATCACACAGCAGCCTGGCTGCAAGTGACCTGAAACGTGCCTACATATGGAATGGAAGGGCGGCAGGCCTCTCTTCCTGTGCTGGAGGGCAAGATCTGGTCCTCGCTCTGCTCCAGAGTATGTCCCCAAGAGAGGAGGGATCCCTCCTGGCAGCCACTGGGCAGTCTCCGGGCAGGTGAGCTGGTGTGCTGGCCCAGACCAAGGCACGTCCTGGGGGTCGGGAGGACCAGTGGCTGGACCCTCCCCCTCAAGAGATGTACCTCTGACCTTTCTTTGGCCAGCCACCCACCCTTTGGGTTGCTTTGTTGTTTAAGGACAGTATGTTTGTGGACTCTGGAGGGGCACTGCCCAAGTCCCAGTCCTGACGCTGCCACCAACAGGCAATCTGACCCTGAACGAGTCACAGCTTCCCTGCGCCACGGTCTTCTCACTTGCAGAATGGGAAAAGCAGTGCCTAAGAGCTTACGTTTTATGGCAGAAACAAGACAATGTAAAGTGCTTGGCCCAGAACCTGGCCTAAGTGAAGGGAGGACTTAACAAACAGGGGCCACAGTGCGGCGACGCCCTGCAGAGGAGACCCCCGAAACTTACATTGGGTCTGTGTGTGGGGAGGGCCTCCTCCAACCGGTCCATATATTCAGATTAGCATTTGTACATGTGGCCCCAAATCATCACAGGATGACAAAGGCAGAGGACCAGGCAATGCAAGTTCAGCACAGCTGCTCACGGGAAAAGGGAAGGAAGACCCAGGGGCGGGGAGACGCTGTGTGTGCTGGGGGCTGGGGAGGCTACACACAGCCTGAGCCGTTGAGACCCCTCAGAGACTGGAGAGGGTGAACTATTTAGAAACATCCCATTTCCGTAGATAAAGGGAGTAAGGAATCCCTTCCACATAGTACGTGAGCATTTGCTTCGATGCAGTGAGCGTGACTGTCATTAAGACAGTGTAGACACTAAGGTCCGCAGGGAGAACTGAGTATGAAACATGGTATGAGAGCACGGTCAGCTTAGAAGGGAAGCACACAATTTAGAGACTGAAGAGTAAGGTGTTTCTCCTTATGCAAAAAAAAAAAGAAAAAAGGCCATTTGTGTGTGATCAGCCCACAACTGAATCTCAAAAATTCCACTAGGACTGGTGGCCTTGTTAATTGACTCTCAGGAAAGGAACTGAATTTTCTGGGGACAAGAGAGTCTTTAAAGAGGCAGCTCTCTCCAGCCTGTTTTTAATCTAGGAAAAGAAAATGCAGAAATGGGGTAAAGGAGCCGACAGCATTTTCTGTCCATGATCCCAGAATATTAAAATGAAAGGACCATCCGCATCCTCCTCCTCCCACCCTCACCTCCCAGGTGGAGATGCTGCCTAAGACAAGATGGCCGCTGAGGAGCCAAGCAGGGCGTGTGAGAGGGAACGCACAAGGGCACGCCACTTTCCTCGCGTGACACTCAGTGCAGTGCTGGGAGCTGACCAAAGGCACTTTCCAGGAAGACCATGCTATTCTACAAGTGAGAAAGCGGAACTCACCCCACTTACATAACAGATAAAATAAGCACCTCCCCCTCAAACACACACACTAGGACCAACCAAGAAGAGGCCGAAACCAGGGCCCACATCCCCACTACCAGCTGGGAATCGGGCAGACCCAAGCTGAGGGCCTGGCTCTGCTCTTCATGGCTGGGTGACCTCTTCGTTGCACTGGACATCTTGGAGCCTCTGCTTCCTCCTCTGTAGGAAGGAAGGAGAGTTGTAGAAGCTACTGCCTTATTATATAACAGAAAAATTTGATGAGGACAAAGGCATTAAGTCAGAAAGATCTGAGTTTACAAATGAGTTTCATTATAGGGATTCTTAGGTCATGTAGTGTATTTCAAATGTTATCCTTCATAATTTGATACACGTTCCGCAGTTTATGTCGCAGAACTAAAGAACGGGGGGCCGGGGGCTCAGGAGCAGCGTCTGCATTTGTGGCTGCTGGCCCCACAGCCCGCACCCGAGCCCAGAGTGCAGGGGCCCCCGTGCCCACGGCCGCGCCACAAGCTGACAGGAGGCTCGAACAGCGTGGGGGTGGGGCGAGATCTATCCAGATGAGTTTGGAAAATGAAAAACTTACAGATAATTTTAGTTTTTTGTAAATCTGTGGAGATAACCAAGAGCGTCTCATGTTGGTGAGAGAAGCCACTAAAAGGCAAACTTGAATGGTTTACTAGGGTGACAGCCCCATTTCTGTTGCACAAGACGTTAGCAAATAATCTCATATACCCAGAGGGGGAGAAACAGGGGCTCTTCTAAGAGTAGAAGAGTTTGGAGAGTAGAAAGCAGTTTTTCCTTCATCCTATAGTCAGCCAAGAGACAGGGGATGGCCGGGCAATGATGGGCAGGAGTACACAGGATGAGAACGCAAGCCCAGGTGGTTCCTAGGCACCCACTGCTGCTGAAGTTACTACCGTTGCCTCAGGCAGATGAGAGAAGCCCGGGCGTGAGCCAGGTCAGACTCGCCAGAAAGACCAAAGAGTGAGGGTGGGGTCCACAAGTATGAGAAGTCCTGATGTCGGGGGTGACATTACTATAGCAGAAGGGAGGAAGCAATTCATTGTATTATGAATATATTTCTAATGCAGTATTGGAGAAGTAAGTGTGAATGGGGCTGCTATGCCAGGCAGAAGAAATGAAGGAAAATCCAGAGGGGAAAAAAGAACTGATCATGTGCAGGCCTGGGCAGCTGTAGATCCTGTGGCAGGGGAGCTAAGGCCCCAAGGCGGGGAGAATCTGCTATTGGCTGGCCAGCCGTCATGGTCTTGCTCACAATCTGCTCATGGAAACCAAGGCTGTGAATGACGGTGGCTCACCTGACCCAGAGCACGGCCTGGCCCACAAGCCCCTCATTATTCCAGTCATCGTTTCATGGCTTTTCCTACCCAATGCGATGTAGACCACACCTCATTTACCACCAGAGTTCAAAAGACACCCATGTTGTGAGTTGTAAGCTAAGGCTTTAACTCTGGAATAATCACAACACAGCCAAGGAAGAGGCAGGCTGCCTCGCACCATGAAGGTCTGTAGCTCGTAAGGGCGAGCAAGTGGCCCCCTGAAATACCCGTGAGACCCCATAATAATCAACGGATTAATCCAAGTCTAATCAAAATCCCAGCAGTATATTTTGTAGATAAGCTAATTCTAAAATTTATGAAAAGGCAAGAGAGCTAGAGTAACAGTTTTGAAAAAGAATAAAGTTGGAGGAATGCCATTGCCTTACTTTAAGATTTAATGCAAAGCGACAATAGTCAAGACAGTTATGGTACTGGCCAACGGATGGACACACAGACCAAAATAATGGGAGTGAGAGGACAACAGACCCACATGAAGACGGCCAACTGATGGTTGATAAATGTGCAAAAGCAGTTCAATGGAGAAAGGTTAGTCTTTTCAAACAAATGTTGAAAAGTTGGCATGCAAAAAACTACAAAATCTCAACCATCTTAAACCTTGCATTTTGTATTCAAACCCACAGCAGATCATACATTTAAATGTAAAACATAAAACTATAAAACTTAGAAAAGAAAACATAGAAGAGAATCGTCATGACCTGGGGTTAGGCAAAGAGTTCTCAAGATCTGACACAAAGCATGCTCTAGAAAAGGAAAAAAAAGCAAGATAAATTAGACTTAATCAAAATGTAAAACTTTGGCTCTGTGGAAGACACTGTTAAGGGGATAGTCTCCAACAAAGGATTTGTATCTAGAATATTAAAGACTGAAAACTACACAGTAAGAGCCCTGACCAGTGCGGCTCGGTTGGTTGGGCATTGTCCTACAAAGTGAAAGCTCGCTGGTTCGATTCCTGGTCAGGGCACATGCCTGGATTGCCGGTTTGGTCCCCAGTTGGGGTGCATGTGAGAGGCAACCGGTCAATGTTTCTCTCCTCTCCCTCTCTCTAAAAATAAATAAATAAAATCTTAAAAAAAACAAAAAATACTCCACAGTAAGAGAACAACAA
The DNA here is from genome assembly GCA_004026545.1 of Mormoops blainvillei. NCBI lineage: Eukaryota > Metazoa > Chordata > Mammalia > Chiroptera > Mormoopidae > Mormoops > Mormoops blainvillei. The sequence goes on from PVJD01000477.1 coordinate 355,413, forward strand.
TTTAAAGTGGGCCAAAGACTTGAACAGACACTTCACCAAAGAATATGAAAGGAGGGCAAATAAGTATTTGACATCATTATTAGGCATTTAAAAAGGCAAATTAAAACCACATGAGATAGCACTATTACACTTGTGAGAATGGCTAAAATGAAAAAGTATAATATCAAGTACTGGTGAGGATAACAGAGCAACTGGAACTCATTCATTACTGATGGGAATACAAGTGATACAGTCGCTCCGGAAATCAGTAGAGGTTTCTTAAACACAGTCAGTCATATCCAGAAATTCCACTCCTGCGTAGTACATTCCCCTTAGAGATGAAAATTATGTTCACAGGAAAATATACACATAAGTTTAGAATCACCAAAAAGTGGAAATAGCCCAGCAATAAAGTACCCTCTAGAACTTAACGACACACGAGCAGTTACACACTGATTTTGCCCGTGAGGCAGTATCCTAGAAGGACATCCCGGGACAAAACCCACCCCACCAAAATCTCTGGGCTTGGCCAAATGTACTGGAAAATCTGGAAAGACCAAAGGTTTTCAAACGCATTCCTCAGGTCCCTGGGGCTCCATAAAAAGGCAGGGGGTGGTCCCTCCTCTCTTCTACTGCAATTCCATAGTATCTGTTTCCCATACTGGAGTTGCATGTAAAGTTTCTTTTGAAAACATACTAGAAGAGTTGGAAAACCATCAGTAAGTCCGAAATGGTAGTCACGAGGGCTCTATACTGCTGCCGGTCAACGGGGCCTCTGCAGAGCACGGATGGTCACGTGCTTGGTTATTTACCTCATGGGCCCTCCAACAGCCCCCAGCCCCCCAGCAGACACACTCTGCTGGAGGAGCAATATCTTGTCTATCTAGGTTCAAAGCTGAGTGACATTAGCCTGATTCCCTTGCTTGGCCTTTCTGGAACTTGTTGCGTGCTTCTCTCCACGTCAGCAAGCCTTTCGAGCCTTCATGACCGGCTGGTTCTTTGTACCTCTTGTCTCTTCCATGTCTACACAATGTCTGCTTTCCTCCAGACCCAAGGAGCCCTGTCTCTGGTCCTAGCAGTCCTGTCTTCCCTCTGTTGGTGTCCTTCACAGAACAGGAACTGGAGAGAAGTCCACCCCTCCTTGATGATAGTGTGGCAAAGTCCAGTAGACATTTCTGAGTTCTCGCCTCACCTGACCTCCCAGCAACATTTGATGCTACTGACCACTACTTTCTTAATACCAATTCTCTCCACTTTCAGGACACCCCATCCTACCGGTTTTCCATCTCCGACTCCCTTACAGGTTCATCATTTACAGGTCCACTTCAGTTTTCCTTTAAAGCTCAGCCCCACACTGCCACCTTTTCTTTTCCCTCTGTATTTGTACCCAGCTTGATTTCATTCGCTCCCACGGCTCCAGTTACCCCCACGATGCCAGTGTTTTCCACATTTATATCTCCAGCCCAGCCTCTTCTCCAAGCTCCGGGCGTACATACAACTGCTAACATGACATCTCCACTTGAATGTCTCAGTCTCCTTCACACCGCAATCTAACATGTTCATAGCTCACCTTGATTTTTTCCCTCCAAACCAAATGTGGTCCGTTTTCCTTGCTCCCATCCTCCACAAATAGCTCTACTAGGCATCAATTTCCAGTCAAAAGCCCAGGACTCATCCCTGACTCTCTCTCCCTTCTTCAATCCCTATATCCAGTCCATCACCAAGTCCTGTTGATTTTACCTCCAGACATCTCAAATGCGTCCGTGTCTCTCCATCATTTCCCCACGTGAACTTGAGCCCCCTTCCAAACGATTCTCTTACATGGAAGCCAAAAGGCTCTCTTAAAATGCAAATTTGATCACATCATCCCTTTGCTTGAAACCCTTCAATGGCCACCATCACAGGACAAAAACCAAATCCCTAACTGGGTCTATGGTCCCCTTGTCTTGCCCCTGCCTCTTTCTCATCTGTTCCCAGCATCAGTTTGCTCTCTACTGCACTGATTCTAGTTTCTCAAACGAGCCATGTTCTCTCTTGCCATTGGGTCTTTGCACCTGCTCTTCCTACAACCATTTTTGCCTATTAACAGTTATTCACCTTTCAGATTCTTCCCAGACTGTGCAAGATGGCCCCCTTTTATGTTTTAATAGCAATACATACCTTCTCTTCATAGGAAAATAGACGATCAGTTATTACCTGTGGTATCATTTAATGGCTGGTTCCCTCACTACAGTGTCAGCCCCATGAGAACAGGGATGGAGTCTCTTCTGTGTGGCCCATCACCTAATACACTGGCACTCTTCAGCATTTACCGAATGCATGTGGGTCCTTGTAGACTGTAGGTGATTTGCTGGGAGTGTGTCAGGGGCCAGTCGAAGAACTCCTCCCAGTTTAAAGTGCTTCAAGGCAATGCTGTGATAAAACTGGGTTAGAGTTTTCTAATCTGTGACCCTACTGGAGCGAAGAGATTATTTTCACCAAAAATGTATTTAAAAAAAGAAAAACAATTCATACACAATTGCATTAAAAAACTATAATGTACCTCAGAAGAAATCCAATTTTAAAACTAACGAAGAATATGCAAAAGCTTTACAAAGAAAATTATATGACTTTATTGAAAGATATAAAAGACAAAAATAAGTGGAGAGATACCACGTTCATGACAGGAAGAAAATCCTGTAAATATGTCAACTCTTTCCTCAGTTACTCTGTAAATTGCGTGTCATCTCAGTTAGAGCCAAACATGGTGATTTTCCATAGACTCTAGCCAAGAAAATTCTGAGGTAGACAAACGGGCACGTACTGGGGCTGAGGACAATGCTTAGCACACCAGACTTCCGATTCTAGCCCAGTCATACGTGGAAGCTTGGCGTATGATGAAGCTCTTTCCAAATCAATGGGTAGAGATGACCTAATCAGTACGTGGTATTGGCACTCTCAAAAACGGGAAAAGAAAACCAGAGCCTGTACCATGACCGAAAATAAATTTAGGTGGACTAAAGATTCCATGTGAAAAAACTTTAGAAGGAAACATAGGCTTATCTTTATGCTCTTAGAATAGAAATTTATTTTTCAAAGAGTAAAACACACAAAGCATGAGGGAAAGATCGGTAAATATGACATTTAACAACTCCCATACTAGAAAATACACTATAAGGAAGATTAAGAAACAGATCAGGAGAAGATATATGCAAACCTATAAAAGTGACAAATATTATTAGTACGTGGAAATATTTAACGACTCCTTACAAATCAGTAAGAAGAAAAACAAATAGAAATGAGCTAAGACTATATGAAAGCAATTCACAAAATCTGTAAAAGCAAATCACCAAAGTTTTATACTTTTATACCCAAGGTCACTAGTAATGAGGGAAGTGAAATTGGAATAGTGAGATACCATTTCACACCCATCGCAAGTGCTAAAACTTAAAAGTCTGTCGGATCAGGTATTTTTCAAAGAAAGGAAAAAATGGAAATTGTGTAGCACTGGTCGTTTATTCCAGTCACAGGAGGCGGCACGCCCGGAGGGAGCGCTTGGGTCCTGGCCGCTCAGTCCAGGTTTTCCAGGAGGCAGCAGCAGCAGAGGGCAGCCCAGCATGCAGCCAAGGCCGCCTGACACCCGGTGTCGTCCTTCTTCCTGTCCTGTTCCACCACGTACACTGGGGGCAGGGGAGGGGGAGGGCAGGGGAGAGAGAGACCCAGTCAGGGGGGAGTATGAGCAGCAGCACCCTGTGCTGATGGCGTTTAGCACACGGCCTCGGAGACAGTTGGCGCTCGGCCCGCTCCAGACTGCTGCCCCACCAGCCGGGGGCCACGCCTGCCTTGGGTCACTGGTCCATTCCCGCGTCTGGCACACCGTTTCTTGAATGTGTGAATAAAGGTGACATCTGCTCAGCAGCTGTCAGGCCATTTTTTTTCTGCCACCTCCCCTTCCCCGAGGGGACTGAAACCCAGACCTGCACCCTTCTTGATGCTCGACCAGTGATCCAGTTTGCAGTGAGCCCCGGCCTGCATGTGGCAGGCACTGGCTGAAAGCTTTATACATCATCTCATTTAATCCTCACAACAGCGCTGTGTCACTCTCCTCACTTACAACTCTCAACACTGTCTGTGAGTGTGAACTGGTGGAGCCCCTTTGAAAGGGAAGTGGGGTGGTGGGTACATACAACTCTGACCCAGAAAATCTGTACCTAGGGTTTTCCTACAAAAATAATCCTCCCAGTGTGCAAAGGTAGGTGGGTGCTGTGATTGCTGCTGTATCAAAATAACACCAGACTAGCAATAACCTCGATGTCTGCCAACTGGAGACTGATTAGCTACATCGATGCATACCACGTCACAGAATACTGAACAGCCACTAAAAAGAACTAGGTGGTTCTTCCATGTTGCCAACAAATTAAGCAAGAGATAAAAGCAATGTATACAGCAGTGGTGTGTTTTATTTGCACAATGAAAAGGATATACACATAGAAACACATATACACACACAAGTTTCTGAAAGTACAAGAAATTTAGAGGAGGGGTAGAGGCTGTTGCTTTGCATTTTACGTTTTTCTCAAATCCAGGCTTGTCTGATTCTGCAGCCACACTCAAAGCTGCTCCTCTAGCGCCATTGCCATGGTCCTGCTGGCGGGAGGGAGGGCCTGACCGGTTCTAGCACACCTTGGACCTCTTCTAGCCTCTACCATAAGTACTAGCTCCAAGGGCTTTGGGGGCAGCTGGCATTGCCCAACCTGGGCTCCCTGGTGGCACTGGCCTCATTCCTGGATGGCCTTCTCCATGTTACTGTTACCTAGACAACGCCCTTGGCCCAACTCTGCCTAACCTGCGCTTCCAGTTATTCTCGCTCCTCTCATGGCCTGATCTGGCCCCTGTGGCCCGGAGTCCTACCTATCAGATGTGCCTTCAGTGCAATTCTGACACCTCCCTCAGGCCTTGCTGACTTTCAACGCTGGACAAATGCTGGGGAGCAGCAGATATATCAAATGGCATTCCTCCCTCCAGCTCACAGACCAGAGTGCCCTGCCCTGGTGTAGTTCTAAGCTTGAGGCCCTCGCCTCGCCACGCCAGGTCCCAAACAGCCCACTGCTAGGGTTCCTTTTGCATGTCTCCCAGTCCAGCAATACCAGCGGGTGGTATTTCAGGATTTACCAAACCACTTCCAGCCTCTTCCTCCCCTTTGGGTTTGGGTTTAGGCTGGAGCAGGCAGTTAGGAGCCCACCTGAGCCCGGTCCTGGAGAGGGCACCAAGGGAGCAAGTATAGCCAGCCTCTGCGAACCCCTGAGGGTTCAATGGTCTTCTAGGGGCCCCCTTCGGGTCCCTCACCAGCCCCTGGCTCCCCTGTCTCTGCTCACCCATGACAGCGAACATCACCCGCGTCTCCTCTCCCTCCTCAGCAGGGCCCCCCCATTCATGAAGCCCCAAGCTGCTGCCGTCCACCTCTGCCAGCCTGCCAGCCTATCACCTTAGCGGTACCCGTGTCAGGAACTGCAATGACTACTCACTCATCTGACCCTGAAAGTAGTGTCCACCTCACACCTTGGCCTTCTCTTAACACCAGCAACATCCACCGGGCTCACTGTCTGCTTTGTCCTGGAAGTATCCCCTCCACCTTTCTGTTCTGCCTCTGGGTCCCTCCAACACCAGCCTGGGTTGCTGGGCCATGGGACGAAAGCGTCCTCAGCCCAAGCTGCCTGCTGCCCCTAGACTCAGCCTTCATCATTCTTTTCATCACCATCGGACGGACGGCTGAAAAGTCCTGCGCATTCACAGGCAGAGAACACACCATGGCTCCATGTTATAGAGGAGGCAGCTGCATGAGGGAGGGCTAATGGCGTGTCCAGAATCAACCAGACGGTAGCATTCGCGCGTTGGTTTTCTGACTCCTGATGCAGCGCGTTCCCACTGTTCTAAACCGGACTGCCCATCGTGTCACTCCTTTGCTCAAAAGCATCTGGGCTTCTCGTTCCTACGGCACTTCCTCCTTGGCCACCTAGACCATTTAGTCAGACTGCATGGATCCCAGGGGTCTCTATCTGGCCATGTTCAGCGACCCCACTACCTAGCCCTACCTGTAAGGACTCCAGGTCCCTCACAGCCAAATCACCTTGCTTTTGCAAGACCCGGCTCAACCCACAAGGAAGGCTGCTTCTCAGCGCAGCACAGCTCAGCCGCCTGCCTCAGCCTCGCATGGCATAGTTCCCCTTCAGGAGACGCGTGCTCTTTGGGAAGCTCTTTTCATGAGTCAGGGAACCCAGTTCTAGGCACATGCACAATGTGAAGGCTAGTACTTGGCTGATTAATAATCAAAGAAAAGAGTTAATTCTATGTGCTGAAATTCGTCTGGGCTTCAAGCACCAAGGCCTGTAGTTCGTGGTTGCGGAGCTGTGGTCTCTGGAAAGCTGGGTGAGGACAGCTTTGCTGTGAGGAGGCAGGAGCCAACTCAGGGCTGTATTCACAGGGCAGAGACTAAGCTGCCTGAACCCCTAGCAGGGCCGATGGTCGCAGCTGGCAAGGTGTGCATTAGCACATCCTTTGGGGGTCCGGGACTGCCCAACCCTGCAACACACAAAGTGACAAGCCGCAGAGGGCTCTGGCTGTGTTCCCATAAAAGCTCTGTCCCACCTCCCCAGACCTCTTCCTTATCAAAGCTGGCCCCAGCAGTTCCAACACATCTTCCCAGGAGCCCAAGGTTCGGCAAGTAGTAGTAGGTGGGCTGGCCAGGTAGCTCAGTTGGTTAGAGTGTCATCCCAATATGTCAAGGTTGTGGGTTTGGTCCCCAGTCAGGGCACACACAAGAAGCAACCAGTGAGTGCACAAATAAGTGGAACAACAAATTGATGTTTTTCTCTCTTTCTCTAAAAATCAATTAATCAATAAAAAAAATACTTAAAAAAAAGAAGTAGTAAATGATGTGTGTGTGTCTGTATAGGTGGAGTAGGCAGTGGGTTCTCATTAGATTCTGGAGAGAAGCAGCGTCCCTACCTGCCACTGTCACTCCAATCCAGGTCATAATTCCCAGACACTGTTCCCATTTAGTAGGAGGAACCACATAGGATTTCAGAACAGAAATTTTAATAAGACACATCAAATTGGATTGAATAGGCTAATCTACTCATTGGCCATGTAACCTTGGGCAAGTGATGACGTCTTATTGCCTCAGTTTCCTCTGCTATAAAATGGGAGTAACACTGGTAATCTATACTCCACAGGGTTGCTAGGAAAATGAAGAGACCAGGCATGTACTGGGTTGGCCAAAAAGTCCATTTAGTTTTTTCCTTAAAATAAAAGACACATTTTTTCACTTTCACCAATAACTTTATTGATTTGGATACTGTGAGTATGTTGGCTACCTCTCGTGTGGTATAAGTTGATTGTTCTCAATTAATGTCTCAATTTGATCGCTGTCAACTTCAACTAGTCTACCTGGCCATGGAACATCACCCCAGCCAGAAATCTCTAGCATGAAACTTCACAAACCACTTCTGACTCGTTTGATCAGTCACAGCACCTTCTCCATACACTGCATAAATCATTTTTTGTTTTTCAGTTGCATTTTCACCTGTCTTGAAATAATAAAGCATAATATGCCAAAAATGTTGCGTATTTTCTTCCACCTTCAATATTAAAACGGCTGCACAAAGATTCACCAATTTTGATGCTTTTTAAACAATGCACACTGATATGACAGCTGTCACAATACGGTCTAACGAAACTGTTTCGAATGAAGTTAAAGACAACTAAGCACCACTAGAGCCATCTTAGGAAAAAAACCACACAAACTTTTTGGCCAACCCAATATAATACTGAGCAGTGCCTGACCCACTGTAAAGCACTCAATAAATGTTCATTGTTGCTGTTATTCAAATGCCAATGATCTTCAGGCAGACCTCTCCTCTGACTGAGTAAAGACAGACCGAGACAGGCAGAGAGAAGGAGGGCTCACCTGGACTCCGGGGAGAAGCCTCAGAAATGAACCAGAGGCGGGGAGGCACAGTCACAGCCTGTGCTGGGAGCAAAGGGCCTGCAAGGCCAGCTGGGCCTTCGCTGTCCGGAGGAGTTAAGAGACGGGCAGCGTAAGGGAGCGAGTGAAGAGAGCCCGGCCCCCATCTCCAGAAGGGCCTAAGAACTGGAGGGGGCACTGCTAGGAACCCAAGGTCCTGCCTCACCCCAGCTCACACATACACATACACAAGTCCTTGTCACCTTGCCTTTGGCCTCAACCCACCACATGGCATCAGAGCTCAGGTTTGGGGTTAGGGAGACATGGTCACATCTTTGAGAAGTACGCCTCTGGGAAGTTCAGACAGGGCTCAGAACAGAGCAGCTCCCCAGAGCAGAAGAAAGGGAGCTGAGATACTGAGCTTGGGACAGAAGAGGGACCTGGCTAGCAAGGGAACAAACAGGACAGCCACACAGGGGTTGTGACCCAAGCCCACAGACAGACCTGCATCCTATCAGGCCCAGTCTAGTGACAACCTACCCCTTCCACTGAAGGCCCAGGTCCCCAGGCTCTGCGGCCATTCGCCCCAGCAGGAAACCTGCCTAGACCATCTGCCACTCCTTAGCCTTCCCGTACAGACGCTGCCACCTGTGAGCGGAGACACCAGCCTGCCTTCCAGAATCTGCACCCCACAAACAGCATCTTCCTTCTCTCCCTACCAGAGGAAGGGGCTGCCTGCCCCAGGGCCGAAAAGCGCCCCCTGGCCTCCCTGCCAGCTCCAGGAACAGCTGCCTCATTCATTAGCGGGCCCCTCCCAGGGCTTAGGCCAGGAACCTCGTTTGGGGTTGGGTTACGGTGTGGGAGGCTTTTCCACGCCCCACACAGATCTTTCTGATCCTCTGAGAAGCATCTGATCTGCTGTCTGGCAAACTCCTCCCTTCATCCTCCAGCATCTACCACAAACCCAAATAAGGCGACCGCCGGGGGACTAAAAACTGCGGCCACAGTGCGGAGTGTGTGCTGGCGCCTTCCCCACGCACCCGCACCTCAGACTCATCTGCACTTCTGCACTCCTTCCTCCCTTCTAGGTTTAGGCTCCAGTTCCGCCTGCCCCGACATGGGCCCTCTGCTTCCCCTCTCTGAGCCTCGTGCTGACCTGTAAAAAGCGGGCTTGATAGCCATGTCTGTAGTGAGGCTCCAAAGAAACGAGAATGAGTTGGCAACAGATACACTTGACCCCATCCTCTCCCCTGCCAGCCCCGAAGCCATATGCCCGGGGCAGCAGGAGCAACGACAGTCCGCCTGAGGAGAGCAGAAGAAACTCGTAGCAGAGGATGTCATCCTCGTCCTCCTCCTCCTCCCCTGCATCGCCAGGCTGGGTAATGCCCGCCACCTAGAGGCTCCTGGCATCTCCTCCGAGGGGCCTTCCTGAGTCCGGCCCATCAAGATGTTTCTGAGTCTGAAGTGCTGCTAACACACTGTCATTACAATCATTTGCAAACAGCCTTAGAAATATCGAGCAGTCCTGAGGAAAGAATGTGGCACTGAGACAGAGACGGGCCCAAGGGAAGTCTTCAGGTGAAAGGGTGGGCTACAGCACAGTGCACGTTACCGAGTGCCCAGAACAGAGCTGGGGCGGGGGCGGGGGGAGGAGACTCCCCCTTTGTATGCCAGCAAGGTCTGCATTCTTGTGTCACTGGAACAGAACAGGAGAATAGGACTGTCTCAGAAATGGCTGGTTTATCATCAGGGTTTCCAATTGCCCTAACTAGACTAGGAGCTCCCCAAGTGCTGGGTACATGTCTTCTCCACGAGCTGCCCCACAGGGCCCGAGACACAGGGAGGGTAGCGCGAGGGGGACAGGAGCCAGGAACATAAGTGGCAGTCAACACACAGCACCACAAGCCTCCAGCTGGGGAGCGGTAGCTACAGCAGATGGTAGCAGGGTCCCTACCCCCTCACAAGGGTCGTGCGGCCCATGGTCTGGGGCCTCACCCTGTCACGGGCTCAGATTCTAGGGGGGCACTGTTGATTGTTCTTAGTGGCTTTGGCCATGCACAACAGGTTGGAGTTGGCTCCTTCATAGGTTTGGAGAATTTCTAATAAGAAATTAACACAAACAATAACCATGTGACCACCGAGATAAGAATTTCACAACCAGCCATCTCCGCTTCCTAACTGGCCAGGCAAACACAGAGGGGTATCGGCCTCAGGAAGTCTTTTCCAGAGGCGGAGAGACCCCTGACAGGACAGCTGAATCGATCCATCAAGAGCCCATTATTGCCCAGGTGTGCGCACCTCACCAGTTCCTGAGGGCCCCAAGGCTGCTTCCAAGCTGATATAGGGAAAACCAGACCTTATGATAGCTCTAAATGCCAAGGTATTTCAGATAAAGATTTTACTCTCCCCAGGGGAAAAAAAATTACATATAACTCTAATCATGCTAACTGTTGTGGAAGAACTGGATGAAATGAAAGCAGACTAAAAGAACCAGCAGAGCCCCGGCTGGTGCGGCTCAGTGAATTGAGCGCCGGCCTGTGAACCAAAGGGGTCGTGGGTTCCATTCCTGGTTGCCAGTTGCAGGCCAGGTCGCCAGTAGGGAGCGTGTGAGAGGCAGCCACACATTGATGTTTCTCTCCCTCTCTTTTCCCCTCCTTTCCCCTCTCTCTAAAAATAAAATAAAATAAAATCTAAAAAAAAAAAAAAGAACCAGTAGACAGGGAGGATACTTCCATGCCTACACAAGCTGCCACGAGTGCAAGACAAGTGGCCTCAGCCTCAGTTGTTAGTGGGCTCAGGTCCCAAGATGGAGCCTGGTCTGGGGACAAGGCCAAAGGATCAGCCCAGCTGGGCCAGGAGGGGCAAAGTCAGTAAGAGCCTTCATCCCCTAGAGCAAGGCAGTTGTAACAAGGTGCACTGCCTAATGCCATGCCCGCCTCCAAGGGACAAGGGTGCCCCCACAATCACACTAAGTGTTGTCAATGACAGGTAATACGTACAACTGAAATTCTAACATTGTGAAAGCCTATCAAATATCAAAATGCAAGATGATGTTACAAGTGACCAGCTGTGGTTATGGTGGAGTCTAAAATTAGATGGTGAGTAAGGCTGACTTTTGATCTGCAATTCTACCCTCAGTGAAGAAGGGTGATTCATCAGAAACTGACCTTCAAAGACACCTTGCTCCTGTCTTTTAAAGCACCCAAAAGAACTGAAAGCAGGGGCGGGAACAGGTGTTTGTTCATAGCCACCCCTTGTCGTAGCATATTCCCGATAGCCAGGAGGCGGTGACAGCCCCGTGTCCATCGATGGAGGAATGGACAAGCAAAATGTGGTCTATACACACGATGGAATATTATTCACCCTTGTAAATTCTGCCCCAAGCTACGATATGGGGGAACCTTCAAGAGATTATGCTCAGTGAACTAAGCCAGACACGGGAGGACAAGTGCTGTATGATGCCGCTTACACGAGGTCCCTAGGGCAGTCAGATCTGTAGACAGAAAGTACGGTTGCCAGGAGTTATGGGGGGGAGTGTATCTTTCAGTGGGTACGGAGTTTTAATTTGGGAAGATTAAAGTGATAGTTGCATAACAATGTGAATGTGCTTAATGCCACTGAACTGTGTACCTACAAATTGTTACAATGATAACTTTATGTTAACAATATTTTACCACACACCAAGAAACCCTACATTGTTTCCTCTGCTTATTCCTGAGGATTCCAAGTACCTCAACACCCTTGGGAGGAAAGACACCAGGGCTGAGCCTCACGGCAGGCAAAACTCCGTGTGCCTCCAGAGTTTCGGTGTTTCCTCCGTGGGCCCAGGGACGTTCTGTTCCACAGCAGTGTCAGGTCTCTGGTTCGGTCGAGTGAATCAATCCTGCAGCCTCCTGGGGCCAGCTTGGACTCCAGCCAACTCGAGGCACATCCCAGTCATCCAAAAAGTCCACTCTGCCTGCCTGTGTGCCCCCTGCACTCCTGCCCGAACACTCTTCCAGACTGTATCTTACAAGCAGAGGATGTACTGAAGGAGAAAGTAGCTGTTGTCGCCAACACCTTGCTCAGTCTCTCTCCCCCATTGTGTGTTCACTTCTTGTTTACCTGACACAGCCAGCCCTGCAGGCCATTCCAGGAATAAAAGACGTCTTCCTGGACTCGGGCAGCTCAGAGACCACTTGGAAAGAAGAGCCAAAGACCTATTGAGGAAGCGCACAGTGACATGCCACACTGGGTGGGACCAATAATAAACACAGCTGTATTAAAAATTGGGACAGATCCTTACAAGGAGCTAAGGAGAGAGGAATGCCAGTGTCACTGCTCTGTCCTCCTTTCTCTTCCCTTATACAAATACAAGAAAATTTAAAGAAAAGATGGCTGGTGAGTGGCTCACCCAGAAGTGGACATCATTTGAGATTGGCCCTGAGACTGAGACTGGCTTCTCTTGACCGATGGAGTCCTCCTGGCCTGAGCCCCCTTGCCCCGAGAAGGGAATGGTGGGGATGGTGATTAACGCACGATCTGTTCTTTCATACGCTGCTGAGCAGTATGGAAGATTCTTGGAATCGCGGAAGCGAAGTAAAGAGAAAAAAGGCAAGAGTAGAGCAGAAACAGACTCACAAACCACAAATTTCTAATGTCAGTAGCCCATGAATATAAGACAACTGCCATGATTTTGGAAGCTAAATAGAAATGAGAAAACACTTATTTTCTTGGTTTTTAGATACTAAATTACATGGGGAAAGTACAGAGCTGGCTCTTTGGAACTTGCCCAAATGGGCAGAGATCACCGAGGAGGTAGCTGCTGGGTTCTACCGACTGTGCGGGCACAGACGGGCACAGGCTGCTCTGTTATCAACATTAGCCTGACTCATGCTGAGTGCCGGCCTCGGGAGTCTCGTTCAAACAGTACTTGCTGCGTTTTTAACAAGGCAAATATTGCCATATTGTTTTTACTGAACACAAAGCGTGTTGTTATCTTAGGTATACAGACCACAACTGGCTTCAACATGTACCAGATTCCTGCGTTACTGATTAACGGCTCTAGCAGATATATTTATGCAAAACAACCCAGTTGGTTTCTTCCTCCACTGTCAGGCTTAATTTTGAGACGGTAGAAATAGTTGTGTTTTCGTCTAAATGCACCTCAGTTTAGAGGCCTGTCATATGTGAGCTCTAAGGCCAGGGCTGGGACAGGCTGGCCTCTCTCAAAGAACATGGCAAGGAACCGATTCGGTGCAGGTCTTGCTTATCGGGATTGTCCCCACCGCTGCGACCCTCTACTCCCTGCAGCACACTGCCCCCCAGTTCAGAGCAACAAAGGTCGTCCTCACAGACATGGAAAGAATGGGGGTGGGGGGGCTCGGCTCTGCCAGGCGCTGCCAGCTGACGGCCACCTAAACGCCAATGGCAAAGGGCCCTGAAAACTACCACCACCTCCACTGAGACGTGGGCCATTTGGCAAATGTGAGGCCAGAGATGTCCCCACTGGGGGGACAGAAGGGGACAGAAAGGGAGACAGAGGGGTGCCCTGGCCTGTGTCACTAGAACCCTGCTAGTCTGGTAGACAGGGCCAGAGTTCAGGGAAGCAACTCCTCCACAGTCAACTCCACTAGTTCTAGCCAGCTTGTCACTGAAGATCGATGAAAAAAGGCCTCCACATTCTGACCAACCAACCACCTCCCCACTGAAAGCGGCAGGGACAGGCTAACCCCCGTGATGAGAGCCCCACGGCGGGACGCTAAGTGGTGTCAGCCATGGAGGTGGAGTGGGTATGCAGGGAGCCTCCAGTATGTCGGAGAGAACAGAAGGCATCTCATTGCTTCCCATCCGCTGAGCAGGGTGTAGCTGCAAAATGGTGGGTTTATTTATAGCACCAGTTTGGAGGACAGAGGAACCCTCAGCAAACTCTGGAAGCCTGGCACGCGCAAGCTGGGGCGCGCTCCTGCAGCCCTGCTGTCTTCGTTAGCAGTGTGCCCCTCCCCGGACCGCAGCACAAGCGGACCCCAATCTTTCGGGCCCGGCACTCGCCAAGGAAGACTGTAGAGATGGGGAAAGGTGGCTCTGGGGTTGGATACCCTGGGGTCCACTCTCAGTGCCACCTGAGGGTGTGGCAACGTCTCCTGGCTTTCCTCGCCCATCGAATGGAGATGAAATAGTGCCAGTCCCCTCACTGGGTTCTTCAGGGACTTAATGAGCTAATCCACAGAGGCCAGTGACTAGCAGACAGCAGGTACTCAGTCTATTCTAGCTGCTCTTCTGACTCCCGAGACAGAGACCTGAAGGCAAAGGCGGGACCGCCCAATAGCTGAGACGCCTGGAAGCAGCATGGGTATCACTTAAAGCCAGCAGCAGAAGTATAGACAGTTTTTCATTTTACACAATGAACTGAGGTCTTTTTAAGGACTGAACAAGGGCCGTGGAAATGAGGTAAAAGAGGTGTCCATTTCCCCTAAGTACTGCCTGAGCCCAACTCTATGTGGATGCCAAGCTGCTAGGTGATAACCCAGGAAGGCAGGGGCACTGCCTCCTGATGAAGTTCACAGCCACACAGCCATCCTCGCCACCCACAGCCTCCACATCAGCAGGCCGCAGCTGGCGACCGCCAAGAATCTTTCCACCAACCCCCTTCCTCGCTACCTGTCTCCCGTGCTTGAGTGGGGGAACGGTCCCGTTCAGGAATTCCTTTTGACCTCTGAGATGAACACTGGTAGCCCCTAGCTCCTGACTCTACCTGGATAAAAATGCCGAAGGCTCCAGAGTGCCTTGCCGCGCTCTGCCCCTAGCCTCGCACAGGGCACACTCAGCAGGCCTGGCATGTAGGAGACATGGAATGAATGAATTAACCAATGAGTGAACGAATGAGTGACAAGTGAATGAATAATCTTTCTTGCACTTTTACTTCAGTTGAAAAAGCTGTTTCCAGCCTTTCTTGTAAGTAGGCTGCAGATATGGGCTTCATTGGCTACTTTCTGAGGCATTACTAATTAAAAATATGCAGATCTTGTCAGCCTTAGGTTCTTATTTTTTTTTTATTAATTTTTAAAATTAAAAACAATGTTATATTGATTAGGCTATTCCAGTTGTCCTGATTTTTTTCTCTTTTGCCCCCCTCCACCCAGCACCCCCCACTCCCTCAGGCAATCCCCCCACCATTGTTCATGTCCATGAGTCATGCATGTAAGTTCTTTGGCTACTCCATTTCCTAGACGTTACTTTACATCCCCATGGCTATTCTGTAACTACCTATTTGTACTTCTTAATCCCCTTGCCTCTTCACCCATTCCCCCACACCCCGTTCCCATCTGGCAACCATCAAAATGCTCTCTGTAGCCATGATCCTCTGTTCTTCTGGTTTGCTTAGTTTGTTTTTAGGTTCAATTGTTGGTAGGTATGTATTTATTGCCATTTTATTGTTTACAGTTTTGATCTTCTTCTTAAATAAGCCCCTTTAACATTTCATATAATAATGGTTTGGTGATGATGAACTCCTTTAGTTTTTTCTTGTCTGGGAAGCTCTTTTTCTGCCCTTCGATTCTAAATGATAGCTTTGCTGGGCAGAGTAATCTTGGGTGTAGGTCCCTGCCTTTCATGACTTTGAACATTTCTTGCCAGTTCCTTCTAGCCTGCAAAGTTTCTTTTGAGAAATCAGCTGACAGTCTTATGGGAACTTCCCTGTAGGTAACTAACTTTTTTTCTCTTGCTGCTTTTAAGATTCTCTCTTTATCTTTAACCTTTGGCATTTTCATTATGATGTGTCTTGGTGTGGGCCTCTTTGCATCCATCTTGTTTCGGACTCTCTGTGCTTCCTGGACCTGCATGTCTATTTCCTTTACCAAATTAGGGAAGTTTTCTTTCATTATTTTTTTCAAATAGATATCCAATTTGTTGCTTTCTCTTCTCCTTCTGGCACCCCTATGATGCAAATGTTGGAATGCATAAAGTGGTCCCAGAGGTTGCTTATACTAATTTCATTTTTTGGGATTCTTTTTTCTTCTTCTTGTTCTGATTGTTTTTTCTTCCTTATGTTCCAAATCATTGATTTGGTTCTTGGCTTCATCCATTCTACTGTTGTTTCTCTGTAAATTATTCTTCATTTCAATGAATGTATCTTTCGTTTCTAACTGGATCTTTTTTATGCTTCTGAGGTCCTGAGTTCCTTGAGCATCCTTTTAACCAGTGTTTGAATTCTGCATCTGATAGACTGCTTATCTCCATTTTGTTTAGTTCTTTTTCTAGAGTTTTGATCTGTTCTTTCATTTGGGCCATGTTTCTTTGTCTCCTCATTTTGGCAACCCCCCTGTGTTTGTTTCTATGTATTAGGTAGAGCTGCTAGGACTCCCTGTCTTGGTAGTGTGGCCTAATGTAGTAGGTGTCCTATAGGGTCCAGTGGCACAGCTGCCTCTATTACCCAAGCTGGGTACTCGAGGTGTACCCTTCGTGTGGGCTGATTACACTCTCCTCTTGTAGTTGAGCCTTGGTTTCTGTTGGCAGACTGATGGGAGGGATCAACCCAGGCCAGTCAGGGGCAAGGATTGGCTGTGACCACTGACCATCAACCTCCACCCTCCATGGAGGATCAGCTGTGCAGAGGCAGGGTGGTGGTGCTCTGATGTGGTCTGTAGCTGTGCGCTGACCCTGGGGTTTCCCTGGTGGTGCAGGCCAAGGTCAGCCCCGACTTGTGTTTTGCCCAGGGCCAGCCTGCCTGAGCTATAAAGCAACCTGAGATGGCTGCTCCTTGTGCTGGGTCTGGAGATTCCCAGGAGAAGCCAAGCTGTGAATCTAGGTTGGTTACTGCTAGTGCCAGGCCTGGGGCTCACAGAGGCTGGCTGTTGCTTGTTTGAGAGGATTTAGGAAGTTATGCAGTATGAGACCAGAGTTGGGTGGGGCAGAGCCTCTGGGGATCTCCAAGGTGGGTCAAACAGTGTTGGCCAGGTTGATGGAGTCTCAGATATGGCATCGGCCTGCTGGTTCTGTGGCTCTATCGGGGGAGGGCTCAGAAAAGGGACATTGGCCTCCATTCGCCCTGATGCCAGACACTTTGGCCTCTCCCAGTGTGCCACTGGTGTCCTTCAAGCTGCCACCCCGGTGCTATAGCTCAGAAGGAGTGAGTCTGAGTAGGTGACTCCGTGTGTGGGTTCCTTAAGAGGAACTGCTTGGGGCTCCAGAGGTTTCTTCCACTGACTCAATCTCTGCTGGTTTTTGCAGCCAGAAGTTGTGGGGACTTCTCTTCCTGGCATGGAACCCTGGGCTGCGGGCCTGCTGTGGAGCTGGGACTCCTCGATACCAAGATACCCCTCCCGAATTTTTATCCACCACACATGGGTGTGGGACCACCCCATTCTGCATCTGCGCCCCTCCTACCAGTTGGGATGGATGTGGTTTCTTTAATTCCGTAGTTGTCACACTTCTATTCAACTCAATTTCTGATGGTTCTGAATGATTGTTGTTCTATATTTTAGTTGTAATTTCGATGTGGTTGTGAGAAGAGGTGAACCATGGCTGCCTATGGCACCATCTTGACCAGAAGTTCCGCCTTAATTTCTTAAGGAAGGAATCACTCCTACTTCTGTCAGCTGAAACCCTTCAAGAGATCCTGGCTCATTCTGAACCTTCCTGAAATGGCCAAGGGCAGTCCCTGGTGTTGGAGCCATCGCTTTATCCCAGAAGGGATCAGTCTCACTAGGAGGAGGTCTCCGGAGAGCGTCAAGTGAGCAGAGTGAGCTCTGGGTCCCAAGCCTGGCTGTGCCAGGGAGAGGGGGCCCCACAGTCAATGAAGACACCTTCTCCAGAGGGGTCCCTTGGGAGCCTTCAGGAGGTCATGGTTACCCACAGCTGCCCAAGGGTACACTGACAGGGCTTTTTTGGGGGGTGGGGGAAGGGGAGAATATTGATCCTTCATAAACTACCCATGCTACACATACCCCCAGAAGCAAAAATCCATTTTACCCCATTAAGACCAACTCAAATACAATCTTATACAGTCTCCCTAAAATGCTCCAGCTGACAAGGTCTCCCAGGGTACCAAACGAGCTCATTTCAAGGGTAAATGGAAAAGCTCAGAGGGAACCAAGACAGTACTGGAAAAGTCTAATGGAAAAGTCTTAAGGAAAATACATCAGAATCTTTCTTAGGCTGTTCCCAATTTATGGTCTTCAAGTAGGTATGTCCCTGGGAAGAGGGTCTGTTTCCTGGACCTCAAGGAGAAAATTCCTCACATCACCACACACACACACACCAGGTGCAATTCCTGCAAGAATGCATGTGTTCGTATATGTCTGTGTGCGTGTGTGCGTGTGTGTGTGTGTGTGTGGAGGGTCGGGGGTAGGGCTCTAATCTCATCTCCAGCTTCAGAAACCTCTAACGTCTAAAAGACTGAGGACGAGGAAGGGCATCCCTGGGGAATGTGCCACATTTTCCAATCAGGATCCCAGCCTGGACCTCTAATACACCTTTGATCAAATGAGGAAAAAGCCACCGAGACACCTGGGAAAAGGAGGGGAGCAGTACTGACCTCTCGAAACTAAAGGGGCTGCAGCCCTGACAGCAGCAAGCTTCCTGGCTGCCAGCTGGGAAGGCTTTCCCATGAGTCCACAGGAAAGCCAACATTCCCTGGAGGAGGGAGCCATTCCCTCGAGGAGCCAAGGCAAGCCTGGAACAGCAGAAAGCCAGGGCAGGCCACAGACACTGCCACGATGTACTCACTGGTGTGTCCCTGAGGGTCTCTCGGCTCCCGCCTGCCTGTCAGCTCAGCTCAGTGGGTGGAAGCCAGGTCCTTTTCATCTCCGTACGCCCCACAGTCCAGCTCCTGCAGATACAGGTTTGCTGGACTCAGGGGTTACTCCTACTATACCTGGCACAGTCCATTGACTGAAAGTAAAATGCAATTTCCTTAACCTCTCAGCGGCTCGGCTTCCTCACCTGAAAATGGAGACAATAACGGTACTGACCTCTTGTGACGGTTTAAAGATTAAAAGATTAACTCCTCTACCTCTTGGGATTGTTATAAAGATTATTGGATTAACTCCTCAAAAGGCAGCTAGCTTAGTGCCAGGCACACAGTAAACAGGCAATAACTTATAGCTATTATTGTTGCTTTTACTCTGTAAAGTAGATAAAGGGCTAAATGGAAAAGCAATCTATATTGTAGAGCTTTCCACCGTACTGAGATTTTTTAAAACAAGAATAATTTAGACTCGGGGGAAAATGAAACCCCACACGATCTGCCGTGTTGAGACTGACATTTGAAATGGAGCCCTCAGTGAAAACTGATCGCCACTCCTTAGTAAGAAATTGCATATTCTATGGGGCTGAGGCGCTGCCGAGGATACCCAGACTTGATGAATTTAAAATGAAGAATAAAACAAAAACTACTCAACGACACTTTTATGTAGCATTATATTAGCTGCAAATATACCCGTCTGACAGAGATTAACATACTAGTTGATCTCAAAAAGGGGCTGCATCATAAATAAACTAAACGTTCACCAAAAGATTTACACCAAAATGTTGACAACTATCTCCGGAGAGCAAAATTATGGGTATTACTTACTTTCTATAAGAAAGACATATTTCTGTAATTTAAAAAGTTATTTGAAAAGCGAGGCCCCCCTTCCTGTGTGTGAGAGCCCAGGTGTAGCCCAGGAGTCGCAGCCTGGGGCAGGGTGGCACTAAGTCGGGGTATGGAGACGGCCCTCTCCTGGCCCCCATTCGTGCTGGTCTTGGTCACCACACCCTATTACACCTGCTGGGCGAAGCCCTCACTTAGTCGTCCTGTGGTGTGCATGTCCCATTTTTTAGAGCATCTCGACTCTGGGGAGCCACAATAGAAGCAGAATAAAGATTTTTCCCCCCTGTGGCTAACCGCACTGACCACTGGGAAGCAGAAGCCAGGTGCCTATGGGCGCTGTGCCACACCACCTGTGCACAGATCCTGCAGCTGCACCCCCCCAACCCCACACAGCTAATATCTCCTTGTTATTTGCAAAGGTAAGTCCTAGGAAAGATCCCTGCCACCCTAAATGACCCCGTACTCCCAGGGAGGGGCCAACGGCACAGCCTTGGCTCCAGTCCTAGAGGCTGACCTACTCTAGCCCAGCTGTACCTTCCAGTTTCCCTAGATGCCTTTTACCCAAAGCAGCCTTCTTTTTCCGGCCCACCAAACCAATTTCCTCATTGTTCATATCAACCTAACTTTTAAAAGCTTATGTGAGAAGTGAAGGGAATGTGTATGTCATGTCCTGAGACGGAGTAAAAGTAGTATTAGAGCAGAAAACCCAGGCTGTCCCTGAATGGAAGGGGGCTAAGAACAAGGGAGCCAACCAGCTTGGGAGCAGGGCAAGGCTTCCAACACCTTCTGTCTCACCCAACCCAGCCTGCCCCTGACCAGCACGCAGTCAGCGGGCCGCGGCGCATCCCAAGGGCCAGCTGAGTAAACTGGCTCTGCAGAGAGTGGACGCCTTTTCATACTCCATTACCTCTGAGTGCTGGGCAGGCCAAGGCTTTTGAAAAGCAAAAGAGTGTTTTGCATAAAGTATTTGACTAAAACAGATTAAACAGTCTCTATCTGAGAAGACGGAAAAAGCCGAGGCCATCTTTAGGAGCCTGCAGTCCCCCAGTGTCCTCATGACCCTCAGGTCCACGAGACCCGGTGCAGTCCCTGGGGGGGCTTCAGCGAAGCACTGGGCCCACCTTAGCAGACCTGTCAAGTTGAAGCCTGAAGTCACAAGTATGGGGACTGAGAGTCCAGGTTGGTGCTAAGAGCCCAGCACGCTCACGGAAGACCAATCCCGTCGGCTTTTGTGAAAGGAAAGGGAGTTGCAGTGGGCTGTCCCCAGAGAGAACTCATCTTACTCACAGAGGCCGCCTTCTTTACTGCTGTGAACAATGCTTGTTATTGCTAATTTTGAAGTATTTTAAGGATATTCCCTAATGGAATACAAAAGAGCATAAAAGAATACAATTCAAAATCAGACAGACCTGGGTTCAATTCATGGCTCAGCAAGTTACTACTTGACTTTAGGCCAGTTAATTCATCTCTCTGAACCTTGGTCTCCTCGTCTCTAAAATGGGAAGCCACCAGGGCTGCTGTACAAATCATACGAGATAGTGTGCACAGGGCACCTGAGTAAGATCCAACTAGACATGGCACCATATACAGTGTCTGGTACCAAATTACAGGAAGCACTTCACTGGCACTTAACAACTTTTCAATGAGTGAGTGGTGATTCCAAGGGAAAAAGGAAGATGAAGTTATAAAATGTTTTTACTCATTCATGGGAGGCCACATGACACATGGAGGCGTGTCGGGCCCTGGGTCGGACACCTGGGGGCACATGGGCAAGACCCTGTAGCCTCTCTTCTGGTTCTTCTAATGTGCTACCCTGTGTAAGCACATTCATAGGAGCCCAGGAAACGACAGTTGTTCGGAAGCATGAGATTTGGGGCTGAACTGGTGGGTCTGAGTCCCAGCTCCACTACTTCCTAGCTGTGCGAGCACGAACAAGTTAGCCTCTATATGCTTCATTTTCTTCATCTCTAGGACAAGAAAAGACCTACCTCAGAGGGTAGATAAGATATAAAAGCACCTAACACACAGTAACTACTTGATAAGAATTAGCTCTATTATTTAGTTAGTATTTATTAACTATTTAGTGATTAAAAGTTAATATTAAATGTTAAAAACTTGGACGACTGGCCTCAAACTCTGCGTATTCTGCTGGTTTTAATCCAGGAATTGCTATCAAACACCCAGATTCTCCAGTTCCTGCAAAGAGGCTCAGAGGCGAAACCTGTCCGGTCAGAGCTAAGAGGGAGTTCTTTATAACCTTAAGTTCCCGGAGCCTGCTTCTGGGCAGGCCACCAGAAGAAGTCATGTATTTTTCAGCTGCTGCTGAAGGCAATTAGGAAGACCTTTCCCTCCAATGAACGCACAAGCAATGGCCAGCTTACATTTTTCATTATGAAGACTCTACAGCAGAGGTTTTCAAAGGAAAGTGATTTGGGCCCCGAGGGCACATCTGATCATATCTGGAGACATTTTTTTTTAAAGATATTATTTATTTATTCTTAGAGAGAGGGGAAGGTAGGGAGAAAGAGAGGGAGAGAAACACTGATCGGTTGCCTCTGGCATGCACCGGGACTGGGGACCAGGCCCACAACCCAGGCATGTGCCTCCCTGTGACCAGGAATCGAACCAGCTACCTTTTGCTTTGTGGGATGATGCCCAACCAACTGAGCCACACTAGTCATGGCTGGAGACATTTTTGATAGTCACAAATCAGCAGACACTACTGGCATTTAGTGGGTAGAGGCTAGGGATGCTGCTAAACATCCTCCAATGTATAGGACAGCCTCTCCCCCAACATAAAAAGAATTATCCAGCCCAAATGTCAACAGTGTTGAGGTTGAGAAACCTGCCCTATAGGAAAGTTGCTTATGACAAACAAAGTATGTGTGTGGCAGGGTGAGGGTGGCGAACGACAGACAATGGCATCCACACTACAATGGCAGCCAGGTACAAATGACAAGTGCATGGAAGCAAGAACTGCCAAGAGATAAGAACACAAAAATGATTTGAGATGATGGGGTATTTCGACTATGAGGGGAATTAAAAGACATTTTTTCAATGAACATTATTACCATGTACAGGACCAGGGAAAGAGTAAGGGCTGGCACTCAGTGGAGGTAAGAATGACCCAAGGCTTTATCTCTTGGTGTAACCACACAGAAACTCTATTTCCTTAACATGACCCTTTCTCTTTTCTGTCCATCTACTCCCTTCTTTAATCATTAAGCCCATAGGACATCAGATTCTGGTCAACATCAAACTGTCTTAAGAACAAAGATTCAGATCTATAGACCACAGAAACAGAGTATCCATCAAACTAAAGATAACATTTTGACCTCAGATGTGTTTAAGGCCCTCACCCATGAAATGAGACCACACCCTCATGAAACTAGGCAGAACTACTACCATGACTGGCATCAGGACCTGCTAGAACAATCAACTACTCCCTACCCTTGCCCCAACCAATTGGTAGATCCCATGACCCCAGCCCCCTTATTTACCATGATTAATAATTTTTCCCATATATAATCCATCCCCATGCAGGCGCCAGATTTTGGAGCACTAGTTTCAAAAAGCTGTGTCTCCAGACTTAGACCCATTTCCTTAACTAATAAACCTCTACTGGAGTTTGTGCTTTATTGTGTTTTGATGTGCACAGGCAAACCGACCCCTTTAGTTTGGTAACACGGGTCCTGCTGATCACGTATCTGTGACTGCCAGCATTGCAACAGTGCTCCAACCCAATACACAATGCATATTCTGCTCAGATCCCAGATCCCCTCCAAAGTGAGGGAGAAGTAGTGCAGTGTTGTCTGCAAATTTAAGTGCAGAGTTTAACAACTTGAAAAAGCTTATTCCAGAATCTTGCCCTGTCCTCTCTCTTTTGCACATCTCTAAACTCTTCTTCATCTTTAATTACTCAGCAAGTAGTTACCAGAGAATCAAGTGGTCAGTCAAATTAGACAAGGGCTTTGCTATCAAGGAGCTTTCAGACAACAGGGAAGATCTTAATTCTATATGAGAGCCAAGACTGTAAAATGACAAACCAAGACAGAACTCTGAAGGACGGGAAAGCTGGCCTGGGGGGGTGGAAATATCACTCAGTGTCCCCTAAGTGACAAATGAGTGAGATAGAAAGGATTAATAGGGGTTACTACTACTGAGCCAAGAGAGGTGTAAAAAAAATTTCCAAGCCATACAGAGAAAACATCATTTGCAAAAGTCACGTGGAGGAGAGGCCCGATGAGGCTGAGGAGCTAAATGGAATCTGGCGGCAGAGCAATCCATGAAGGGCCTCAAAGCCTTTTGAAATGCTGGTCTTTATTCTAATAATAAAAAATTATTAAGGAGGGCAAAAGAAACGTTTAAACCCTTAACACATAGAGTTTTCACTCGGCCATGCCCAAGGGTTAGGTGAGAAACTGCTCCCACCAAAACCTCTGACCTCTAACAGAGAAACCCAGGCTAGTAGCAAAGTCTCCAAACGGAAAAGAAGTCAACAAAACACTGCAAAAAGTAAGGAGGAGGAGTTTCCCCTCCACAGCAAGGATCAGCGAGCTCTAAGCTCAGTGAATCATGAAGGTCTATGCCCTCTCTGGGGTGAATGGCTGAGAGAAATAGCTGATGTCAGAGCCCTTGTTACGAATCACAGATCGCAGCAGGAGCCCATAAGCAGTCAGTCTTCTCCTAGACGAAGGGCTAGGTTCCGGCTGGATCAGACTACCTCTCCCGTTTGTCCTCAGGTTCTGTGCTTTTATCTGCATGGGCCCTGGGGATTTATTCTTTCAGGAGACCTTCCTGGGCACCCTACTACCTGCCAGTTACTGTGCTAGGTCTGGGAACTGCACTGTCTCCATCTCATGCTCCTTCTTGTTTGTCTTCTTCTTACCCCCTCTCCGGAGACTTCCCTCCTTGTGGCCACTGGATCTGTCTCTCTTTTCTCACAGCAGAGTATTTGTGTCCGGAGCCACTTGCTGGGTCAGAAACCACAAGTTTTTCAATTCCAACAGGCCTGGTTAAAGTCTTAAAGACACTGGCCCATGCTCATCTGCCACTGCCCAGCTCTGACCTTGGGCAAACTCTCTTCTTTAATAAGACCCACTCCAAAGGGTCCCCATGCCGGTTACATGAGGAAGTTCGTACAGTGTTCAGCATCAGGCCTGACACTCAGCAAAACCTCAGTTAGCAGTAGCTCCTTAGGGCCGCTCCCAGGACTCTGACAGAGGAGACAGGGAGGAAAAGGAACCCAGGGTAAGGCTGGAGAAGGCCTCACAGGACGCCTGTGCAGGCGGAGGGCGCTGGGGGAGGGGACCCTCCACCATTCAACGGCTACTTGGAATTGAGTAACGGAGTAGCTAACATACAAAAGTCCCTGCCTTCAAGGACCTTCTATGCCAGCAGGAGGAAAAAGGCAGCCAAGGAACACATAAACCATATGTTAGGTAGGGAAAAGAGGCGGCGGGAACAGGGCCAGAGAAAGCCAAGTCAGGTGTCACATTAAATGGGTCGGAGGGCGTGGGGAGAGGGATGGAAGGCCACTCTGACTAGGGGGACAGCTGAGCAAGAACCAAGAGAGGACAGACGCCGCACAGCTTTCTGAGGCCAGTGAAAGGCGGAAGGAGGGGCAATGGCAGATACAAAGGTGCGGCAGCGCGACTGGGGCTGGCGAAGTGAACAGGGCGGCCTGTGAAGATGGAGCAGAGCGTGCAGGGGAAACTGCGGAAGCAACTCAGAATGGTCTGATTCTGTTTAACAAGATACTGAGTTGTTTTCCAGATGCAAGGGACCAAAACTGCATGTCATGCAGCAGAAGCATGAGCAGAGAAGAAAACTTTGACCTTCAGCTGCACCTGGAGCCGAAGTCTCGCCACTCCCTGCCCCCGCCCCGCCCCCCCTCCACACACACACACACACACACACACACACACACACACACACACACAGAGGCATGGAACCAAAGGACCAGAACATAAACGAAACCTGAGCCCAGGAACCCTTTCAGAAGTGAAGGGGCCACTGTCCAGGAAGACCCAGTGCTAATAACCTTACCACAGATGGCCAGGGTCCTCCAATTAAAACTTGCCCCACCAAGCACTTCTGCATACCTGATCCCCCTAACCCCTTAAAAACCCTTATGTCGTTCAGCAAACAAGATGGATTTGAAGCACTATTAAGTCGCCCATCTTCTCAGTTGGTGCCTTCTCAGCCGATAAACTTTTCCTTACTCCAAACTCTGACGCTTTGAGTTTTGGCCTTTTGATGCATCAGGCACACAGACTCGGGTTCTGTAATACAGGGGGAGCAGCCTACTCACAGAGGGTCATGCTAGTCACTGTAAAAATTCTGGCTTTTAATCTGAGTGACATCGGAAGCTATTAGTGCGTCTGGGTAGAAAGGAGCAGGGGGCAAGAACAAGAGGGGGGAGACCAGTTATGTGGCTGTGACTGCAGATGAGATGACTTTGGGGCTGCCTCAGGCCAGCGGGAATTCTCAGGGTAGGTAAGGAATGACCCTCGGTCATGGTCTTCCCCATCTTTCCCATGACAGCTGCCTGTCTTCACCACCCCCATCCACCCACAAGCAAAAATTCAGAAAATTTTTGTGGACTGAGAAAGAGTACTAACTTCCTCAATGCCCATCAAGGTGCCATAAACTCTACAAGGCATGTTACTTTATTCTTCACCACATTCCTGTAATCCCAGTTTTACAGATAAGGAAACTGAAGCCCAGGGAACTGGAGAAGCTATACCTAGATTCCTAAGCCAATGCGGCTTTTGGTGGCACCAAGCAGCGTCCTTGCTGGGACATTCTGTCATCTGATACCTGGCAAAGAAAGAAGGTACTGAGCTGGACTTTATGCTAGAAAGGCTTCCCAGGGCAATAAAAATGCCTGATCAGAGTTTCTGATGAAGAAAGGCATAAAAGGCTCAAACAAGCCAAGCTGTAATTCCATACCTCAAGCTAGTTAGGCCAGAGATACTAGACCGTTAGATTCCTTCCTCTTCTATACTCAGGCCGACTGATGAGTGCAGACACCCAGAAAGTGTGCAGAGGAAGAAATATGCCATTTTACCCCCCTCCCCCACGCCGCCCTCTCCCCGCCTGTGACTGTGAACTAAAGGAGAGGCCACTTCTCACTGCTTACTGGTTGGCCAGTGACCCAGCAGGGCAACTCCTGGAACAGGCACTCTGTTTTTGCTTCTTCAAATTACAGAGAACCATAATAGGGTCACTTTTTGTTTCCAGTCTACAGGCTTAGAAACACAGGCGAAGGCCAACTGGGTTTCTGATCTCCATGGGGGCATCCCAAGGACTCTGTTGAAGTAGAATTTATTTTATTTTAAATCAATACCCAGAAGAGCATTATAAAACCTCAATATCTGGACTCAAAAAAGTGATATGGCAAGGGAAGGGTCTCAAAGGAGAAGAGGGTCAGACAGCGAATGTGAAGTCACAGCCACCGTTTGAAGTGGCGCTATTTCCATTCGTCCAGCACGTGTTTACTGAGCAGGTACATGCGTGGGCACTGTCCTGGGTGCTCTGGAAGCAGAGACGAAGGAGAGGAGAAACGGCCCTGGAGGTACTCACAAGGGGAGGCGGGCACACTCAGAAACCAGGGAGGCTACGTACCCTGCCAGGTCCTGGCGCTAAGGGGGTTTGAAGCCGGCTTGATCACACTTCGCTTACCTCTGTTTTCTAGGAAACTGGTGCCCTGCTGTAATTACCAAGTTGTTGTGGGCTTTTGGGGAAGGGGGAGACAGGTGAGGGAATGGGCTGAAAAGAAGGTATTTGCCTTTGGTGGGTGTTTGATAATTGCTGTGGAATCTGTGCTGGATTACAGCAGAAGGCATCATGAGGAAACATGCACTTAGCTTGGAATCAGGACTTATGTCCTAGCCAAAAGCCACTAAACCTCTCCGGGCTTTACCATACTTTGAATATATCTAAAAAGAGGAAGTAAACCTAGCAGGAATAGTAAGTGGTTTTCTCTTACCTAACAATTGAAGCCTATTCATCGTGCCCGAAACCACACTTGGGCTGAGCAGAAACAGCCACAATTGATTAGTGATGTCTGCCATGAGCTTGGCATGGTGATTAACCTGGGTGCCCATCTGAGGACTCTCCCACTTCCGATGATTTGGCATGAGTGGGAGTCATTTTAATTTTGGTGACAGAATTAAAAAACCTCTTCTTCCCCAAACAGGAGTTCGCCTATCAGCACTTGGACTTGTGGTAAGGTTCCCCCAAATCTCCCAAACCATATGCCATTTGGTAATGTGGCTTTGCCACTCTCCTACCAAGCAGTAAAGTCTATTTCTTCTCCCCTAGAATACATGCTAGGTCAAGCATGTACTGAATACATGCAGGAGTGACGGAAGTGATTTCCAAGACTTCTGAGGCTGGGCAGGGAGAAAGCCTGGCAGATCACTGCGCTGTGGTTATGTAAGGTTTGGGGAAATCTGGGTGAAAGGTATACGGAGCCCTTTGTACTATTTCTGCCATGCTTTTTTGTAAGTCTGAAACTGTTTCCAAATTAGAAGCTCAATAAAAAGTTTTTTGTTCCTTTTTTTATTTTTAAAGGAGTGCCTGGCAGCTTCCACTTCTGCACTCCAGCTACCTGAGGCTGTCGCGCTGTGCGGAGGCCCGGGTTAGCCACATTGAAGGGCCACGTGCAGGCGGTGGGAGAGAGATGGCAGACATCTCGTTTTGATTCGAAAGAACAGTTTTTTGTTATATGAACCAGAAGTACAAGGTTTCACTGACACTGAAACCGTTGACAGAATATGCTGAACTTAAATTAGACCTTCAAGGGAAGTAAGAGGATCAAACAAAGCCAATACAAGTGGAGAAGCCCAAGGCTGGTTTGGAACACAAACAGGATTAACGGCATCTCAGCCTGGGTCTCTTCTGACCCCTCCGAGCAGTAACTCTGCCGCCATGCTCCTCTCCCTCGCTCCCTTCTGCAGCATCCTCGCTTCTTCCTCTGTACTGCGTTGGACATAATATAACTATAAAGCCAATAAATCTCACCTGAGGGTAGAGGGTACACGTTCTTAACCCAGCATCTGTGTTCCAGCCCCAATACACACTTTGGGGAGCAGAGATGAAGCTTTCCTGCCAAGCTCTACCCAAATTACAGAATCTCTAAGATTTGCGGTGGTTCATTATGTAGCAATAGATAACCAAAACATATGTCAAGTTCCACCTGTGGCAGGAAGCCTTAAATTCTGGTTTGGCAAGGTTTGGCTTTCCAAATGGGTCTTTTGGACCTAGTTCTTGGGCTGAGGTCGGTTTCACATTCTTCTTGGCCAAGTGCTTTTGTTTTCTGAGTTCCTTTTCAGACAGCATCTCCACTCTTATTTCAATAAGATTATGGCAAAGAATGTTAGAGGCTTTCCCCCCGCTTTTTGTAGCAGAGTTTTGGCTCCTTGCATGGTCTTTGTTCCCTCAGAGTCCCTCTTTTCCTCTGTTTTGGTCACCATCTACCATTTTGGAGCCTTTTCTCAGGCCTCTTTGTGATCCTCTGTTGTTGACTGTTAATGGAGGTTGTGGTCTGTCAGTTGCAGCCTTCAGAGTCTTGACTAAACTAATGGTGAAAACCTAAACTAAGACGGCAAGAGCAAGGAAGACTGAATTCAGACATTAAGGAGGTAAACTAGATAGAACACAAAAGCTAACTGCATGTGGAGAGAGGAGGTGCCTTGAAAGAAGGCTGTAGAGGGTGCAGCTGAAGCCCATGGGAGTGGTAGCTTGTACTGGCGGTGTGGGATGCGCAAGGGAAAGCTTCATGGAGGAGCGGATGCGCCTTCTGATCTCCAGGAATGTGTAGGCTGGGGCAGAGTGGGAATGACAGTGCGGGAGTGAAGGGAGCAGCCCGGCAGGTTAGAGGCCTTATGTGTATACCCACTACTTAAATGATGACATCCTGGGCTTCGAGCCGACATAGCTATTGGATGAGACATCTGGTGGTCCTGGAGGGGGTAGAAATATTTTGCACATGGAGGAAATGTGAGCTGTTGAGAGCAGAGAGTGGAATACTAGGGACTGTCCACCAAGATGGTCATCAACAGGTTCTCTCACCCTGTATTCACATGCTAATCCTCTTAGATGGAATTATTTTACACCAATGGTCATAACAGCCATTATTTATTATTCATAATAACAAAAAAGTGGAAACTCAAAGATCCATCAACTAATAACTGGGTAAATAAAAATGTGGTATGTCCATGCAGTTAAATAGTATTTGGTAGTACAAAAGAATGAAGTACTGATACCTGCTACAACATGGATGAACCTTGAAAACATTACATTAAGTGAAAGAAGCCGGTCACGACAGACCATATATTATTATATGATTCCACTGATAAGAAATGTCTAGAACAGGCAAATCTATAGAGATAGAAGTAGATTAATGAAGAGGGAGGGTTAAGGGAATGGGGAGTAATTGCCAGGGTTCCAAGTTTGTGATAAAGACGTTCTGGAATTAGTGACGATGGTTGTACAACTCTGTGAGTACACTCAAAACCCCGGAGTATATACTTTAAGTGGGTAATTTATGTGATATATAAGTTATATCTCAATAAAGCTGTTATTTTTTAAAAAGGTAGGGGGATGACATCTATCTCCTCTCCTGTTGACTCCGGCCAGCCTTGCCACTTGCTCTGAACAGCAGAGTACTGAGTAGCAAAGGCTGTGCCGGGCCCAGGCCTAGCCACTAAAAGCCTGGTAGCTTCTGCTTTCTCCCTCCTGGAAGCCAGCTGCCCTGGGAAGAAGCTCAGGCTAGCCGAGAGACTATGTGTAGAATGAGGCCTCATGGAAGCAAACCAAGGCCCCAGTCAGGTGGGCGAGGCCATCTTGGACATTCTAGCCCCAGCCAAGTTGACGGCTGAATGAAGTCATGCAAGTGACCGCAGGAGAGAGCACATGAAGCCAACTCACAGAATCATGAGAAATAATAAATCATTGTTGTCTTAAGCCACTGAGTTTTGGGGTGATATCCCATACTACAGCTAACTGAAACACAATCTCTCTGAGCCTCGGATTCTACTTCTGTAACATGGGACTAATGCTACTGGGTTGTTGTGAAGATTACGTAAGGCTAATACCAGATACTGTGCTCAAGAAATACGAGTTGTTGTAGTTGTTATTGTTGTTATTTTTATTATTATTAAAAATCACCCCAGAAGACCCTTGACACACTGCTCTCTGTAAAGTCTTATTCCACAATCACCTGCTGCCTCCAATCACGCAGTTTCCAAAAAGCTGGTTTCCTGAGGAAAAACAATGGTTTTTCTTAACTACAATTTCTGAAAAATGAACTTCGAACCATAAGCAGACTACCAAAGAAGGTTCTGTTTCAGTTAGCTAGCTACCCATCTATCTACCCATCTATTCAACACACCTTTATTAAGTAAGTCCTTACTAATTACCAGACACCGATTAGAAAAGCTAAGAAGACTCTTCCTCCTTTGACAAAGAAGTTGCTTCCACCTAGGTAGCTGTTAACACAGTGGTCTACACACTTGAACTTCAGCTTGAGACATGGTACACGCAGTAGGAAATAAACCTAAAAACATCCAGTTGGAGAAGAATGCCTTAAATTTCCATAGAAAGCTCAGAGACATGGTACAGAGTACAAGCCCCAAGAATGATTTTGATTGGGGACCCCAGAAGCAACAAAAGGGCAAGGAATGAAATAAGTCCCTAAAGGGTGCATCTCTTAGTGAGGGGACAATAGGGTCCCATTCACAGAACCTGGACGCTAGGTGAGAGGAGAACTTGACCATCTGGCATCACCTGCCATGGCTGGGTGCAGATGGGTCAGGGCAGTTAACAGTTCACAAGCTGATAACAGAGAAAGAAAATCCTGTAGGAAAGGACATTAAACAGCTTTGAACTGCATTTATCAAATCATGATAAACAGAGCCTTTTAATCCTAAGAAGGATTAAAATATTATTTTCTCAAAAAGGCTGACATAATACTTATATTGCACCAAAGGTAAAGAAAGGAGATGAAATTTGTTTATTCTGCATGAGGGGACAAAGTCCACCAAGCCCAGGAAGCCCTTATTCTAGACAAGCTCTATAAAGTTCCAAATCCCGAATGCTAGCTCAGTCAGTATAAACAATACAGGTCCAGAAATGGCCTACACACCGTAGACCGTGAGGGCCACGGGTGAAAGACGTAACACCAGGCAGGCCCTGGGCTGAGTGTATGGGATGACCCAAATGCTGGAATGGCTTTTCTTTCTATTGACATATAACACATGGGAAATTGTGCAAATAGTAAGTGTACAGATTGAAGAATGTTTACACCCGGATTAAAGTAAGGAATAGTCCTAATTCCCCAGAAGGTCCCCTTGCGCCCTTCCCAGTCAATAACCAACCCCACCCTCGCCCCCTTTTCAGTAGCCAGGAGTAAATACTATTCTGATCTTCAGTACCATTGATTAGTTTGGCTTCTTGAATTTCACATTAATGGAATCACACATTATGTGATCTTTGCGGTCTGCCTTCATTCATCCCATGAATGTTACCTTGTCTTGAAGCAGAAAACCCAGAAATTGATATTTATTTTCAGGAAATCCCCCTGTGATGTCACAGACTTGGATGGCAACTACTCTGATTATATGGTTGTCCTTCCTGCACGCTTCCAAGCATGTGTTATTAAAACTTACAACAAAACAGAATCTTAGATTGTAAAAGTTTTCCTTCAAGATGAACCAGCTCTTTAAAAGGTATTCGAATCTATTTTATCTTAACACAGCCTCTGATTTGACACTATAAAAGTATTATCTTTTCCACACTGAGCATGAAATTCCTCTTAAACATATTCTTCTCCCATGGCACCCACCCATTCTAAAGAATCCTCAAATCCTGGAATAAAATGAACCATCGATTCCATTATTACTTTGGATTAGTAAGGGGTTAAGCTATAGGAAAACCCCTGAGACAGCCTAAGGCCCTACGTTCACATGAACGTGAGTCGGAAAAGACAGGATAGGGACAAGAGTACAGCATGAAGTTACAGGGACAGGGTTTTCAGCCACGCTATTGGAATTCTGTTCCGGGATCTGCCGCACCTCGCTGGGTGACCTTGGGCAAATAATCACTCCACTCTGTGCCTCAGTTACTTCACTGTAAAATGGGAATAACCTCATTGGATTGTTGCAAGGATTAAATGTCAATGTATATAAAGCTCTTAGGAGACCACGTGGCACACAATATGCACTCGGAGAGAACTAAGCTGAAAGCGCTATAAGAGAGCAACTACTTCGCAAACTGAAAGGTTATGACAGTCACAGCAGTCACTAAGGCATCTAGTACAGTGCTTCTCAAGATGTTTCCTTTCTAACCCTTCACACACTGGTGCTTTCTGTAAAATGCTTGAATGTCAAAGGAATGTCAAATTGTTCTAAAGGTTTTTCAATGTTTACTCTCGTTTTCTGTACTTATCTTCTGGTAGCCCAGCAGCTGTTCACGCGCTGGCACGAGCCTGCAGAGCGAACTTTGAGTAGCACTGTTCCAGCACAAGGGACTCAGGCGCCAGCTGAAAGCTCAGCCGGCGGGTTAAAAAGAATTATGAAAACATCAGTAACAGACACCAACCCCAACAGCAGGGGCAAGGGGATGACTTGAGGGTCAACAAGCTGATTAAATAATCCCGACAGGCTAAACCTGAAAAACAAAACTGATGGCCAGAGCAAGAACCCAACTGGTACTTTCCCCCACCAGTGCTCTAGGAGGCACCCTCACGAACGTGTCGGCCAGGAAGTCATCAGCCCCAGAGGCAACAAGAGAAATGAAGGAAGCAGGCAGAACGGACTCAGGTTTCCTGAGAAAGGAGTCCTTCTCAGGAATAAGAAGCCACCCTATGCAGTCACCAAGCTTTGAGTACGTCAGCCATGACACACAAAGGCCAGGGTTTCTTCTCTGCCAAAGAAAACAGGCGAACACTTCCTTTGGTGACATGGGACTGCGCACACACACCCAAATATGCATCTACGCACACCCTGCTCACGGTACCTGTGGTTTTAGGAGGCTCCTGAGGTCCACCTTGCCAGCCATACTGTGGGTATCCTTGGTAGGGGTACCCCTGAGGAGGTGGGTAAGGTCCTCCCACAGGTCCTGGGGGGTAGACCTCAGGCCCCATTGGCGGTTGTGGATAAGGTGGGTACGGGGCTGTCGGACCCGGGCCCGGATATGGTGGTGGGTTCCCTTGGTCCATTAGGGATCTGCAGAATGTACCTAAGAGACAAACAATAAAAGTTACTTGCATTTAATTGGCAGGAATCATTAGGAAAAAAATTTCAACCCAATGGGTCATTTACAAAATGCTTTAAAGATATCTCGACCCTCTTGCAAATCTTCAGCTCTGCCCATTTTGTTTCCTTCTCACCATCACGATAGGCAAATGTCTTATGTATCTGTTTATTTGCCTTTGTCTGCCTTCCCCACTAGACTGTAGGCTGAGACAACAGGGATCGGGTCAATTCTGAATCATCGCCATGATCCTAGAGCATGGCATAGTGCCTGGCACAAGGCAGGTCCCTCAATTTTGTTTCTTAATTCTCTGAAACGTCCATAAGTGTGACTGCGGAGCTCGAGAAGGCACCGAGTCTAAGAGCACTAATTATAAGTCAGATCAGTGGGTGCTGACCCAGGACTAGCAATCCTCCAATAAACAGGAGTGGGCCACAAGAGGTCTTCAATAAGCAGCACTGCTGGCAGTGACCGACCACAGTGCGATGGCTACCACTGCCCCGGGCACTGGGGTGGTCTAGCTGCTCCCCAGACCCACAGCCCTGAGCAGCTGAGCAGTGTGCTCAGTTGTCACTGGACAGAGGGCAGAGCTGTCTACAGAGGATGCTGATATCTCCGCTGACCAACCACACTCCCAGGACTCTGGAGGGCTCACCAGGAAAACCCCTACTTGTGTTCAGAGGTTCCTGTTCTCAATGGCTTGCTTCTATGAGGAAGGCCTTTGCGTCCGTCTCCAAGCCTGTTCAGCATTCTTTGATTGGGCTTCAAAAGCCTAAAGGGCCAGCATCTCTTTTCCATCCTCTCTGTAACCTCCACAGTGCCTCACATAATGACTTCCAGAGTAAAAGCTTTATTGGGGAATGAGTGCTGGGTGAACAGTGTGACACCTGTCATCTTGCTGCCTTGTACTGTTAGCCATCTCTTGTATTGCTTTTAACTTTTTACCTATTTGAGTGTCTTTTATCCCCAACTAAATAGTAGGTAAATAGAGGGAAGAGTCTCATATCCAAAATTTACTATTTCGAACATTTCTAAATACTACATTTAATATTGACTAAATTTTACTTAATTCTTTTTAATAACATGCAATCAATAAATTAATAAGTGACCCTATATGAAGAACAGAATAGCCATTATGTAAGTGTTCCCAGCAAAATCTGAATTAAAATAACAGCAGACTTTGCTGGTTGCCCACACAGCCACCATATTCCCCTTTGCAACAGCAGTCAGATTTCCAGTTAGGTATCCATCTGTTCTTCCTGCAGTTCAAGTACTTCAGGGAGGCTCATTCTGTACCCGCTCCAGGGAGCGCTCAATCTACCCCGAGTCAATCCACGTTGCCCTTTGGCTTCAAGATTGAGTCAGAGGGATCCAGGATTAAGCCACTGGGGTTGGCTCTGAAGTGGTTTGATTAGTTAAAAGCTTGGGGGCTCTCCTAACACACTCCCAACTTCCCTTTCCCCTTAGCACAGGCACACGCCAAGGCTAGTAAGGACATGTCCTACAAAATTGCTAACAGCTAATGTGCAGACCTGAGGGAGCCAGTCCTAAGATGAAGCAGGCCCTTGAGGAAGGCAGAGCTGAAAGAAGGAAAGGAATGGGATGGCAGATGACTTTATTACAGCTCAGAAATCAGACTGAAACCCACCTAACCAAACTGTCTCTGTAGAATTTCCAGCCCTAGGTGAGCTAATGAACCCTTCTGAGGGACATCCAGCCAAGCTCACGCCACGCAGTGCTAACTGTGCCTGACACTGCTACTCAGTGGGGGTACAGAGATGAATAGAGCTCACACTCTTCTCTTGGGTAACTGGCTCAAAAAAAACAAACAATAAGGGTAGGGATTTTTAGAAAAACTGGTAAACAGGCTGCTGAGTCAGGAGTAGGGGCTTAAACCCAGTAGGAGGAAGAGGGAGTGGGGAGTGTGTCATTTGAGGGAGACGAGTCGCTATTTTGACCACAGGTGAAGTCTGTCCCCCATTTTAGAGACTGTCTTACTTTCCCAGGGGTCTGACGGGGATTCAGAAAAGAACTGGAATTCTCTCCCTTCTCAGCTCTCTGGTCTGTGCTGACATGGCATCACACTCTGACCTGCAAATGGCTTTTCTCTTTGCCGTAACGCAAAGGCTCATTGTGACTAACCCTGGGATTGTCACATGAACTTGGACATACGTAATTGCTGACTAGTTCTGAATTTCCTCTCTCCTACCAAGAAGGCTTTGGTAAACCTGTGGAAAACCAAGTGAGCCCTGGTTAACACAGAAATCAGTTTCATTGACCCCTCTATGGTCATTCCGTTATTTGTTTTTTAAGTCACAGAAGCACAACACAGCCACCATAGCTTACTCTTTCTGGAAATTCAATGTGCGCATTAGGGGAGGGGTCCTTTAGACTGACCTAATGTCACCAAAGCTGTAGTTTAACTTGATTAGTCCAACAAGACCCTGTAGTAGTAATGATTTATCCTCACTCTAGCAAAGATTGGAACTATATCTCTTTGAAGGCATTATTTTTCTAAGAATGAGCAGTGAGAAGGAAAAAAAGAACAAAGTGCATAGAACTATCAGAACCTCAGACCTCAATATTTCATGGCCTTTCCTGACCCATCTATTTGCACCTATTCCCCATTCGCCTGTGTAGTTCTCTCCCTGGCGCCCTCCAAGTTCTCCCAAATGTATGTGTCCTCCCTGCTTCTCTCTCAATCATGTTTCCCCCTCATTTTGGGTGTTTACCCATCTCCCTCTTCCTGAAGAGTCACTTAATGTCTAGGGAGGGAAAACCCCACGCACTACCCACGGAAGCACTTTAAAGAGCATAAACCACACAGATGCTCCAGCTGCCGCGACTCTCCCCCTGCCACCCAAACAGACACATTCTGTCTCTGTGTTCCTGAGACACAGTGATGTTAAAGGAATAAAAGTCTGGATCTATTTTCGGTTTCCTCTAAACAAGAAAAAAAAAAAAAAGCCAGTAAGAGAAAGAGAACAGTAAAAGTCACAGAAAAAGCATCTGTTCTGAGATCAAAGTCTTTTTGAAAAGCAGGACTTCCCCCAGTGGGAATCAATTGTTCCCAAGCTCGAGACAGGAGCAAAGCAACGTAAAACACAGTCTTCAAACCACTTAGCAAAATCAAAACACAAAAGAGCTTTAAATTTAAGGTAGGATACTAAACTTTGTAACACGAATGTTTTCCCTTATAAATTTGGTCAGGTGAAATGTAAGTCTTACTATGAGGATCAAATGAAATGTAAACAGTGAAAACTGTAGCAGTGAAGACAAATCAAAGCTCCAAAAAGAGACGGCTCAAATCGAGCGGCAGTCAAGGTCCATTAATAGATTATATTGAATGGCCACTGCCATCCTGCAATCCCGTTCAAGCCATGCTCCAAGTCAAAGAATTAGCAGATATCCAACAATACAATGAGAAAAGCAGAAACTATTCTTCTGGAAAGTGGTCCACGGAGATAAGATCACTATAAAACACCTCATCAAAATAGAAACGCAGGAAAGAACACTATTTTCAAAGTCATTATTTTTAAAATTACAAGATAGCTGGTAGCCTGGCATTGAACCTGCGGGCAGCACACTAGAGAATTTCCCCTGGAAAAAATTATTGATACCAACAATTGAGGACATTTCAAGAAATGACTCACCCAATCCCCTCACAGTAAAGCCCATACACACAGAACTACTAAATGACTTTACATAAATGACCTTATACATTAAAAAATGGACAAAGAAGGTTATTAGACATTTGGGGAGAGCCTGCAACATAAAAGACAGAGCAAAACAAAACAGGCAAAAGGAAAAAACAACTAATATCCAACAAGAGAAAAGAGTTCAATAAATTATAGTACATCTACACAGTAGTTCTTCTTCAGTCATTTAAATTTGGTTTTGAAGCATTATATAATAGTGAGTGTAAGAAAAATTTCAAAGCTACATATTCAGCATGATCCCAATTTTCTTAAAAAAAAAAAAAAATATATATATATATGTCTCAAACCTCCAGATAGCCCTGACTACCCCCTGACGGACTACAGAAGGAATGTTCTCGTATCCAGACCAACGGTCACTGAGATGATCACCATCTTGGACAAATCCAGAGGCTCAGAAGGCAGGGCTCGTTCTTCTCAAGAATGTACTTTTTACTATAAGAACTCCTGGCTTTTCTTTCTTCTTCAAAACACTCTGGGTACTGCCTAGCTGTGTTTCCCACTTGTAAACCCTGGCTTTTGACTAGCTCTTTAGTATTTATTTCTAGTACAGCCTCCAGACTCTTTTTGAGTTCTTCGTACAACATTGTTATGGGAATGGGGAAATGAACTTTTACCCTCATCCTTATAATCCACACTGTATCAGAGACCTATATATAAAAGCTGAAACAATCAAGCTTTTGAAATTATAAGATATACTCGTGACTTTGGCAGTGTTTACTTTATGACCCAATATTTATCTTATGAGGTGGAATGGGTGCATAAATCCACCAAAGACGTACATAACAGTCTTCAAAGCAGTTTTATTTATAACCCCAAACTAAAAGCTACCCATATGTTCATCAAGGGCGAACCGATAGATTAGGGTTTAGTTATATAACAGAAAATTGCCCTGCAATAAAAAAAATACTATATGCAATAATGTAGATGAATCTTACAAAGATGAGCAAAAGAAGCCAGACTCAACAGACTTCACACTGTATGATTCCATTTATATGAGGTTCAAAAACAGCCAAAATGAGTCTTTGAATACTGACTGGAAGAGGCACAAGGAGAGCCTTCTGGGATAATGGAAATGTTCTACATCTTGAGCTGAGTCATGTTTACATAAATGCTATAAACTCATTGGGTTGTACATTAAGATTTTCACACTAAGTTGTACAGTAACAGCAGGCAGACAAAATTTGGATAGAAGAAAAAGTTTGGCTGGAATAATAGGCATTTGTTATTTATTTAACAAATAAATATTTGTATTTCTTTTGTATTCTCGTATTCTTTTGTATTTCTGAAAGCTTGACTAAGGCAACCTATACAGTCAGAAAATAATTAAGCTTACTTAGCGCTTTCCATGTTGCCCACTTTAAAAAAAAAAATGGCTACGGTGCCTCTGTAGACCTTCTATCTACTTCCAGTACCTGATTTCTCTTCCTATTACTAATCTTCCCCTTGTTGGTAACCTATTTTTTAAATGCACTTCACTGCTTTTTACAGTGATTTTTGTAATAGTGATTCTTTTTCACAAGACACTTCAGCTCCCTAAGTTATTTTTCTTTCTGCTTCAAACTGAGAAGCCACTCTGCTAAGTACCAGACATGAGATAAAAAAGCAAAATTCTCTTGATTACATGCAGACTCTCCCGCTTTGCAAATGATCTCATGGTCAAAGCCAGCAGTCATGCCTATCCTTCCATCCTAACGTATCCTTCTTGGGAATTTATAAATTGCCTTTAAAGTTTAAAAACATAAGAACAGATCTTATTCTAAAGACCTCTGTGTCTTTTTTTAGCTCCCTGATTAGCTGGCCTTTTAATAGGATCTTTGTAAGTAGGTTATTTTATATACTAGGTCCCTCAATTTTTCTTGATTCTCATACCCATAATTTTGGGTATGGTGTGTTAGACTAAAAAAAGCTTTGGAATTACTGGTTTTGTGCTGCTCTATCATCTCCTGTTTACAGTTTTTGTAAACCTGTGGACACAGCACTAGTGGTTCCGGCCACCACCGAGGAAATGGTGAGCAAGAGACAATTTCTTCTCGTGCTAGTGAGACAGACATTGACATCAGCAATTATGAAACCAAGCTAAGAGTGAGGAAACACTTGGTGCTGTGAGCTCAACGTAGAGACCATAGGTCAGGGAAGCCGGAGAATGCTTCTGAGGGGAAGTGATGAACTGCCTAACTGGTCGCACACTGGTCGGAAGTAACAATCTGTGAGAAAGCTGAATACACTTGAGGAACTGAGCACATTCATGATGGCTGAAGCCGGCTACATGGGAAGAGGCCAAAGGGTCAGCTCACAGCCTTGCTAAGAATAGGGCCGTTTCAGGATTTTTGCAGCTTCCTTTTCTATAGTTTTACATCTTTTAAAAAGATTCATGTAACTTTTTACTTTTTGGATATCACTGGCAAACCTAACACTAGTTATTTATCAATATAAGTACCTACTACATGACAAGCCAAGTACTGGGAATATGAGAGACAGAGCTCGTCCCCTTCAGTACTGCTTAATAATAACAACAAAGCTATCTTTTCTATTTGTCTGTTATAGCAGATGCAAGCTCTCCAAATTTCAGGGGTGAAGACAGTTTGCCTATACAGACTAAACAAAACTCGCTTTGTGGGGTCCCGAGGGTGGTCACCCCAAAGAGTTATGCAACTTTACTGAAACTGAGGTACAAGTAGAGCCTGCATGATGCCACCAGTAGGGAAAGTCGTGCCACACACATGTGAGTATACCGTGAGCAGAGATCAGAAGCAATGGCTTCAGATTCGCACCCCAAAGCCACAAGAACGGGCAGTCCGGAGCTGCAGGCCTTCCCCTAGGAGGAACCTACTCCTGACGTGGCTGCTTTACGTGGGGGCTTCAGAGCAACAGCCAGGATTTACTTCTTTATGACTCGGTAGCGGTGACCATGTTATAAATAACATGGCAATGCCAGGAGACCTCGCGGTTATCACGGCACGGACAAGCTCTTTGTTTCTATGACTGCTCGCCCTTTCCAACGCACTTTGCTGTTACCATTTCCTATATTGCTTTTATTTGGGGGGCAGGCTGGAAGGAGACAGGCTGTAGTGTTACTTCATTATTGTCCAAATATCGATTTTGGAGTTGGCCTTCCAAATGATTATTAGCCATCCCCTGCCTCAATCACCATCTTTTGTTTGCCAGAGAGTTCTACCAGGCCCTGAGCTGTCCTCAGATAATCAATGAATGACTAAATATTAGAGCGCGTCTTTTGTATCGGCATTTTGGCTGGTGGCTTTAGAATAGCCTCTGTGGGGTAAACAATGACACACAGCTTAGAAGTGGGGCCCTTCCTGTACAAGGGCATCAAAACGCACGCGGAAGGCAGAAATATTAGAGTGGGTCAGCAGCCTCTGGAAGCCTGTCCTAGAGTGATGAGGAGATGCAGAGACTGCCTTCTTTTCTCACAAAGAATATTTGATATAAAAACTACATATTGCTTTTATAACTGAGTTTCCCATGAAGCTAAAAAAGCTACAAACTATTTAGTAACATGGTTTGCTAATGCTTTTTGACCACTATCCCCGACATTAAGGTAATACAAAGATGTAAAATTGTAAATAGCCTCAACTTGTCCTGACACATATGAAGTCTAAGAAGTCATACCCACATTAATCATCCACGGTAGTTCAAAACATTATTGGAAAATACAGGGTAGGGTAAAAGTAGGTTTACAGTTTTGAGTATGCAGAAGAGTTTATTCTTGCATTATTCATTAATTATTGCATTATTTTCCAAATGAACAACTGTAAACCTACTCTCGCCCCACTCTGTATGGTTACAGCCAATAAATCTCGCCTCCCTCCAATATTAAACTTGGTAATGTACATTTGAGCGTTCTTCCAGCCTTGGAGACTTTGAGGGAATCCAGAGAAGTTCTCTTCAACAGAAGATAACATATCATCTGCTAAAATCTTTTTTCATAAAGCTTTCTGTACAGAATTTCTGGCTGGATCCAGGACCTGCTGCTCTATAAAAGGTCTATAACATTTATTAAACAATCCTAAAAAAAATCATTGTTACCTGAAAATATCCATCGACAACTAAAATAGCCTACCCCTAGCTGCCAGGGCACTGGTATCCCATTCCTCCCTAATGTTTGAAGGAAACATCTTTCTCTTTATAGAGTCCATCCTTTTTTTCTTACAAATTCTTCAACAAAGACACATGTTTAAGTGAAACCTCAAATAAATGAATAAAGACACCCTATCCCCTGAACAAGTAATTTCACCTTTAGGAGTTTATCCTACAGGTATGTACTACTGCTGGGATGAAAAAAGAGAAACAAAAAAGCTAATTTTATACACATAACTATATACCACACATTTATTACAGCATTTGTTTATAACAGCTATATAGTATATATATTATAGATAAAACATACATGTACACATACATATTTACATGATATATAACATCCCAAAGGTCCATCAATGTGGGAATGATTAAATAAACCATGAAATTTCCAAACCATGGAACTGCTATTATCTGACCCTTAAGAAGAATGAATTAGAGCCCTGGATGGTGTGGTTCAGTGGATTGAGTGCTGGCCTGTGAACCAAAGGGTCACTGGTTCGATTCCCAATCAGGGCACATGTCTGGGTTGCAGGCCAGGTCCCTAGTAGGGGGTGCACAAGAGGCAACCACACATTGATGTTTCTCTCCCTCTCTTTCTCCCTTTCTTCCCCTCTCTAGAAATAAATAAAACCTTAAAAAAAAAAAGAATGTATTAGAATTATTGGGTTGGCCAAAAAGTCTGTATTGTTTTTTTCTGAAAAATGAAAGACTTTTTCACTTTCACGAATAACTTTATTGATTTGGATATTCTAAGTATGTCAGCTGTTTCCCACTATTGGCTTCTACTGGGTAGAGACCAGAGGTGCTGCTAAACATCTTCCAATGTGTAAGACAGCCCCACAACAAAGAATTATTTGGCCAAAATGTCAATAGTACCAGAAAACTTCTCAAACCACTTCTGACCCATTTGATCAGTCACAGCACCTCCTGCATACACTGCACAAATCGTTTTTTGTGTTTCAATTGTGTTTTTACCTTTTTTAAATAATAAAGCATAATATACTGAAAATGTTGCATATCTTCTTCCATCTTCAATATTAAAATGGTTTCACAAAAATTCACCAATTTTGATGTTTTCTTTAAAAATGCTTGCTCATACGACAGCTAGCATAATAAAATCTAATAAAACTGTTTCAAATGAAGTTAAAGACAACTAAGCACTGCTAGAGCCATCTTATGGAAAAAAACGTAACAGACTTTTTGGCTAATCCAATATATTTTTAATATGTATTTAACAATGGAAGTTAAAACCCCTGCTAACCATTTTTGGGTAAAGACTGCCACATGGCTTTTAGGAGAAAAAAAGTCCATTTCTTAAGCCACTGAGCAGGAAAGCCATGCTTCTAGGTGCTTCCAACAACCATCCAACTACCGCAGAGAACACAGTTTGTTCCACTTGACACCTGGAGAAACCCAGCTGCAGGGCAGGATCCAAGGTCGTAAATAGTCCCATGGGTTCCCAGGCTTCCTAACCAAGGGCCCCTTATGCCACCTCTGTTGGTCACTTATGTTCCTCTGCAGAAACCAGGGGACTGCCTGCCCACGGGACTCCCCATTCTGATTCTGCTTTCAGCTTCTAGCAGGACTCCCAGAGGGTAGACCTCAGCCTCTAGTCTGACAGCTGACAATGCCAGCAAATCCTGACCACAGCTCC
This sequence comes from Mormoops blainvillei, assembly GCA_004026545.1. Classification (NCBI taxonomy): domain Eukaryota; kingdom Metazoa; phylum Chordata; class Mammalia; order Chiroptera; family Mormoopidae; genus Mormoops; species Mormoops blainvillei. Next base: position 398,636 of record PVJD01000477.1, read on the forward strand.
CTTCCCACACTGCTGGGACCCCCAGTAGGGGAGAAGCACCCCCAGCTTCATCCAATGATTCAGGTCAGGGACTCTGGTCAGTACCCCGCCTATGCCATCTGAAAGCTAGCCCAGGAAAGTGAAGGCTGGCTGGGAACCTCTGCATTACATCTAGTCACTGGGACATGCAGGACAGCACTGTAACTCTGGAACTTCAAATAGCTAGCCCTCAAAGTGACAAAGGGAAGAAAATGCGGCCCAGCGAGAGGGAGGGCCGGAAGAGGAAGCAGCAGTGAACAGAAGGGCAGGAAAAGGGAAGAAAGCTGTTAGCACAGTGAGTGAGTTGGGGAGCTGAAAGGACAGGTTAGAGCACGGAGAGAGAGAAAAGGGATGAACTCTGCCCCCGCCAAGTTGAGAGGACACTTTAGAGAGGGGACTGGTGCATCTCTCCCAGCAAACCTGACAAGACCACATCCCAGGCCAGGTCCCCCACCAGCACAGGCCCGGAAAGACTGGCTCTACCTGACTACCCCCCACCCAACACCTCCCCCGCCCCGCCCCGCCCCGCCCCGCCAGCATTAGATTAGGCCTTGGGGGAAAGTTGAAATCCTGATGGCTCAGAAAGAGGCCCCTACAGCTTAATGTGCTGGTAACTTAACTAAGCACTCCTGGTTCCGGAGACACCAAAGCAGCCCCAGCTTTGCTCTGCCATTAAAGTGTGCCCTCCTGACCTTTGGAGGAAGCAGCAGCTCAGCCAGCCCTGCAGGGTGGCTCTTAATGGACAAGAGTGAATTTCACTTCACACCAGCAAGTACCGCGCACATCTACCGTGCGCAGCACCTTAAGGGACCACGTGCAACTCTAGGGCGACTCACTCTCCCCTTTCTTCTCTTCCTTTTCATAGGATTTTTAAGCAAACAGGCATTATGGACAACAAAGATTAGAAAACACAAATACTAGAGGATGTCTTTGGATCTGTGTCATTACGAATATCCACAAAAAGCTACCATATATGTGGAAGACAAGTGGTTCAAAGTATGGGGTATTGATAAGTTAAAAAAATATATATATTGCATCCACCCTGAACTAAAACCTGAGTTTTGCAAGAGCATACGTGCATAGGAAGAACGGCACGCCGCAGCAAAGCGAGGTCACGGCCCTGGTGAAGGGCCTAGAATTTAGTATAATATCCAGTCTCACCACCACCCAGGCCTCCTTTTGGCAAATTTGATATAAAAACACCAGTGGTTTCACATTGACTGCACTTATTTCTTTTTAGCTTCTAGAGGCTACATTCTGCTATCTTCCTAGTTTCACAGACCCACATGGAGTTTCAGAAGATGGGATTTAAGGGGCCCCCTCTGAAGGTCTGCCTACCCCAAACCATCCTTACCACCTACTTACTGACATATGAAAAAAATTCACTTAGTGAGTCCTATCTTTGGCCAAAGTCAGTATTTTCTCAAATAGTGTACGTGGAGTGATTTGGGGACAATGGACAAACAACTTAATTTCAATAATTATACCTTCTATTTGTGGAAGGTGATAGTAGTTTCAATATAAGACAATGATACTTTATCCCTCTTAAATAAATTTAAAAAAATTTTTAAATGAGTCAATTTAAAGAAAAATGTTAAATATAATACAGATGGTACACAGAGAAAAGACAAAAAACGCACAGGTAGAACACAAATAAAGTGAGAGAAATGGATTAAAAAATCCACTTCCAAGCCCCTTGCTTCAGAATGCAACCATCCCTCACTAGAGTGTCTTTCGCCGCCACCAGATATCAAAGATACCAAGATTTAGTTCAGCAAAGTCAGCGGAGCCAGAAGGATGTAGAAACTGGATCAGAGATAGAAGAATCACATTGGCCTTAGAGAGTGTGTTGGTGAGGAGGAAAGGCTAAGGTTGGAGGAAGAGGGGAAGTGCAGGGTCTCTGGCAGCAGGAAAGTAGTATCAGGCTTAATGATAGGCACTCGGGAACTAGGCACATTCCTGTAAAAGTCCCCCTCTTCACACTTATTCTCCCCAATGATCCTGCCCAAGACACTGAAAGCTGACTGGTTAGCAGTGAGGGCAGCATCAGAAATTCAACATGGCAGAAGTCTAGCATCAATTCCAAGAATTGTTCTCCCTCAAAATCTTTGCAGTTCAATTGTTCCCCATCCCTACCTCTCTTTGAACACTGACCATGTGGTCAGATAATTTTCAGTAATGATGTAGTTTTTGGATCAATTTTCTTGGGACTAAATAATGCTCCTTTGGCATAAATTGTCAGAGGACTAATGATAGGCACCTGTGAATAGGGCACTACTCCTCAATGAGTAAATGCAGGTAAATCAAACCCTCCTTCCACCATGACTACCAACACTCCCTCAAACTGTGTAATTGAAAGCATTCAGAAATATATATATCATCCCTTGTTTTCAGCAAAGTCAAACCACATGGGTTTGCTGAGCACAGAAACTATTCAAACCATTTTCTTCCCTTGCTTGAGGCCTAAATCAGTATGAATATTCCGCATGTCTCCTAACAACTACAAAAAAGGAGTAATTCCAAGCTCACTTCCTTTTGCAGGGGGCTTTGTATACAGCGCTCAAAGTGGTGTGAGTCTTTTTGGTGGGAGGGTCAACTCATGTTCAGTCCCCCTCTCTTCTATACGTTGCCGGTTTTTAATTGCTGACTCCCATTTTATAGCCAAGCCAATTAGTAGTGTAGGCCAAGCACCGAGAGCTTGAAAGACTGGAACACAGCAGTCAGTCTGAGAAAAATAGGAAGTCTCTCCTGTCAGAATTTTGCTCAAGTGAGAACTATGCGTAGCCAACAAATGTCAAAAGCCTAAGATATGAGTGTGACAGCTCTGTGGAGTCCCTGGGAACATCAGCAAGCACTTGAATCTCCATATGACTGATGGTAGGCCTGGTGGACTGACATAGGATGGGGGAATTTTAAAAAATTACTATTTCACTCATTCAATTTAGTGAGCTTTATTACCCACTTCTATCTCCGATGAGCTAATAACAAATTCCTTTAGGGCTAAAAGGGCGTTGGGTCTAAAGCCCCATACCTGCTTAGGTTACTGATTTACTCTGGGCACTCTAAAAAAGTAGGGGAAAATGTGAACTGATTTACATGTGCAATTCAAACATGCACTTACCCTCAGGCCTGCAGATCTTGATTATGGGCAAATTGGTAACCGAGCCCAAATGCTCAGGGGAAAAAAACAAACAGACAAAAAAGCCTTAGGGTTTGAAGGAGCCTTTTACAAAAATTTAGAATGTCCAACTCCTTTTCATTGCACAACATCTCAAAATTTACCATTCATCCAGAATTAAAATATTTGCTTTGGATGAGTTCAAACTTCATATAAGCTTCTCATTAATTCTCCTTGGTACCACTGTGAAGGGAGTACTGGCCATTAATTATCCTGTTTCAAGGTCGAGGAATGCTTCAGTGCCAAGAAAGGAGGGCCCTGCCCAAAGCTGTGGGGGACAGAGGTGCAGGCCCAGAATGCTCCGTGGAAGGTCTCTAGCCCTAACCCTAGTCCTGCCTCTAACCTGGGCGCAGTTCCCCTTAAGGGAGGGCATTTCAGTTTCTCAACAGAACACCCAGCTCCAGTGAGCCCTGATAAGGGAAACACACTAACATTTTTTTTTCTTCCTGACAGTGAAGTCCTACATTCTCTACCATTGGGAAAACTTGTAGGAGCAGCAGGAGTGAGTGAAAGCGGAAAATTCCCCAAAACTCTTGGCCTACTTAACCACCCTGACAGCACAGTTTTATAGTGTTTGGGGGAGAGGAGGGCAGGCTGTTTGTTTCCAAAGGAAGCGTGATTAGTTGGCTGGTTCAAATATTTCCAAAGAGATTTAGAAAATGGTTAACAATTCAAAAAAATATATATATGACCAAGAAATTTAATATCCAGTAATTCTTAATGTTATGGGGCCCCTGCAAAGCCCCTTAAAAATCACTATTATCACAAGGGGCAGACAGGGATAGGAACTCATCAGATAAGCAGCAATGTATGGTAAACACATTGTTTAGGTGACCTATCGTAAGACTTCTTTTACAGAGAGTGGTTTCACTGACCTGACTGGAAGCTCACTGGAAGTCTGGTCTCCCCAGGTGCCATCACTCTAGATTTGCCGTCCCTTGAGTGCTGGGCAGGGCGCTACATTTATATTAAAACCAGCTGTGACCACTTCCCAAGTTGCCTAAACTGCCTTTTACTGTAGGAGAGCCCTGGAGGTCCAATTCTGTTTTCCGGAGTCAAACAAATACAAAACAAATTGGTGGGGGAAGTTTAGCCATTTCACTTCCTCCCAGAAAAACAGAATTTCCTAAGGTACAATATAAAATGAACATCGGTGCTTTTATCTTTTCTTTCTTTTTTTTAATTTTTTTTTTTTTGAGTCACACAAACAGTCTGTTTCAGAGCCAGGAAAAACCACAAATCACCAAATCATTCCTCATCTGTAATTAAGATATTTTGTTTCTCAGGAAGGTAAGACAAAATGGCCAATTAACACTTAAGCACTCTGGGAAGCCCACAATCAGAATGGAAAAGGTAGAAAAGGGGAACTGCTTGTTTTACAGTTAACAAAGAGCATGGGACTCCTTTCAGCTTCACCAATGCCCATATCCGTGTTTGGGGGAACTGATTATCCATTAATAACCGCCCCTCCTCCCCCAATTAAATCTACCAGTCACTTGGGGTTTGGGTTTCACCCTGGGGACAAGAGGTGTTTGTAAGACAGTTTGAAACCTCTGAGGAAGAACAAGTGCTGCAGACAATCCAATTACCCGCATATATAGCATGAGGCAAAAGTAGGTTTACAGTTAAACCTATTTTTGCACCACGCTGTAGAAGGCGCCAAGCTCTCAGGCAAGTATTAAGTATGGCCAAATGAGATAAGAAAATGAGCTGTAGTTGGAGCTTCCTTTCTCTCTAAGAAGGCACTTGTTTTAATCAGCTAACAATGACTAGGGTGTACAGCTCCCGGCTACCTGCACCCCCATCCCTATCTGTTATAAATATTTCATAAACAGGGTTCCCAGAATCCCATCACACCAGAGTTCCAGTGTTGTCGCTTCTTTCCCAGGTTGTCACAACAGCCTCCTAAGTGTCTCCCCGGGAACCGAGTGATCCCTGCCACCCCGATCCAGCCGACGGCTCAATGACTCCCACAGCACACAAGCCTTCTTCAGCTGGGCACTCTGGAGTTTTCCTAACACGCCCTAACCTAATTCTCCAAACTTGTTTCCCCCCACACAGCCCTAGTACTCTCTCCAGTCAGCCAGTCACAGAATCGTCTTTTCTTTTCCTCCAGTGCAAGGACTACGGTCTCCTCCGGAGGTCTATCTCCCTCCCTCTACTCTTTCAATTCCCCACGGCGGCTGAGAGAACAGTCCCCACACCGCAGGACTCCGCTCAGATTTCACCTCCCCCAACAGGTCTACTCCGTCTCAACGGTCAGGATTCCTCCCCACCGCAGCACCCTCTCTGAACACCCTCGGCCCCTGCTCCCACCCGCGGGGCTTCGGCGCGGTCTCCTGCCCCCCCGCAGGCCCGGCTCAAAGCACTGAGTAGGTCCCTGGCAGCGCCTCAGAAATCGCAGTCCAAGGCAAAGAGATGCAGAAGCATCCCGCAGGCGTCCCCCGAGACGGGGTGTGGCAAGTCCCGCTCCAAGCCTGGCGACTCCTCGAACGACAAGACCACTAAAACGCGGAACCCCTCTGTCCACCGCCCAGAGGCCGGCCGGGCGGCGCTGGATCCCCGCACCCTCCAGCCTCCGCCGGCTAGCACCGCAACCAGGAGTCGGAGGACAGCCAGGAGGGTGTGTGTGTGTGTGTGTGTGCGCGCGCGTGTGTGTCAGACACACACACACACACACACACACACACAGGTGGGCATCGGGCAGGCTGCCGCCGCTCCCCGTGATCCCCACCCCTCTCCCGGGGCTGCGAGCGCCCCCGCCGGAGCCGGCCCATCCCGCCCCGGTGCCCGCTGCTTTCTGGGAGCCCTCTGGGGAGATCGGGGACGCGCACAACCCTGGAAGGGCCCTGGTCGCGCCTCGCCCCCTTAGTGGTCCCAGCTTGGCCGGGCCCAGGGCCGCCGAGCCTCACCTCTTCAGCAACGGGCTGGGAACCGGTTGAGTCGGGAGCGGACGGGACTAGGTAACACGGCACAAATAGCTCAGGACTTGCCTTGGAGTGAGTGAGAAGCCGCAGCGCGCCTGACGTCACGGCAGTCCCAACAGCCGCGAGCTGCGAGTCACCTGATCACCCTGGCAACGCGCTCGGGGCGTGGCGAGGCCAGGGGCGGTGTCACAGCTCGAGCCCCGCCCCCAGCCTGGGGCCTTCGGGCGCCGCGGGGAATGCTACCCAGCCACCCGCACCGTGGGGACTGGAGATCCGGCTCTGGCCTTCCTGCTCGGGCCTCCGAGCTGGGCTAGATGCCTGACGCGCCAACAGGGTTCTCCGCTTAAGTTGGATCAGTTATCCGAGACTCCCTCTCCGCTAGCGCAAGTGCCTGGAAGGCGCGGCATGTGTCCCCTTTGGTACCCGGCTCTGTGCGTGGTACACAGGGTTAACTGCGGGCTGCTCCTCCTCGTATTTTCTCGGTCTGGAGGCAACTAGGCTCTGGGGTGTTTACTCCCGAGCTGTACCTGGGAGGACTGCGGCTAAGGCTGATACCTGGATTGCTCTCTGGCAACTTTCCCCCCATAAACCTCACAGCAAATAGCGCAGCCTTTGCTGGAGAATGTAATCAGACTTCATTCATTCAGGAGAGGGGAGGAGAGGGATTGGATCCCAGGCCCAGCCCTCCTGCCCTGAAGACCTCCTCCTTCTATTCCAACAGAAAAAGAAATCACTGAAACACTCCCAGAGCAAAGCCTAGGACAAGCCTGCAAGTCCTCGTTGAAAAGAGTTTTTGGTTTTCATTTTAGAAATTGATTTTTCCTTCAAATTCCTCCCCTTACATGCTATAGTCGTACGCCTACACCTCTACACTAATTTGAAAAGATATGTGCACCACCATGTTCATTGCAGCATTATTTACAAGAGCCAATATAGGGAAACAACCTAAGTGTCCAACAATAGACAATTGGATAAAGCAGAAGTGGTACCTATATACAATATTACTCTGTGACTTCCCGGTCTCTGAACATAAACCATTAGCTTCAAAATAAAAATTTAACACCCCATAGAGGTCCTAGGTTGAGAGCCACTGCTTATCTCATCTCTTCTCTTTTCACTGAGTTTCATTTATATTTTACTCTTCTATACCCTGCACCGCTATGGAGGTTTCATATATGTTGTCCTTCCCTCTCAGACTATTGGATTGTAAACCAAAAAGTTGTTTATAATCAACTTCTAGTGAGAACCTTTTGGTGCCTGGCAATGGATAATGCCAGGATGATTGATGCATCATCCTTGAAGATCACGAGTTCATGGGTAGTGTCTCATGTCCAAGCACCACCTGTTCTGTTTATTATTTACTTAATAAGTTTATTTAAGTGACACTTTTTTACTTTTATACATTTATTTTTAAAAGAAACTAGTGTATAAAGGTGGGGGGAGATAGTTGTAAAAGGTAGAGGAGAATTATGACTCTAGCCAGAAAGAGTCGTACTAATAGGGAAGAAGAGATTGAAAATATGAGTCCAGGGCTCACAGGGCAGTGATTAGTGGTGAGGAAGACGGTGGGAACAGGGCAGGGGCAGCCAGACCTGGGGTGTTTGACAGGTCTGAGGAGAGGACTCCAAATGGAGATCGGGGAGGGCTGGGGGCAGAGTTGGGTCAGAATGGAGGAGAAAAGTGCTGGGAGCAGAGAGAAGGGAGAAGGGATGGAGGAAAGGGAGAAGCAGCTGGAAATTTGGGGAAGAGTTGTTGAAAAGGAGCACAGTGAGGAACAGAGAGACCTAGAAGAGGGGCTGTGAGGTTACAGAAGTGAGGACTGTGGAGAAGGAGGAACAGGTGGGGAGAATCTGGTGTAGGCTAACATTTCTGTCTCCTCCAGACCAAGAAGTAGGCAGTGTCCTTCAGAGGCTGCCAGGGGAGCACAGCATTGTCTGTGAGCTTCTGAGGAAGGGAAGTCATTCACACATTCCCCAAAACCATCTTTGGACCACCGGCGGGTGGAGGGGGGCAAGAGTCACCCTTTGCAGAACACTGATACAGAGGAAAGAGCAGGGGTAACTACCTCTCCATCCATAGCTATCCTCTGACCCTAAGGCTTTTGGGCTAGAAAGTTTTCCAGACCCTTGGGGCTTGGCATATGAGGTGCTAGTCTGGGCAGGGCAAGGTGAGGATTGGGGTGGAAGGCAGGGATAACTGTCTGGGAAGGGAGGGAACCTTCTCATGGCAGCTGGGACATAGGGAGCCAGCTGTGCTGAGGGAGAAGAGATAGTAGGACATGTTTTTAGCAATGCCCCTGGCCACTTCCCTTTTACTGAGTTGGTTGTTCATGAAAGGACATAACCATCAAAGAAAAAAATAGAGTATCTCCCCCTACCCTGTCACCTCTACCTTCACTGTGTGGAAGGAGTGCTATCGTGTGAGTACAAACTCAGGTAATGTTTCTGACAGTATCCAAGAATCCGAGATATGGCCAGGCAGTGCATCCCACATGGATCTTTTCTGGGATTTGACCTTAAGTCCCAGGACTGAGCAGTGGGCCAGATGTAGAAGTTGCCAGAGATTTACCAAGTCTCTTCACAACAGCGTTGAGCTCCCATTTCTAGAAATAAAGAAAAATATCTGACAAAATGTATCTTCTGTGAAAGTCCATTAGCCACAGAAGCTATAATGCATTGTCAGCATTTGTGAATTCAGGAGAACCATCGAAGGACTGTGGAGGCAAAATCTTGCAGTGGTTGGCAGCTTGTGTTCTGAGATTTATCCAATTCGTGATCTTGGGCAAGTCACCCACCTTCTTTGAGTTTCAGTCTTATCTGTAAAGTAGAGATAATAATACCTACTTTACAAGACTATCATAAACTGTAGGTGAATTCTAGGTCCACAAAAGGACTCAGATTCATAATTTTTCAAAAGGCTATTTTTTAAAAAAATTTTATTGATTTTTAGAGAGAGAGAGGACAGGAGAGAGAGAAAAAAGAACATTGCTTGGTTGCCTCCCATATGCACCCTGACTGGGATCAAACATACAACCTTGGTATGTGCCATGACTGGGGATCAAACCCACGACCTTTTGGTGGATGGGACAACACTCCAACCAACTGAGCCACGTTGCCAGGGCTCAAAATGCCATTTTAAAACCATTGTATTTTCATTGCACTCCATTCATTCACTCAGCCTTGGGTGAAAGAATAGTTCTTGGATGCCTATCGGGCACTCAGCACTGTGATGGATACAGCAGGAGCATGTCCCTAACTTGGTCCTCTAGGCATCTAACTCCTGATAGGAAAGCAAGATAGTGTGAGACCTCTGAAGACCCCTGTAAGATTGAATGCTAAACTGTGTCATGCCCTTCTGTGCCCTCGATGTTCCTAGAAAGGGAGGTCATGTCAGCTGCACTGGATAAGGTGGGATGCATAATAGGGAGGGTGTACAGCAGAGCCCTGAAAGGCGGGATTTGGAGAAGTGATCAGAAAAGACAGCATTCTTGGTCAAGTCATTTGGGCTGCATGTGCACCTGGGGCAGGGGCTCAGTAAATATTTGCCGAAGGAAGGAGTGATTGAATGAATGAATGAACAAAGAGACAAAGACAATAAAATCAAGAGAATAGTGGTCATAAGATCAGCCTAATTGGATAAGGAAATTGAAAGCTGTGAGAAATAATGTAGAGACAGCAGGTTATGGAAGAGCTTTTGAGACAGTAGAATCTTCTAGTAGGAGCATAGGGTTTGGAGTCAGAATGACAGGGTTGCAATCATGTGACCTTGAGCGAGTTACTTAACTTCTCTGTGCACTAGTTTCCTCATCTGGAAAAAAATAAGGATAACATTGATTTCCACTTTATAGTGTCATTTGTAGGATTAACTGGGATAATGAACATGAAACCTAAGCATGGTGACTGGCACACAGTAAGTGCTCCAAACTATTGACTTTTTATTAATAGTAGTTTTATTAAGGACCGGGAAGAACAGGATAGATTCAATATAAAAACTACAGGGGGACCAGGCTGGTGTGGCTCAGTAGATTGAGCTCCAGCCTGTGAACCAAAATGTTGCTGGTTCGATTCCTGGTCACGGCACATGCCTGGGTTGCGGGCCAGGTCCCCAGTTGGAGTGTGAGAGGTAACCAATCGATGTTTCTTTCACACATCGATGTTTCTCTCCCTCTCTTCTTCTCTCTCTAAAAATAAGTAAATAAAATCTTTTTAAAAAAGAAAAAGAATTCTTTATGGGATCACTGAAGCTCCCCAAAGTGGGAAATGAGAATGGAATGTAGTATTTTGTGGAGGATGCTTTAGTAGCAGAATTCGGGCTGGTCTGAAGGGAGAGTAGGGCCTGGCAAAGGTGCGGCCTCAAGAGGTGAAGGACTGACCACAGACTAAAACAACTCCATCTGAAAGGAGAAAGCCTGCCCCACTCATTCATACATGTGCGGAAGTTGGAGCCTGGCATCAGGAGGTACTCAATTGCCCTATTCAAGGAACATCTCTAAATGCTGCAAAAGTTGAACAACATCTTTTTAGAGCTCACAGGCTCAATGACAAACACTAGTAGAATTCTCCAGAGTCGCGTACAGAGAGTTTTAAAGCACTGAAGAAGCCCACTAAGACCTGGCTTCTCGCTGACTTTGATGTCTCCCTGCTTCCCTGCTTTGGAAGTAAACAGATGAACACCTGTCAAAGGAAAACCAGTGAATGTGGCCAGCACATGCACGAAAACCAGTAAAGAATGACCAGATTCTTTTTCCGTGTCAGAGTATCAAAGACAGAAGAAAAAATTATGCTTCTTTTGTTTCCAAGCTTCCTACTCTGCCTGATTCTAATGGAATTTGAGGTTCGTGTGAAGGAGAAAGAGGGAAAATCGTCAGTTTGCTTCTGGCCATAGGTCGAGGTTTGGTTTTCACCCGAGCAATGGCTTTCACAGTTTTGTGCCTCTTTTTCTGGTCCACATTTTCAAATTCCAATTTGCTAGTCAGGGATGTCTCCATGCACGTGACTAAAACGCTATTTGGGTTAGTTTAAGAAAGAGGGAGAGAGAATTTGTTGGCTCATGAAACCAAAATTCCAGAGGTGAATCTGAGCTTCAGGCAAAGCTGGATCCAGGCACACAAACACTGGTACCAGCAATCTCCGGTCTTGCCCTGTCTCTCAGCTCTCTTTGCCCTGCATCCTCAGGCAGTCTCTCTGAGAATATCAGAATTACATTCTCCCATTGGAAAACCCCAGCAGACAAAAGCTTTCTTTTTCCCAACAGTACTAAGAAAAGCTCCAGACTGGAGTCTTAGTGTTTGCATTGGCTTTGGGTAACTCTTTTTTTCTCTGAGCGTGTGGCTGCAGCCAAGGGATGTAGCACCTTGGCTAGGGGTGACACCTCTACAGCGGGGGGTGAGGTTAGTTCCTCCCACATCCCACAGTGAAAGTGTGGAAAAAATGGTCTTCCCAGGGAAATCTAGTTATCAGAGCTAAGACAAATGAATGCCAAGCAAATAGAAAACACAGCTGACCCCTACAGGCCACAGATAACCAAAACCACAGCCCATGGAAGGCGCATGTGGTATAATATTCCAATAGGCTAACCTTGAATCCACTTAGGAGTCAACTCACCTCCTGTATTTCCCAGACAGTGCACCCAAAGGGGAACAAACTCCCAGCACGCAGAGGGGGAGCCTCATCGAGATGGTAGCATAGAACCTGCCATTGGTTTTTACCTAAGTGCACTCTCTTCTCTTGGAAGTATTACTTCTGAGGAAAGCGCTTTGGAGAACACTTAGTGCTTTAAATGTACGTACAGCACCCTGAGTTCTAAGAGTCATCACATAAATGCCTGCATTTATAGTTGTGACCTCCTGAAGCACTGACTCCTGAAGTGGCCTGGCATTTGGACGATGATCTTAAAAACCCAGCCATAGAGAAGAATATGTTTTTATCCCAGGCTGTGACTCAACTGAGCAGGGCAATGAAGTTCTCATCATTGGCTTTTTAATCTCCTGGCTTTTTAATATTTTAAAAGAATAAGAAAAAAAAATCAACATGTAAATTAGAAATAATCAGCCTGTAAGTACATTTGCATTACTATTTATAGAATAAACCAACCATAATTTAGTACATAATATATGAAGAGTAAGAACTCAGGAGAATATGAAATTCACATATTCATTCAACATAGTTACTAAGTGCCTCCCATGTGCCAGGGATGGTACCAGGTGCTGGGCATATGGGAATAAGCAAAACAGATTTTTAAAATCCTTGCTTCCATGAAGCTTGCATGCCAGTAGGTGTGTCTATCTGTACACCATCTTTGAGTCTCCTCTGTCGCTGATAGGAAATAGTCAATACATCACCAAACACACAGGGCAAATTCTCGGTGAGAGCTCCTCTAGGCTGGGCTTTCTGCCAGTGCTCTGCCTCATTATTCTCCTCTTCCTAGGGATTCCAAATAGGTTTCAGAGAGAGGCAGACACCTGCTCAAAGAGTCACAGGAAGTAACTGATGGAATCAAGACCGAAAGTCACACACCTCCGTATCTGCTTTTTAACTTGTACCCTCTCTTAGGGTGTGCGTGGGAGATTATGGGGAGGGGTGGGGACTGTGGCGAACTGGACAACAAACAGCGCAAAGGAGCCACTGTTATTCCGCTCCAGCCGCCTGTCGAATGGGAATGTGGTCCAATATGGCCAGGTTTTCTGATTTTTCAAGGGAGGCCAGCAAACAGGATTTTGATGTGAAAACCAATTTTTGAAACACCGTGAAAGCCAAAAATAATCCATCTGGGCATAATCCAGGCTACAGGTCTGTCCCTCTGTTGGAGGTCACACTGTGCCCAGAGGGTCCCTGTGCAGGTAGGATTCCACATAGCAACCCTGAAACTGAATACAGGTAGAAACCCACACGTACTACAGCTGTGGTCCTTGCACAAAGCATTTATTTCTCAGGTTGATTTTATAAGGTTAAGGTAGAAACATGGTGCCATTGTTTACCAAAAAAGCAAAGTCCTTAATGAAAGGTAACAGCCAGGGAGCAGCTGGGGCATTCCAACCCTCCTACTGTGGGGGAGGCTGGCAGAGAACCATCCTGCACTGGGCTGACAGGCCATGCTCATCTGAAAGGGAAAATTTAACTTCAGGGCGGGCTCTGTGTTACATCTGAGGTCCTAATAATGATTATTATTCTGTCAGCATGCAAGACGTGGTTCAAAATAATTCTCCTAAAAGTCACATTCTACTCGCTTCCTGGTCATTCCTTGCCTCCTCTACCCATGGCCTCCCACACTCAATAAGCCTTTCCTCTTCCCCACCCCATTTGCCAAGTGGTGGCAGCCACGGGACACATGGAGGTTTCATCACTGGGGGTGGTCTATGATTGGAATGGAGTTGGTCCCCTGGTGGTGGCAGTGCCTCTTCTTTCTTGGCCTTTGGAGGGTGGGAGGGAGCTCAGAAGAGCTTTCATGTTTAAAGAGCATTTGCACCATCAATAGACTGAAACTAAGACAATAGTTTTACTTATAAAGTGTAAAGGAATTCCCATCCTTTGGATCGTAACAAGATCAGAAAACCCCTGTTTACTACAAGATTGTTTCAGAAAGAGAAGTAAAATCTGGCACATGAAAAATCCCATTTCCATCTGCTCTCAAGATAGTAACTTTGCAGCCATATGCCATGTGTATTTCATCATAGCAAAACAGTACTGTAGCGCGCTGGGGACAGATTCGCTGCTGCCGCTGCTGCTGCTGCTGCTGCTGCTGCCGCCACCGCCGCCGCCGCCACCTCCACCACCTCCACCACCTCCTTCTGTTCCTTGGATAAAGCTAAGGCATGTGGTGGCCTCGCTGTGAGATTCTTAGAAGTGCTCTTGCCCGGGACCCTACAACGCGAGGCTCTAAATCCCAGTTCCTCTGGGCCTGGAGAGATTTTTCTTTGGAAAACACACACAGAAAGAATTTAGATACCTTCTGAAAGAATGGGACAAAGAAAACTTGTACTCTCCCTGCTTCCTTGCTTGAAAGATCAGTTGAGATGAAGAGATGAAGTGACTTCTCCCACTCAGGGAGGCAGAGCAATGCTATCCATGCTTAGGAGTGTCCAGAGAGCTGGGTTCCAGCTCTGGCTCTCCTACATCCATGCCACAGAACTCAGAACGATTTGCTAATTCTTTCTGGGCCTCAGTTTTCTCATCTGTGACATGGAAATATAATAGGTCTGATCACATGGAGCTATTGCAAAGGTTCCTTGGTGAGATGCCATGCGCACAATAGAAACTGCTCTCTTTGCACAGAGCCCATTGTCCAGTTTAGCACAGCCTCCATGAATCCCCATCCTGCCCCCAGTCCACACCCTAGGAAAGGGTACAAATCAGAGAGCGGATCTATGCTCCAGGCTTGGCCCCACCACTTATTTCTGTGGCTCTTGTGACCAGGAGTTACACACGATGACCAAGGCCACTCTATTGTGATTCTTCAGCTGCACCAGTAAAAACGCAAATTATCTTTGCTCCCACCACATTCAGAGTCTTATTTTAGATGACAACTTTACCTGAATTTCTGGGCTGCTTAGGCCACAGGCCAGATGAGAGTGTGGCTGTCCTACCTCCTGCTCCAGGCCCCTGGAGAGGCCATACCAGCATCTGGGTAGGTATGGAGCCCACCTGCATGAGAGTGGGAGGGGCACTTTGTTCCTAGGTATATTCCTGGGCTCCATCCAGAACCCACTGCTTCTGAATCAATGGGGCCACGGCCTAGGAATCTTCAGGTGTAACATGCCACCTGAGAGAGCACGTGCATGTAAAAGTTAGCTTGTAGGGCCCTCCTGTGCCTGAAACTCAAACAGGTCTTTACCTCAATCTGATTTTTTCTCATGCGTCCTGCTTAAGTGGACCAAGGCAAGAAGAGCAAAAATAAATGGGTGGGATTACATCAAACTAAAAAGCTCTGTGCAGCAAATGAAACCATCAACAAAATGAAAAGAAATTTACTGAATGGAGAAATTATTTGCAAGTCATATATCTGACAGGAGGCTAATAATGCCCAAAATATACAAAGAACACATACAATCTAATAGAGAAAAAAAAAGCAACCTAATTAAAAAATTAGGCAGATCTGAATATACATTTTTCCAAAGAAAATACAAATGGCTAACAGGTACATGAAAAGGAGCTTAACATCACTAATCATCAGGGAAATGCAAATCAAAACTTCAATGAGATATCACCTTACACCTGTTTGAATGGCTATTACCAAAAAGACAAGCAATAACAAGTGTTGGCGAGGGTGTGAAGAAAAGGGAACCCTCATGTTGGTAGGAATGTAAATTGGTGCAGCCACTATGAAAAGCAATATGGGGTTTCCTCAAAAAATTAAAAATAGGTGCTGGCCAGTGTGGCTCACTTGGTTGGCGCATCATCCCGTAGATCAAAAGGTCCAGGTTCAATTCCTGATCAGGGTACGTGCCTGGTTTGTGGATTTGGTCCCCAGTTGGGGTGCGTACATACAAGAGGTCCCGGTCGGGGTGCATACAAAAGGTAACCAATCGATGTTTCTCTCTTACATCGATGTGTTTCTCCCTCTCTCTCTCCCTGCCTTCCCTTCGCTCTAAAATCAATAAGCATGTCCTCAGGTGAAGATAGAATTAATTAATTAATTAATTAATTAATTACTAGAACTACCATATGATCCAGCAATTCCTCTTCTGGGTATTTATCCAAACGCCTCCCCCCAAAAACAAAAACACTAATTTGAAAAGATATCTGGAGCCCCATGTTCACTGTAGCATTGTTTACAACAGCCAAGATACGGAAACAACTTAAGTGTTCAACAACAGATGAATGGATAAAGAAGTGGCACATATAGCCCTGGCTGGTGTGGCTCAATGAATAGAGTGCCAGCCTGAGAACCCAAAGGTTCCCAGTCGGGGCACATGGTTGGGTTGTGGCCAGGTCCCCAGTCGAGGGCATGTGAGGGGCAACTGGTCAATGTTTCTCTCTCACATTGATGTTTCTCTCCTTCTCTCCCTCCCTTCCCTTCTGTCTAAAAATAAATAAATAGAATCTTTAAAAAGAGAGAAAAAAGAAGTGGTACATATATACAATGGAATATTACTCAGCCATAAAAAAACCCAATGAACTCAGAACAATTTAGTAATTCTTTTTGGGCCTCAGTTTTCTCATCTGTGACATGGAAATATAATAGGTCTGACCACATGGAGCTATTGCAAAGGTTTTTTCATTTGCAACAACATGGTTGGAACTTGAGGGTATTATGCTAAGTGAAGTAAGTCAGAAAAAGACAAATACCATATAATCTCACATATATGTGGAATTTAAAAAAAAAACAAACAAACCCAAACTCATAGATACAGAAAACAGATTAGTGGTTGCTAGAGGTGGAGGATGGGTGGCGAAATGGGCGAAGGAGGGGTCAAAAGGTACAAAATTCCATTTATCAGTAAGTTACAGGATGTTATATACAGCATGTTGATTACAGTTAATAACACTATATTGCATATTTGAAAGTTGCTAAGAGAGTAGATCTTAAAAGTCCTCCACACCAAAAAAAACTTTTTTGCAATCGTATAATGATGAATATTAACTAGATTTATTTTTAAAAGAAAATATTTATTGTATTTTTTAGAGAGAGGGGAAGGGAGGGAGATAGAGAGGGACATAAACATTGATGGGTTGCCTCTCGTATGGGTCCTGACTGGGGACTGAACCTGAAACCCAGGCAGGTGCCCTGACCAGGAAGGTAACTGGTGACCTTTGGCTTTGCGGAACAACGACCAACCAACTGACCCACATAGGTCAGGGCTTAACTAGACTTTCTGTTGTGGTGATCATTTCACAATGTATACAAAGATCAAATCATTATGTTGTGCACATGAAACTAATATAATGCTGCGAGTCAGTTATACCTCAGTAAGTTATCATTCATGGCCCTCTGGTGCCACAAACTCGGCAGATGTTTTCCTCAACCTGTTTCTCTCATGTGTCCTGCCTCATTGGAACGTCCTCCCCCAGGGGAGCCAAGTCTTCAAGCCAGAAGAAAAGTGGAATTCCCTGAGCTGAGGGTAGTAGCAATCACCTCTTAGCAGAATAGCCCTTTTCCCTGCCCCACGTGCCCCGTCAAGCCTTCCCCATTGTCTCACATCAGAGCCAGCGGTCTTGCTCTCCAGTTGCCAGCTGGAAGTCTTGACCCGAAATGTAAACCTGGTCCTAGTACTCCCTTACTTAAGATTCTTTAGGGGTTTCCCATGCCCTGCAGGATCAAGTCTGAGGAGGCATTCAAAAACCTCTCCCTCCAGCCTCAGATCTGCTGCTACTCCCCCTCCTACAGGGAAAATTCCAACTGGACTTATACAGGGTGGGACAACAGTAGGTTTACAGTTATTCATAGGGAAAATAATACAATAATTAATAAATTATAATGCAAGAATAAACTCTGTTTTATGTACTCACAACTGTAAACTTACTTTTGCCCCATCCTGTATTATGCAGCTCTTTGAATGTCCATGGGGCTGCATGTCTCTGGGAGTCTATGGACACAGTACCCTCTGTTGAAATAGCCTTTCTCCTCTGCTACTCTTCAAATCTTGGCTGAAATCGCACCTCCTCTGGGAGACCTTCCCAGGTGGTCCCAGGAAGTGCTGACTACTCCCTCCTATATCCCTGTACACTCCCCAAATGTACCCAAATCACCCATGACCTTGTATTGCCTTTATTTCCTTCCGTGTTTCTGCCCCACTAGTACAGGAGGGATTTGCATTTTATTCATTTCAAATTCCAAACCTTTATCAGGGCTGATAAGGTCTTGCTCGATCTGGCTCTAGCGCACCTCTCCGCCCTCTCTCCTACCACTCTCTGCCCCACCCACATTGCCCAGTCACACTGGCCTTCGGACTGTCCCCAAGGTTATCGGGTTCCTTCCTGATTCCGGGTTTTTGTTCCTGCAGTTACCTTTTCCTGGAATGCCCGCCCTCCCCTAGATCTTTCCATGGCTGGCTCCCTCTTGACATTCAGATCTCTCTGCTCAAATGTTGTCTTTTTGGTATTCCTTCGTTGGCCAGCCAATCAGAAGCAGTCTTCCTTCTCCATTATTCTTCCTTATAATACCATATTTTCTTCCCTTTGTAGCACTTATCACAAGCTATAGTTAATTTCACTTTAAAAATCAGCCTTATTGAGGCAGAATTGCCTACAATAAAAGGCATCCGTTTAAGGTGTACAGTATGATGAATTTTGACAAACACCCACATATCCACTACTCTACTCAAGATACAGAATATTTTCATAACCTGTACAATTTTCCTGATTCCCCCACCCCACAGCCAGCTCTACTTTCTGTTCTAGAACTTCATTTAAATGTAATAATATAGTACGTACTCTTCTGTCTGCGTCTTTCACTCAGCACGTTTTGGAAGTTCATTCACGTTGTAGCATTTATCAGTATCTGTTTCTTTTTATTACTGACTAGTCAGCTATTGGAGGAATACACCACAATTTATCTATTCCCTTGCTGATGGACACCTGGGCCATTTCCAGTTTTTGGCTATTATGAATAAAGTTGCTTTGGCAATTCATGTACAAGTCTTTGTGTGGACATATTTTTCATTACTTTCAGATAAATACCCATAATGGAGATTGCGGAGTACATGGTGTATTTAATTTTATAAGATACTGCCAAACTTTTTTGCAAAGCGCTTTTCTATCTTACACTCCTGCCAGCGACATAGGGGAGTCCGGTTGTTCCACAGCCTTGCCAACGCCCTTTACCAGTCTTTTCAGTTTTGGACATTCTAGTGGGTGCGTGGTGTTATCTCATTGTGGTTTTAATTTACATTCCCCTAATAGCTCCTGGTGTTGAACAATGTGCATATAGATATTTGTGTATCTTCTTTTAAGGTATTTGTTAAACTCGTTTGCCCATATTTTAATTTGGTGGTTTGTTTCATTGCTGAGTTAAAATATTTCTAAATATATGTCCGATACAACTTACTAGTCAAAAATAGGTGTGTTACAAAACTTTCTTCTAGTTTGACTGACTTTTTCATCTTCTTAATGTTGTCTTTCCCCCCTTTTGTAATTAGCTCTTCATGTGATCCAAGAAGTCTGCCTATCCCAGGGTCATAGAGATTGTTACCTATGCTTTCTTTTAGAATTTTTATAGTTTTCTTCTTTAAAAATTTAGTTCTTTGACCCGTGTCAAGTATATTGTAAGGTAGGGACTGAAATTCATTGTTTTGCATGTGGCTATTCTGTTACTTCAGCACCATTTGTTGTAAAGTCTATCCCTTCACCTACAGTTAAAATTTTGTTTCTATTATTATTATTATTATTATTATTAGTCTCTCCTATGAGACTACAATCTCCATATATTTGTTCTAATTTAATCTGGGTTCTTTTCCATCCCTGCTAACACCTTGCAGGTACAGAAAGCAAAGAAGGGGCTTGCTTGCAAGCTAATTGTAGACATTATCCCAGGGAACAGGAGTAGGGGCTAAGGAGAGCGAAGTGAGAAGGGACCCAGCACAATGGTGAGCCATGGAACCGCCCACCACTGTGGGCAACCAGGGTTCGATTTAGCTGGAGCTGCGTAGAGTAAACCTCAGAACTGTCCACTGGGTATCAGAGAAGGGGCGTACATCTACCAACTTCAGCCCCATTGGTCAGGGGCCGCCCCAGCAGGGTTCACTTTCCCCGAGCTCCAGGCCATAGCGCTGGAGTCCAGACAGAAGCCCTGGACACAAGCAAGAGCTGTGGGTAGCAGCTAAGCCAAGGGGCTTCCACCTACTCCAAGATGGTTGCCATGGTGATGGTTGAGTGAAAGGTGGGCCAGAAGGATGAGAAGAGGTTCACAAGAACTTTCCAATACGCGTTCAATCAACAAGTGTTTGCTGAGTGTCTCCCGTGTGTCAATCACCGCGTTAAGCACTAGAGATAATCATCAAAAAGCCACTCCCTGTCCTTATGCTGAAGACAGACAGTAAACTATTCAGTAATTGACACACATTTTGTGAAGCAGAAGTAAGTGCTATGAAGAAAAATAAAACAGGGTAAGAGAAATTGTGAAGATGGGTGGAGGGATGGGGCTCATTTTGCCCATCGGGAACACCTCTGAGGGCTGACATTAGACCCCGAGCAGATGGGGTGAGAAGCTGAGCCACGGGAATACCCAGGACAAGAAAGTTCCAGGTGGAATGAACCACAGGTGAAAAGCCTTGAGGGATGAAAAGCTCAGGGTGTTAGAAAAACAACAAGGAGACACTGTGGCTGGAGCAGAGTGAGGGGCAGAGTCAAAAGCGGTCAGGAGAGAGGTCTGGCAAACTTCAGAAATGAGTTTGCATTTCATTCTGAGTGTGATAGGAAGCCACTGGAGAGTTTCCAGAAGAGTTTATAACTCGGTGTCATCTATGGTTTAAAGGCTATGTGGGTACCATTACATATGTATTAGAATGATTAAACATTTTCTTTTTTTAAAGAGCAACTGTAACTCTCATACATCGCTGATGGGATGCAAAATGGTACAGCCAGTTTGCAAAAGAGTGTGGCCATTTCACATAAAGATAAACTGACACCATGCAACCCAGCAATCCCGCTATGAGGTATTTATCCAAGTGAAATGAGGTTTACATTCATACACGAACCTGTATTCAAATATTTACAGTAACTTTTTTATATTCACCCAAAACAGGAAGCAATTCAAAGATCCTTTGACTGGTACATAGCTACACTGTAGTACATCCATATAAGAATACTACTCAGCAGTAAAAAGGATGAACTATACATGCAACAAACTGGAGAGACTGCAAGGGCACTGGGCTTAAAAAAAAAAATCCATCTCAAAAGATTACATACTGTGTGATTTTGTCTATATAACATTCTCAAAATGGCAAAACTATAGAGATGGAGAACAGATTAGTGGTCACCAGGGGACAGGGAGGAGACACAGGGAGGCATGAAGTGAGAGTGGGTATGAATACAAACAGGTAGCACTAGAGTTCTCTTGTAGCAATGTGACAGTTTTCGATCTCGATTGTGGTGGTTGGTACATGAATCTATGCATGGGGTTGGAGTGCATAGAACTACACATGCACCCTCATACTCAAATGAATGCAAGTCCAAAAAAATGGTGAAAACTGAATAAGGTCTATGGTCTAGTTAATAGTAATGTACCAATGTCAATGTCCTGGTTTTGAGATTTTACTATAGCTATAAAGGACCAGATCAGCTGTGCAGGGGCAGGGTGGCGGTGCTTTGACATGGTCTGTAACTGTCTATTGGGTGCAAAGGCCCTGGGGTTTCCCTGGTGATGCAGGCCAAGGTCCACCTGCCTGAGCCGTAGAGCAATCTAGGAGGGCTGCTACTTGTGATGGGCTTAGAGATTCCCAGGCAAAGCCAAGCTGTGAATCTAGGCTGGCTGCTAGTAATGCCATGCCTAATTAATAGGCATGAGTGGGCCACTCAGAAAGAGGCACAGGGTGCCCATGGGTGCTGGGGACTCACTGAGGCCAGCTGTTGCTTGTTTGAAAGGATTTAGGAAGTTGTAAAGCTTGAGCCAAGACCAGCCATTCATATGGAAAAACTACTGTTAACAGCTATAAGTTGGGTGGGATGGAGCCTCAGTAGATCTTCAGGGTGGGGGCAAATAGTGTTAGCCCAGTCAATGGAGTCTCAGATATGGCACCTGCCTGCTGCCTGCTGGCTCTGTGGCTCTGCCCGTCTTTCCGTCTGGGAGAAAGCTGTCCCCCAGTTCTTGCCTTGATGCCAGCCACTTCAGTTTCTCCCTGTGTGCCACTGGTGCCTTTCAAGCTGGCACCCCAGTGCTGGAGCTCAGAGGGAGTGAGTTTGAGTAAATTTGTGCATGGGTTCTTTAAGAGGAACTGCTTGGCACTCCGGAAGTTTCTTCCACAAACTCAATCCCTACCGCTATTTGCAGCTAGGAGTCATGGGGGCATATCTTTCTGGCACTGGTATCCTGTGCTGGAGGGCCTGGTGTGGGGCTGGGACTCCTTGCTCCTGAGAGATCCCTCCTGAATGCACCACACATGGATGTGGGACCAGCTGTTCCGCCTCTCCGCCCCTCCTAGTGGTCTGGATGGATGTGGTTTCTCTAATTCCGTAGTTGTCAGATTTCCATTCAACTCGACCTCTGCCGGTTCTGAGTGATGGTTGTTCTATAATTTAGTTGTAATTTTGATGTGGTTGTGCGAAGAGGCAAGCAGTGTTTATCTATGCTGCCTTCTTGCTCTGTCCTCATTTTTAAGTGTATATGCTGAAGTTTTAGCGGCAAACTGCCAGGGTCTGCAACATAGTTTCAGAAAATTTCAACCAGTATGTGCCTATGTAAATACGTCATTTTAAAATATGGCAAAGTAAGAACAATTATTGAATCTGGGTGGTAGGTTTATCGGTGTTCACTGTATTATTCTTTTAACTTTATATTTGAAAATTTTTGTAATAAAAAGTTGAAACAAAGAAAAAAGGAATGACACATTGGTATGTACTATGGTATTAATGAATCTCAAAAGCATTAAGGTAAGTGAAAGAAGCCACACTCAAAAGGACACATACTGTAAGATTCCATTTTGGAAAAGGCAAAACTGTAAGGACAGAAACCAGATGGTGGTTGCCAGTGTCTGGGGTGGGGGGATGCTGATCACTACAGAGCAAGAGGACAATTCTGTGGATGCGATGAACATATTCTATATTTCAATTGTGATGGAGGTTACATAGCTGTGTTTGTCAAAACTCATAAAACTGTACATTAAAAAAGGTGAATTTTAATATAAATTATACCTAAAAAAAAAGCAGAGGAAAGTATGAAGTGCAGAAGAACCATTAAAAAAAAAAAAGCTACACAAGAACAAAGATCTTATCTGTCTGACTTGTTTGTTGTACTTATAACACACTTGGCATGTAATAAGCATTGAATAAACATTAGCTAGTATGTGCAGTAAGCCTTTTCCCCAATAAACCTCCCGGGTTCCAGAGACCCCGGGTTTGCCAGTCCCATGTAGTGCAGGCTGCACAGGGCAGCTAGCTGCTCCGTGGCTCTTTGTCGAATGGGTGATTTGGGCTTGTCTTACTCACATGGGTTTGACGCTTTTTCTTCTGCATCATCTGGAACAGTGAGGTCCCTTGGTGTCCTTTATCCTGGTGCTTTAGACTGGAGGGAGCTCTGCGGACCATCTTAAGGATCAGCAGTACCTCCAGGAAGTGGCACGTGGCTGCTCCAACAGAGGTTCAGGTAAAGGCATTTACCTTTCTCCTGAGACTTTGTAAATCAAAACCAAACTTCCCTCTCCAAGCTGCAAAGACTAGTTCATTTTAAACAGAAGGGAGAAGTTAGAAATTCCCTTTGCAAACACAATAATGCCACTTTGTTTTCTAACATAATAGTAACTACTATTTGGCTTTCTCAGTGCCAGGGCCCTTTATAGACACCCTGTTGTCCTCACGGTACTTGAATATGGTGGCTCTCGTTAGTTGTCCCATTGTACAGGTGAGATAGCTGAGGCTTAGCAAGGTAAAGTGACCTGTCTTTGGCCATATATTGGGGTGCTCTGACAGCTGGCCCTGCACTTACCTGCTTTACCATGTGGCCTTTCACAGAGACCGCCGCCCCCACCCTTTCAGCCACAAGCTCTCCCCCTACCTGGGGGTGGCCTCAGGTAGAGTTACCGTGGGTCCAACAGTACCACGTGTGCCATGGAAGTCCCTTCCTCTGGGACAGAATGGATGTTCTCTCTGTAGTAGAGTGAGTGGGTCTCATTTAGGTCAAATATAGAAAGGAAGGGGAGGGGTGGGGGTGAAGGGAGAAAGGGGAGGAGAGAACATGCAGAAAACAACAGATGCTCCCTGTAGCTTAAAAAAAACCCCAGGCATTAGGGAACACAGATTTTTATCACAGTCTGTTAGAAAAGGAGAAGGCGAGGGCGAAGAGCAGGCTGGGGAGCAAGAAAGGGCTTCTAGCCAAGACCTCAGAATTAGGTCCGAGGCCCAATGAGAAAGACAAAAAGGTGGTGTTGAGGACAATAGTTACAGACACCGTGCAGTAGGTGCTGAGCTAAGCTCTCCACATGAACTGTGTCAGGTAACTTTCTCGGTAACTTCTTACATTTAACTACTATTATTTTCATTCCCATTTTAGATTATGAAACTGAGACCCAGGAGGTACCTACTCGCGTGTGCTGTGGAGGCTCAAATCACATATTTTCATATGTACAGACTCATATAAATACATTGAATGAGGTCAGGAGGGGCACACCTGAAAGTTAACAGTAGTATTTACTTGGTGGCGGGTGTGTGACAAAGGTGGGGAGCTTTAGCTTTTTATTGCAGTATAATATTTTTTTACAATGGGAATGTTAATCATTTGTGTGTACTTAAAAAAAAAAAAAGAGTGGTGGTAAAGACTGTGTCCAAGGATCCCATAACTAATTTGGAGCCGGATCTCGGACAGCCGATTCCAGTCGGTAACCACTATACCGCACTGCCTTTCGAAGAAAGGTTTCTGAGAGGTGTGGGCCCCTTGTCCCATCTGCCTGCCCGGGGTTTCCTCCGGGGACTGGGCCGGTCGCACGTCTGGGCGCACGTCTCGGCTCTTCGGGAGCCCAGGGCTTGGTGTTCAGCCCCGGGCCCTCCCACTGTCGTGGAGCGGACTCTGGGCCAATCAGACCCGGGTGATGCCACACCGGGAGATGAGAGTGGCAGGAAATCAAGGTCAAGGCCTCGGACACAATGGGGCCATTGTCGGTCTCCAGTCAGTTGACTTTCAAGCAGCAGTTCCCCATCCACCCTCGCTCCTACTCCCCATCCCCGCCCCCTGACAGGAAGTCACCCAAACCTTCTGCCTCCTTTTCGGCCTCCGCCCGCCCGAAGGAAGCAGCATTACGGATCCAAGCCAAGACGGCGAACGCTGGGCCGCTCCGTGTATGGTCTGTTACGTCCACCAGGTGGCAACAGAGCGCCACGCTCCTGAGGGCGGTGAGGGAGGCACCGGGCGGGCCGCTCAATCACTGATCAGGGCGTGGGAGGACCCTGCCCTTTCTACTTTAGCCAAAAAACCAAGTCCGATTACACTTTCTCCTACCCTTTACTCTGGGGTCACCGGGATCTGGACTCTCAGGGGCACTCCCCAGCAAACGGCAAAATGGCCGTGGACTACAGCACTTTTCCTTGATGGAGAGGAAAACCCTGGGGAACCTCTTCTCGGTACGTCACAGCAGGTGGAACCTGACCGCCTCTCGGGTCTGGATTAATCAATTGGCCTATCGATTGGTTACATAAGTGTATAAATGTCATCTCTGAAAGCCCCTCCCGCACCACCCCCAACCGTCTAAATTGTGTCTTGTGCTCCCTCGGAACCAGCTGTAGTTTTCCTTCTTGACATGTATTGCAATTTGTAATTGGACACAAATTTGTTTGTTTCTCTCCCACTAGAATATATGCTCCACGAGAGTAGGGACTGGTCTGTTTTTGTTCACCAATACATCCTTAGTGTTTAGTATGGGATCTGGCACATAGTAGGTTCAATAAATATTTGTCAACATAATAAGTGAACCAGTGCCCTATTGAACAGGAACAGGGGCTTCAGGTTCCTGACAACTCAGCCTATGTGAATACAGGTAGAGTCTGGGCCCCCTGAACAAGCCGCACCTGCCCCAGACTTCAAATGAGAGAGGCATGTTCCGGAGGCAGAAGAGTTTTTGGGTTAAGACTTCCGGTTCCGAGCTCTGGCCACCTGGCTTCACAATCTCACCTTCATCCTGCACCTGCTGGGCAACTTTGCACGCATCACTTAATCTTTCTGTTGCAGTTACCTCATCTGTGAAATGGGGATTAAAATGACATCTACCTCTGGGGGCCATTTTGAGAGTTTTGAGGATAATGGGCAGACAGTGCTTGGCACAGGGCCTAGGACACAATAAGCACTTGGTGAATATTAGCCAATATTATTATTGCTGTTACTGTTGTTGGGGGAGGAACTTTCACAGAAGCCAAAGCTCGAATGCTTAAGGCAGGTGCCAACTGAGGTGAGGGGTCTTGGGCTGAGAGAGCGATTCCACTGAGATCTGTCCCTTGTCAGTTCTCCTGGTTTGGTTTCTTCTGTGGACTGGTTCAGGAAGTTGAGGCCGGTGGGGGTCCATCCGTCTCTCTGGGTTGTAGGTCTTGCCTTCTGGGTCAAGGTTAGACATGCCTTGGCTGCAATCACCACTGGGGACGTCCTCCTGCCGCCTCAGCTTCCCTGAGGCACCATGGCCCAGGCAAGCCCCTGTTTAACATGTATGTCTCAGGTGGGTCCCGGGTCCTAGGGACCATGGCGAGTAAAGTCATCTTGTCTCTGCCCTCAAGAAACACCCAATCCTGGAGTTGGAGAGGGGGGAGATGGTGATTAAAGTAACACAGAAAGAAGCACTGATACATACTTTTCACTGTGGTGAAGGGACAGGCCAGGCCTGAGGCATTCCCTCTGGAAGTGACTTGTCCGCCGCCAGGAGCCGAAGCATGGGGATGAGAAGCTAGCCAAGAAAACCCCTTCCTTACAATGGTTCCTCCTGGGGACCACTCCGATGACCCACTGGAACCTCTGGCCCTTCCTGGACCCGGCAAATGGTCAGACGGGAAAAGATTTGAAACAAACGCCCTTCGCCCCCATCCCAGCACACAGGCTTCTACTGAGATCTGCTGCCTTCACTGTGTCATCTGGGGATGTACCCACACTGTGTCAGGTCCCCGGCCCCAGATCTGGGGAAGAAGAAAGAACTTTTCAGGGAGGGGGCCAGGAGAAGCCTGCCACTGGTTCAAAAGGGCCTCGGGGGACAGCCTCTGGCACCACCAGGGAGTTTTGCAGCCCTTCTGCAAAGTGGGCTGGGAGCAAGCCAGTGGTTGTAGGGCCCCCGGAGCAGCAGAGCGCGTAGACTCCGGCCTTGGGCGGTGGGGGACCCACCCCAGCTCTGCAGCTTGTGAGCGCTGGCAAATTACTTAACCTAAGCCTTAGTCTTCTTGCTTATAAAACAGGGGCAATGATAATAGCGCCGACCTCACAGGGTGGTTTTGAGAATTTAGTGAGCTAATACATGAAACATCCTGGTACACAGTGGGCACCTAATAAACATAGCATTATTATAGATTGTTTCATTAGTTCCTTTATTACCAGGTTCTGCCAGTTCAGTGATAAGGAACCCGAGACCCAGAGAGGTTAACTTCCGTCAGGCTCCAGGATTCAAACCTAGGTTCGTTTGACTCCAGAATCTGTGCTGCTGGGAAGTGAGGGGGGTGGTCCCA
Source organism: Mormoops blainvillei (assembly GCA_004026545.1). Taxonomy (NCBI): domain Eukaryota; kingdom Metazoa; phylum Chordata; class Mammalia; order Chiroptera; family Mormoopidae; genus Mormoops; species Mormoops blainvillei. Next base: position 426,031 of record PVJD01000477.1, read on the forward strand.
GGTGCCCTGGCCATGGTGGGATCAGAGCGGGCAGCAGTGGGGAGGCAGGAGAGAATTTCCCTCCACCAGGGCAGATGGGTACTGAGGCCACCTACAGAGCACCAGCGTGTCTTCTTGCCAGCCTGAGCCACAAATCTCTGCTCACCTGTGACGCCAGGAGTTTGTGGCACTTGCTCCCTCACCCCCTTTCGCCCTTTGGGCTTGGCCCTCTCTCTTCTCTCCTCTTCCTTCCTGAATGCACTAGCCTTTACTAATAAAAGTGACCATGGCAACTCTGACCTAAAAGTGTGTGACACTGATGCTGGCCAGGTCTGGCTCAGTTGGTACACCAAGCTGAGCTCAGGCCCCCTCCCTCGTGCCACCTGCTCCCCTCCCCATGAAATACCCAGACAGTTGGTGGGGGTGAGGGTGGAGGAGCAGTAGAGCCTTCCTGGGCTCACCTGCTTCCTCCCCAGCTCTGGAAGGGTGGGCCAGGAGCTGGGGCAGAACTGGGCTCAAGGAGGAAGAGGTATGAAGGGCCGCAGAGGGCAGAAGGTGCTGTCCTGTGGGCCTTGCGTTTGGGGGTGAGCTGACGAGCCGAAGGAAGGGCAACGTTGGTCCAGCTGCTTCTGCTGTCTGTAGGCTCTGGATTCAGACAGACCACGTTTGAGTCCTGACACTGTCACGAGCAACTCTGACTTTGAGAAGTCACTTAATTTCCCTGAGCCTCAGTTGGCCCATCGGTAAAATGGCGCTAATTAAACTCTCACGAGATTCGTAGGGATTTAAAAAGAAAATGAATGAAAAAGGCACAAGCCCAGTACAGACACCCAGCAAACCCTCAATGCACGGTCTCCTCTGCTGCTCCTGCTGCGGCAGGGGCGCTGGTAAGAAGACAGTCGTGCTGAGACTGGCCAGCCTCCAGGGAGTTCAGCCAGGTCACCTGGAGGAGGCTTCCTCCCTGCCTCGTCCCGCTGATAATGACACCAGGACCTTGGGCCTGATATAGGGAGCTCAGACATTCTGGAAGGGAGAGGCACCCTCCCCCATTTCACCCACCAGTAGCCCACCCCCCACTTACCAGAATGCGGTGTCTCGCCAGCCTGTGAGATGGGACCCCTTAGCCTGAGGCAGCCCGATTTCTCTTCCTTTCCTCTCACTGCTTCTCTGTCTTTAACTTTTCAGTGCCAGAGACCTGCTTTCCTGAGACAGCGAGAGAGAGGAAGAGAAGGAAGGAGCTGGGGGTGAAGTGAGGAGATAGAGGAGGTTCTCCAGTGTTTAAAGAGGAAAGTGCCATCTCTCTCTATCTTTTAATTTCAGGCTGAAATTGGGGACATTAGGTAGCGTATTTAAGACACCTGTCGTCTCCCCCGTTGCTACCCCCTTAGGAACAGAGCTGCCCTCAAAAGCATGATGCTGTCTGCTTAATAAAAGAATGGGTGCTTTGACAAAGAAATAAAAATTACTCAAGAACATTAGAGTCTGCAGTCCAGTTGGCCAACCAATGTCCCATTTCCAGGGTTGGGGGCTGCTACTCCCATATCCTAGTTTATGTCCTGCCCTTCCGCTGAAAGCGGGCTGGGAATGGGCCTGGTGGAGGGTAGCAGTGCAGGCTTGGGTTCAGGTTGGAGCTGAAATCCTGCACTTCAGCCCTTTCTAGAAATAATCGGCCTGAGCAGGGGCCCTTGAGATCCGGGGAACACTCCAGAGTCAGGTCCTCAAGCAGGATCATGCGGCTCCTCCCGCAGATGGGGGCTCTGGCTTCATTTCCATCCTCCTCCACTCCATCCCTACCCAGTTCCCACAGGACCTGGAGAGGGAAAAATCTGGGCCTCCAGTTTTCGGAGGGTCTTGAGAAATCCCTGAGGATCTGGAAGTCCCCACTCCAGTCCGGCCCGAGAGAACAGGCATGTTCTCGGGTAGAGGTCGACCCAGTGTATGAAGCCTCGAAGCCTCTGGTGCTCCTGATCGGGCTCTGATTAGGCTGGAATGTTCCCGGTCTGGTTCTTAGTGATGTCCAAGGGGAGATGGCAAGAGGGTGTCTGGTTGTCCCAGGTTTCTCGGGCTTGGAAACTCACAGGCCCTGCCTGTAAGGCCTGTGGTTTCTGGCTCACACATCCCCTCTTGCCTGTGCCCACCTCACCCTCCATTTCTCAGCAGTCCTCAGAGGACTCAGGGTTCCCTGAGCCCTGCTCATAGGGTCTGCTCTGCCCCTACCACCCATCTTCTCTTTTGTCTAATTAATTTTTATTCTTTCTTTAGGACTCCCAGGAATCCTGGCTGACCCCACCCCGCCTCAGGCTAGGCTGGCTGTCGCTCCACGTCTCTGTCTCTAGAACACTAAGCTTCTGTCCCGTCTCATCACTGCAACCTGCCTGAGGACAGGGGCAGTGTGACTGCCAGGCCCTGGTACACACACAGGACCTGCATGTGGAAGGAGCTCAACTGGGATCGATCAAGGAATGGTGGTAGACCTCGTGGCGTCAAGTCCAGTTTACGGTAGATGTGGGAGTGGGAGGGGGTGACTCCTGCCCTCAGATGCCTTTCCCTCACCAGAGGCTGCCTCTCCCCTCTCTAAGTCCTGGAGTTTAGGTCCCCTTTCGCTTCTGCTCAAACCCACCCCCACTCGTCACAGTCTGATAAGGGCTATGGAGGCGGTGCAGCAGAGGAGTTAATATGGGGCCACCTGCCAGCTGAGGGACCTTGCCCCAAGTTTCCTCTTCTGTAAAATGAATAATTTCAGCACCTTCTTAGGGTGGCTTTAAGGAGTAAATGTAATAATCCCCATAAAGAGCTCCTTCCCTCCCCCTGGCTACACTGGACAAAGGGCAACTCTCTTTCCTAAAGGTCCGTGATCGCCCCTGGAGAGGGAAGGGCAGATTTGGGTCCTGGCTTGGCACCCTATTTTCAGTTCTGCACCCCTCACCCCCACCCCATTTCCTCCCTTGATGCAGAAGACAGGAGGACAGTTCTAAGACAAGTGGCAGTGGTGTCCAGGGGAATCTCCAGGGTGCACAGGACAAACGAATGGCTTCAGTGACAGGTTCTCCACCTCCATGTTTGTTTGGCTTTGGGCTCAGGGGGTACCTCTGGCTTTATAGGCATGTCCTCAATCTTATAGACCGATGGCTGGCAAGGTGCCAGAGCCTGGGAAATCATTACCTGGGCCCAAGGTGGGGAACAGAGTCAGCCCAGGCATCTGGGAAGCTTAGCCATCAGAAACATGGAATCTTTGAGTAGGCCACCTGTGGTCTTGACATCTGGAGGCCTCACTGCCCATCCTCAGGCCACCCTCCCCAAGACCAGGAAGACCGTTTGTATAAAGGCAGAATAAACTTGGCCAAGCACCAAGGCCGGCAGAGTGTTTACCCCTTCTCTGCGTGATGAAAGGCATGACCCTAGAGGCAGCCAGGTCTCCGTTTTAATCCTAACTAGCTGTGTCTGACTCAGGCATGTGACTTCATTTCTCTGAGCCTCAGTTTCCTAAGCTATAAAGTGGGGATAACAGCAGCAGGTCTTCCTTGGAAAGTGATACGGTTAAATAATAACATGTTGTGTGGCGATGGAAGACTCACTGAGTGTAACAGTGGGCCAGGGAAGCCTCTGCAGACGTGTTCATGAGACTCATGTCTCTGTTGCTTCCCGCCCCCGGTGCAGTGAGGACATGGCCTTCTCCTCTAGGTAGCTCTCCTGGGAACAGAGGGGTCCCCAGTGGGGCTGAGAAAGGGGAGGGGTAGTGTTGACTCTAGAAGAAGATGGCAGGAAAGGCCTTAGGTGGGCTGAACTGAGGGTGCTCTTCCAGGCCGGTTGCTGCATTCAGGTGAACGGGGATGCTCCATGGGAGCCATGAGGTAAGCACTCACCTCTGGGAAAGCTCACAGAAGATGTAGGTTGGCAGCAGGGCTCCCACTAGTGCCTCTCTTTAGACACGAGGGTCTTGTGGGCCCTGAACTTTAGTCCACTCCTTGCCTTCACACAGCCAGAATGTCTCAGAGACCCAGGGAGCAGAAGGACAGAGGGCACAGTTGTGTGGGATCTTGGGCTGGGCTTGGAGTGGATCCCCTGCACTGTCGGCAAGCAGAGTGTTAACCAGTGCCGGGTACTGGGGGGTGAGGCTCCCTCAGGGCAGCAGGCACCCAGGCTCTCTGTCCATAGGATCCATTTCCGGACCCGTCTTTCATGTCCAGATGAACTGAGAAGGAGGTAGAATCTCCAGGATCCAGGTCTGGAGATTGCAGCCCAACCCCACATCTCAGCTTGCAAGAGACGTAGGCCTTATAGGGATGATGGCTCTCAGCGGACAAACCGGTCCTGTCTTGTTGACTCCTGTTGGGCAGGGGAGCGAACTCATTAAGGACACCCTGCCCCAGGGTTTGTCTGCGCATCTAACTCACCAGCATGAATCAGAATAAAGACCGATACAGATATCAGCCCTGGGACTCTGCTGTGGAAACCTGGGCTAAATGTTAGGGCTTGAAGCCAGAGCTTGAGACATAATTTAACCTTTAGCTGTTGCTCTGAGGGTGGCAAAAATCTCCAAACCTAACAACCAAACCAAAACAAAATTTAAGAGACTGACTGACCGTCAAGTAGAGGCGCACTATTTCAGACTCCCCTTGAAACGAAATATAAACTTGTCTTCTTTTTATTCAATGGTAGATGTATTTGCCTAGGATGGATGTTGGCTAGCATGTGGGCACAAAGAGGATTTTTAAAAAACTCACATAAAAAAGGTTTATCACCAACTCTGGCAGCCCCACGTTTTGAAAAGGCTGACTTGGGTTCCAAAGGACGTATTAATACTATTTTTCTATAGTAACAGTATCTCATCAAGTCAAAAGATACCTCGAAATGCCAAGGGCGGGGCGGCCGGGAAATAAATAATGGTGGGGAGGGTTGGGGGGGGTGAGGGTCTGGTCGGAGTAGTCGGGGTCTCTGGCTGCAACCCTGAAGACTTACCGACATATCGTCCTCACCATGAACTGACCCAAAAAGGAGACAACAGGCACAGCTGTAAACCCATTTTTTCCGTTTTGTTTTCTTAAAGCCACATGTGGCCCCTTCAGGAGGGGGACTGCAAACAGGGCGATGTAGATGTGGAGGTTGGCTGGGTCTGAGCAGGTAGAGGCGCTGCGATGGGTACAGGTATCGGGCAAGCGCATCCAGCAGGCCCCTCACGGGGTCGGGATCGGGGTCGGGGTCTCTCTGCAAGCACCGCGGACGAAGCCCCCGGGCGTGGAGACCTGTCTCCGCAGCGCCCGCTGCCGCTTTTCGGCTTGGCTTCTCGAGGCGGGGAGAAGGCGGAGAGCTGAGTTGCCTCCTCTTGAGCCCTTTTCTTAAATTCCTCCATTTGCAGCGCCCCGGGGTGCGGCCTACTCAATCACCGGCCCTAAAATCGGGGCGGCTGTGAGAGCAGAGCCGGGGCTGCCAAGAGGGCTGTCCAGCGGCGGGAAGGAAGGGCGGCGAGCCCATGGGCAGTGCCCTGTGCGCGGTGGGCGGGCGCGCTGTTGGCTCGGCCACCTGTGCCGGCGCGCAGAGGCTGCGCCCTCGCCCAGGCCTGGGGCACCCAGAGCCACCAAGCTGGCCTGAGGGCGGGGCTGGAATTAGCGGCCCGACCCGGAGGTTCTGGCGCGTCTTCCTTGGCTGGGCCTCTCCGGAGCGCAGCTCCGGCGCGCCGGGCGTCGCAAGAGCCAGCGGGCACCCCATTCGCCCCCTGGCGGCGCCTGGGACCTGCCAGGGGCGCCGGCGCCGCCGCCGCCACCGCGGAATGAGCTGTCCACAGCAGCACTGGGCGCCGCCCGAGGTCACGCAAAAATCTGTCCTGGGGCTGCGAATCCGGAGGCAGGCCGCCCCTGGGAGGAATGGAGGGACGATGGGACAAGGCAATTGTAAGATCGGGGGTTCCCCTGGGTCCATGTCCTCCATATCCTGCGTGGGCTTCTCCGCCAGCGTGATGACTGATACCCAGGGACCACATTCCAAACTGGTCCTCTCTCCTCCCACTCAACCTCCCTGGGAAGAAAAGCCTCCTTCTCGTTTACACCCATTCTAGGAAATGTTCCCATATCTTCCCCTCCTTCTGCAGTGACCTGACAATAGTACTCTTGACTGGTCCAGTCACACCCAGGCCTGCCACTCCTCAGAGGCTGGGGCAGGCGGAGACCTCTGAGCCAGTGCTAGGAGGTCATTAGGAGAGGATCAGCATTCAGCAAGTCCAGATCGCCTACCTTGGCACTAGCATTTCTGGGAGGTAAAAGTCCCTGCCTTCTGGGTGTTTCCAATCTCAGAAGACAAACGAACTCAAGCAAGTGGCGGATAGTAGGAGCCTCAGGGGAGGG